>JAODAL010000027.1:0-260000 GCA_025379985.1 Phyllomedusa bahiana
CCGCCACCACCAAGGGTTCTCGCTGCCCATGTCTCTCAGATCATGACGGGGGTTCAGCCCCGCTTCACCTCCCCTCCCCGAGTACCACCGCACCCCCAGAGACCCATCCTACCCCCTTCTCCTTCCGCCAGTTTGACGACCTGCACGCCGTACAGGGGCCAGTCTAGCAGCCCCCTTTCTGTTTTCCAGGTTTGGGAGGAAGAAACACTTTAACCCAAACCACCCCAAAAGCCAAAAGCCTGAATGTGGCATTGCCAGGTTTTTTACCCTTTGGGAAATGTTCCCTTCCGTCTGGGGACACGATGGGTTTCGCCACGTCAGGGCCCTTCCCTCCCCCAATACCAGATACCGAGCAGGCATTTCCTTTGCCAGAAAAGCCGTCCCTGCCCGGGCCAGCCACTGTCATCTAAAAGTTAAAGGCGTTGTCTGCATCTGTGCCGGGAAAAAGTCCATCTGCCCACCGACACATGGATTAGTAAGCAGGGCCCAAAGGGCCGCTTATCTCTGTGACAGCTCAGGGGTGAGCTGGGGGATGTCTCTGGGGGTGACGTGGCTCTCGGGTGGGCGCCGCTCTTAAACCCGCGGGAGGGTGCAGGGTTTTTTTCCCCCCCAAGGTCTTGGGGGCATCACTGCCCAGAGACCCAGGCCCCGTGTTAAAATTAACTTTTGGGGACCGTCCACCCCACAGGGTCGGGAGCGGGTGGACGGCCTCCGCAATTAACCAAGCGCGGGTGGACCAAGCCCCTTGTCCCCCGGGCGGGGGTTTGTGCGAAAAAACGGGCGAAATTGTGGCCGCCCTTAAAGGGGTAAAATGGACAATCCCTTCCCCGGGTACATGTCATAACCTTGTCGTCCAAAAATTTTTCTAAAGAGCTACCCGGGTCTGGATGCCGCGAGGAAGGCTCGAAGTAAAAGTTCGCATTTCCGCCTTTTGCACCCTGCTTCGTCCCGCCTGGCTGCGTTGCAGCGTCAGCTCGGCCCCCTGTCAACCTCTCATTGTTGAGTGGCAACACGCTGGGAAATTTCCCCCCTCCACATGCTCCGGATTGGTCAGCAGCGCAAAACCATTACCGTACAAATGACACATGGCCCGACAAGCAGCGGTGCGGGCCTCGGGGGGTTGAGCCACCGAGAGTGGGGCAGGTGAAAGAGCTCTGCACCCTCCTTGCCCGTTTTTAAGAAGCCCCAAAATGGCCCGTGCGACAATGCCCTTGTCACTTTTTAATATATTAAAATTTTATTTAGTATACCCCCTTGCCCCAAGCTGCTAAATAGACTGCCCCCAACTCTTAACACTTTATAATTTCACAGTAGCTAGCTTGTTCAACTTCTTTAGTTTGCAATATTCTTTTATTGTATATATCCACAAAAATTGGAAAAACTTTTAAAAACTCACAATGAGTAGAAAAATGAGCGATGGTTATTTGATTGGAAGTCCGATGTTGAACGGGCCCGGGCCCCTTTAAATCCATGGGAGTAGAGAGGAGATGTTGACATAGCGAGTGCACACTCGATCAGCAACTTTTCGAAGGGCGGCCCCTTTTTTCTCAAGAAGCGAGTGGGATATGTAGTTTAAATCCTTTTCGTATTAAAAACAAAAAAAAACATAAATTTTCAATGCCCCGAAAAAAATATTACAGGAATGCTTTCAGGCATGGCCTCATTCAGCCTTTGGGGGCAAAAGTTGCATCTTTTAAAATCCAATAGGCTTCCCGCTGTAAAGAGGTTTTTAACCGTTAAATTTTCCTTGCACTCCACTGCTAAAAATCCACCAAGGGAAATATTTACGGGGGTTTTTTAACTGCATTAAATCGAGCCAAGGAAGTTTCTCCCAATTTGTCGTTATTTTCTTTATCAATTTTTTTTTTTGGGAATAAAACGGATGGCGATCTATGTTCATTCAAAGATCGGATTGCTTTTTTTGGTTTGTCCTATTAGAAGAACCGATGGGAATTTTTTTTTTTTTGATAAATAACTTGTGTGGTATTGCTGTAAAAAAACGGGAATTTATTCTGTACCCTGGGGGGGGATGGTTAATGTAGGTCCCTTAAAATTTTGACGAACAGTTGATACATCCCGACAAGGAAATGGCCCTTTCTTTCTGTTTTTTTGTGATTTTTTTTTCTGTCTATTTACTTTTGTCTGAGGATATCAAACTCTACCTTTGTCCGACCTCTTTTAAAACAAAAAGTAGGCAGCTCTTTTACATTGTGGTGATCTTAGTTCTGGAAGATGTTGGCACTCTGAAACAACAGGCCCGCCAGCGACGGAGGAGGGGGACGGACACAGATGCGGACAGGGCCTTTCTCTCCATCAAAACCCCAAAAGGCCCCACAGTTTACATTTTCGGCTTCTTTTGGCAGTGGTTCGGGGGCCAGGCTAGGCAAGGTGGCGCATCAGCTCTCAGGGTGCATCATCTCAGGCAAGTCAGGGCGTGTAAGCTGTGCCGGAGGCAGGCCGGAGGAGGAGGAGAGGAGGAGGAGGGGGTATTCCTAGACCCCCGACGTTACTGACTTTCCTGCCTTGGAAAGGGGTTGGGGCGCGAATTTGAGGCGGGGGAGGAAAAAAGGGGAAACCCCAGAGGTTTTGGGAAATAAAGGCCCATCTTCCATGAGTGCTTGGATCTCCATTTCCTCCAACAAAATCCTCGCTTTTTCAGGCCATCAAAATGAACAAAAGTTACTGGTGGCCACTCTCCTGGATCCCGTACAAAACAAAACTCACACTTTCCTTCCACCCCCCCAAAAAAATAAGAGTAAAATGCGGAAATGGAGACCTTGCTGATTGATCAACGGAAACATTTTTGCGTCTTTCACGCTCCCCAAAGTCGGGGTGGAACAACATCACGACGGCAGCAGTAAGTGCCAAGAGGCGAGCGGCGAGAAAAGGTGGCAAAGCCAAGGGTGACCTGCAATCTTTTTTTACCCCCTCACCAAGCATGCAATCAGGGCACAATCCAACACCAGAGACCAGCTAAGATCGGGTTCCCGACTACTGTGCCCTAACACCGTTTTTGGGAGGTTCGGACCCAATAGATTTTGGGGTATCCAAAATGGACGAATGGCCCAGCTCGTTCGCCACGCCAAGAGGGTTGTCCTCCCCCGGGGCCAGCGTCATATCTGACGGCCCTTCAGCACAGCGGAGGACCCTTACAGACAAAGATCTGGCTTTTCCACAATAATGTGGATCTTTTTGATTTTCATAAAGATGAATCGGGCATGGATTCTGATATGTTGTGGCCCCAATTGCCGAGGTCACCGATTATTTTTGGGTCTACTTACTTCCTTTTCAAACAGAAAGGTCCTCTTTGAAAATTTTTTTTTAAAATGACATTTCTTACTGCAATTTTTATTCCTTTTCCCAACATTTTCTTTTGCGGGTTTTTGCGGAGGAGACGTAAAAGACACCAAGGTTTATGACAACCCCGTTTCCCATTTACTCACTTTATCTAAAAAAAAAGTTTTTCCATTCCAAATTTTAGGTCATTTTCCCCCCCCCCCCCCCCCCCCCCCCCTTTTGAGATACAGCAATTTGGCCTTTTGGGAACAGAAAGGGGGTTTTTAAGGGGCATTTCTCCCTCAAAATTTTTTTAATAGGGCTGAGAAGTCATATTTAAAATTTTTTTGGGGGGTCATGATGTGAGATACGCAAAAACATGGTTTTTTGGGAAACAGAAATGTGGCTTTTAAGGGGCATTTCTCCCCACAATTTTAATGGGGGGGCTGAGAAGTCATATTTAAATTTTTTTTGGGGTTTCATGTAGCGGGAATACAGAAAAATCAGGCCCTTTTGGGAACAGAAATGGGGCTTTTAAGTGGCTTTTTCTCCCTCAAAAATTTTTAATATGGCTGAGAAGTCTTTTTTTTTAAAATTTTTTTGGGGCTTTTTGCTGGGAAACAGCAATAACCCTGGTCCCTTTGGAACAGAAAGGGCTTCTAAGGGGCATTTTCTCCCTCACAATTTTAACAATGGCTGAAAAGAAATTTTTATAATTTTTTGGGGGTATGCGTTTTGAAATGCACAATACAAAGGGGTCCATTTTAAATTTTTTTTTTTGTTTTAACAGACTTTGTTTTCACAATTGTCCAAAAAAGGCTCAAGGTCTGTTTTAATTTTTGGGGGCATTTTGCTTTAAATGCAGCTATACAAAGGCCCTATTATAAAAAAATGTTTTTTCTAACAGACATTGTTCTTCAAAATTTGCCCCAAAGGGTCAAGAGTCATGTTTAAAATTTTTGGGGGTTTTTGTTTTGAAATGCAGAACTACAGGTCCTTTTATAAAAAAAAGTTGTTTCTAACAGACATTTTTCTTCACAATTTGTCAAGAGGGCTAAAGGGTGATGGTGCTGTCGTAACAGGAATAGGTAGGCATGTTGGCCTGTTCAAAGGGCTTATTCTGCCGTTTGGCGCGAACTGCGCGCCGGATTTGCGCTCAGACGGCGCCAATCCCGCAGCAATTCTAACCACTGCTTCATAGAGAACAGGGAATCCGTTCCCTCCCCGCTCGGGGAAATCCCCCGCGGGGGGGAGAAAGTGACATGTACATTATTTACGGCGGTAAATGCATTGTCTATGGGGGGGGGAGCGGGGGCCCCCGCCGCGCTCCGGCCCCCCCCCCCATCCCCCCCTTATTCACGGCGGGTTTTGGGTCAATACGGGGCACAAATCCTCGGGGAAAAAGCCCTGTGAACACGGCCTTAAAGGACACTTATTCAAAATGACTTGTTTTTGCAAGATCTTAACATAGCTATCAATCCCTGTATTTTAACAACCCCTTTTAAAACAATTAAAAAAAAGAAAAAAGACATGGTGGGATTCCCTCCTATTTTAAAAAATGTGTTTTCTAGAATTAAAATACAAAAAAACTTGCATATACAAAATAGCTGGGAAAAAAATTCCCCTGAATTGTCAAGGAGGTACAGGAAAACTTGACCAATGTAGGTTTTTTCAGAGGACATGGAGTTTGGGGCACGGACAGAGAACAAAGTACAGAGACAATTTCTCAGCACGTTGAGTAAAATAAGAAAAAGAATGCCAAGAAAAAGGGCACCTGGGTGGAACAGGAGCGTTAACCACCAGTATTTCCAAGTGAAGCTCAATTGGAGGGGCAAGCGCTACCCAGGACAGGGACAGTATATGTCCAGTGAAACTAAAATGGTGGTTGAAAGACTCCTATTTCCGGCACTTTTTAATCTGTGGGTCAGACAGGTTTAATGGTCATTCTGCGGTACAGGACAGATATAGTTAATGTCCAGTTCAACTAAAATGGTGGTTCAAAGACTCCTTTTCCCGGCACTTTTTAATTTGGGGGTCAGACAGGTTTAATGGTCATACTGCGGTCCAGGACAGGTATAGTCAATGTCCAGTGAAACTAAAATGGTGGTTGAAAGACTCCTTTTCCCGGCACTTTTTAATCTGTGGGTCAGACAGGTTTAATGGTCATTCTGCGGTACAGGACAGATATAGTCAATGTCCAGTTCAACTAAAATGGTGGTTGAAAGACTCCTTTTTCCGGCACTTTTTAATCTGGGGTCATGCAGGTTTGGGGCTCATGCTGTGGCCCAGGACAGGTATAGTCAATGTCCAGTGAAACTAAAATGGTGGTTGAAAGACTCCTTTTTCCGGCACTTTTGAATCTGGGGGTCATGCAGGTTTGGGGCTCATGCTGTGGCCCAGGACAGGTATAGTCAATGTCCAGTGAAACTAAAATGGTGGTTGAAAGACTCCTTTTCCCGGCACTTTTGAATCTGGGGGTCATGCAGGTTTGGGGCTCATGCTGCGTTCCAGGACAGGGATATTCAATGTCCAGTTCAAGTAAGATGATGGTTCAAATCATACTGCCTTCTGGCACTTTTTAATTTGTGGGTGATGCAGGTTTAAGGGTCAGGCTGTGGTACAAGACAGGGATAGTGAATGGTCTGTGATTTTTTTTCTGTGGCTTTTATAACCTAAGTGTGTTGCTAAGATGTAGCACGTGTCCATTTGACTGTTGTGGATGTTAATTCCAGCTTCTCCAGCCCTGTTTGGTGTAAGAATGAAGGTGTTGTTGCTCTCCCATAGACTTTAATGGTCATGCTCCATAATCGACCACTCACTATCGACTATCTTGTCGATGATGGTCGACTATCGACCATCGACCGATGTCGATGGTCAACATAATCGCTCAACACTACTAAATATGTCTGTTTATTTGACACATAAAAAAAATAAAACAAAGTAAAACAACGCGTTTCTTCCCCAGGTTATTACAATCAAACAATGTTTGGGGACGTTTTCAAACATGCAAATCCTAGCGGCGGCAGCCAGATCTCAAAATGAATTCTGCCCTGTGTCACATCATCAATAAACACTAGGGACTCAGTGGCACTGGCAGCCATGCATGCCCAAGACATCACACTGCCTCTGCCGTGTTTTACAGATGATGCGGTATGCTTTGGATCCGGAGCTGTACCACGCCTTTACCATACTTTTTTCTTTCCATCACTCTGGTCGAGATTGACCTTGGTTTCATCTGTCCAAATAATGTTCTTCCACAGCTGTGCTGGCATTTTTAGATGTTTTTAGCAAAGCCCAATTTAGCCTTTTTATTCTTGAGGCTTATGAGTGGCTTGCACCGTGCAGTGAACCCTCTGTATTTACTCTCATACAGTTTTTTATGATAGATTTCGATATTGATACGCCTATATGCTGAAGAATATTCACAGACATACTGTGTGCTCAAATCCAGCCGGATGCAGCAAAACTGATTGGTTGGTGTTTTATAATACAGATGGACAATGGCCCAAAACAGAAAGCCAAAGCAACCCAAGAGTTTATTAAAGCAAAGAAGTGGAATATTCTTGAATGGCCAAGTCAGTCACCTGATCTCAACCCAATTGAGCAGCATTTCACTTGCTAAAGAATAAACTTCAGGCAGAAAGGCCACAAACAAACAGCAACTGAAAACCGCTGCAGTAAAGGCTGAGGCCGAGCATCAACAAGGAGGAAACACAGCATCTGGTGATGTCCATGAGTAGAGATGGGCGAATTGACTCTAACAAAGTGGAATTCATTTAGAATTTCAGGAAAACTTCGATCCTGAACGAAGTCGAAGTTTGGGGTGATTCGCTGGAACGAAGCGTGTTTTTGATTGATAAAATAATAAAATGGCTGCGAGCACATGGCGTTACATAGGGCAAAGAACTCTGGGAGGAAGAAGGGCATAGCCTGCATGACATGGGCAGAGATGAAGCCAATCAGAGACCGGCGGGATTCTGTGACATCACCGCACTATATAAGTCTGGACGCCATGCTGGCAGTTCACATTCATCTCTCTGTACCGTGTTGTAGCTGCTGCAGCTCCAGTATTTTATACAGCAATTTTTTGGGGGTGTCACAGCTTGTCTCAGAGACTGCTTCTCTTACATTCTAAATCTGATTTTTTGGGGTATTGGATCTGAAGTCCAGTGTGCGTCCAATTCAGCTGCATATACATTTTAATGCTATCTGCTCACAGCACATTGACTATCCAAGGGTGATCTAAGCCTGTTTTTGCTGTTGTATTCAGTAAAAGAAACAGCGTTTTTACAATACAAATACCAGTTAATTTTTGGCTGCTTATGTCTTTTGAGCAATTTATATCCAAGGGCTACTTAAACGTCTTCGAGCTATTTTAGTTAGTAAGAGAAAGGGTTTTTTTTCAACGGCAAAGAAGAAATTTTGTCTGTAGCATAATTAATAATAATCTTTATTTATATAGCGCCAACTATTCAGAATCACAAATCAATATAGAGGGAATAAGCACATACAAACCATACATTACATTATAAAAAGCTATTGACAAATGAGACACGAGGTGTGAGGGCCCTGCTCGCAAGAGCTTACAATCTATTAGGGTGTATGGGTGAAACAAAGTGTGACAAGTGCTTGGTTTACAATGGTCCAGCCTTGTTACATAAATACGGGGTATTATATATAAAAAATTGGATGAACCTGCCATCCCAACCATACATCTATATACAGATAAGTGCCTGTGGGTGCCAAAGTGCAGGAAGTGACGAATGTGTGACAGAATTTGGGGGGGTTAACAATTAGGGATCTTGATAGGCTTGTCTAAGAAGATGAGTTTTCAGAGCGCACTTAAAACTGTGAGGGTTGTGAGTGTGCCTGATCACATGGGGTAACATGTTCCAGAGAACTGGTGCAATACGTGCAAAATCTTGGAGACGGGCATGGGAGGTTCGGATGAGTGAGGTGTGTAGTCTTAGATCAGTAGCAGAGCGGAGAGAGCGGGTAGGGTGGTAGACAGAGATAAGGGAGGAGATGTATGGGGGAGCAGCACTGTGGAGAGCCTTATGTGTGAGAGTGATGAGTTTATGTTGTATTCTGTACTGAATAGGCAGCCAGTTCAGAGACTGACACAGGGTAGAGGCATCAGTATAGCGGCTGGAAAGAAAGACAAGCCTGGCTGCTGCATTCAGGACAGATTGGAGAGGGGAGAGTTTACAGAGAGGGAGACCGATAAGCAAGGAGTTACAGTAGTCAAGACGAGAATGAATGAGAGCAACAATGAGGGTTTGAGCTGTTTCCACAGTGAGAAATGGACGGATTCTGGAGATGTTCTTGATGTGCATGTGACAGGAGCGGGCAAGGGATTGTATATATGGGGTGAAGGACAGATCTGAGTCTAGTATAACCCCCAGACAGCGGGCCTGCTGCCTAGGAGTTATGGTGGTGCCACGCACGGAGAGAGAAATAGCAGGGTGAGGTCAGTTAGTAGATGGTGGGATGACTAGAAGTACCGTTTTAGTGAGATTTAGTTTAAGATAGATGGTACTGGAAGCCTAATCTACTGATGGTTTGTCCAATGGGGGCTGTGTAGAGTGAAAAGAGGAGAGGACCAAGAACGGATCCCTGAGAAACCCCGACAGCAAGAGGAAGAGGAGAGGAGGTAGAACCGGAAAATGTGACACTGAAGGAGCGGTCAGAGAGGTATGAAGAGAACCAAGAGAGAGCGGTGTCCTGGATACCGATGGTGCTGAGCATGTTGAGGAGGAGGTGGTGATCAACAGTGTCAAACGCTGCAGAGAGTTCCAGAAGAAGCAACAATGAGTAGTTACCCTGCAATTTTGCTGTCAAGAGATCATTTGAAACTTTAGTAAGAGCAGTTTCTGTGGAGTGTAGGGTACGGAAACCGGATTGCAGAGGGTCTAGGAGAGAGTTAGCAGAGAGATAGCGGATCAGACGAGAGTAGACCAAGCGTTCCAGGAGTTTGGAGATGAAGGGCAGGTTAGAGACTGGTCGGTAGTTGGTAGCGCAGGAATGGTCCAGAGAGGGCTTTTTAAGTAAGGGAGTTATAACAGCGTGTTTAAAGGAAGATGGAAAGATCCCAGTGGAGAGAGAGAGGTTACAGATTGTATTGAGGTGAGAGAGGACAGCTGGAGAAATGGACTGGACAAGGTGAGATGGAATGGGGTCACTAGAGCATGTGGTGGGGCAAGCCTGAACACTTCTTCTTCTGATGTCGGGTCAAGGGCTGAGAGCAGATTAGAGGACGTGTGCGGAGGGACAGGATGGGTGTTATTTGGGGATTGTGATGTGATGTTTTGCCGGATGCTGTCAATTTTGTCTTTGAAGTGAGTGGCCAGGTCTTCAGCACAGAGGTCAGTGACCGGGGCCTGAGCTTTGGGCCTGAGGAGGGAGTGGAAGGTGTCAAACAGACGTTTTGGGTTGTTGTGTAAGGTTGAGATGAGGGAGGTCAAATATTTTTGTTTGGCACAGTGAAGGGCAGTGTGGTAGGTCCTGAGCATGAATTTGTAGTGGAGACAGTCTGCAGGTAGCTTTGACTTTCTCCACAGATGCTCCGCGCACCTGGAACATCGCTGCAGATGGCGAATCTGAGGGGTGTGCCAAGGCTGCCGGCGTCTGACTCTGGGGGTGCGGTGCGTGAGTGGTGCCACCAGGTCCCGGGTGGGAGGGAGAGTTTCAGTGAAATGTTTAGCAGCCAGGTCAGGACAGGAGAGAGAGGAGATTGGGGGCAGTGAGGACTGTATGGTGTCTGTGAGCTCCTGAGTGTTTATAGAGCAGATATTTCGGAATGGGCGATGGGTAGGTGTGTCCAGAGAAGGCTGAAAGTTGTTGATAGTAAAAGAGATGAGGTTATGATCAGAGAGTTCATAAGGAGAGTTGGTAAGATTAGAAATTGAGCAGAGGCGACAGAAGACCAGATCAAGAGAGTTCCCATCCTTGTGAGTTGGAGAGTCAGGAAACTGCGAGAGGCCAAGAGAAGAGGTTAGTGAAAGAAACTGAGAGGCAGAAGGAGACATAGGGTTGTCAATGGGGATGTTGAAATCACCCATGATGAGAGTGGGTATTTCAGTAGAGAGGAAATGAGGAAGCCAGGCAGCAAAATGATCCAGAAACTGGCGGGGTGAGCCGGGGGGTCTGTAGACAACTGCGACTCTGATGGAAAATGGCCGAAAGAGTCTGAGGGTGTGGACCTCAAAGGAGGGGAAAGTGAGGGAGGGTACAGGAGGAATGACCTGGTAGGTGCAGTGTGGAGAGAGAAGTATGCCAACTCCTCCACCCGGCCTGTCAGGTCTGGGGGTGTGGGTGAAATTTTACTCCACCATAGGTGAGAGCGGCAAGGGACGCGGTGTCTGATTGCTGGAGCCAAGTTTCTGTGAGAGCTAGGAGATTGAGGGAGTGAGAAAGGAACAGGTCATGGACAGCAGTGAGTTTATTACAGACGGATCGGGCGTTCCACAGAGCACATTTAAATGGGAGAGGAAAAGACATACAACGAAGATTACGCAGGTTAGCAGGGTTTCTGTGGGAGGAAGAGGAGGAGATGGGATGAGCAGTAAAGGAATGTGGACCGGGGTTGGGAGAGATGTCTCCTGCAGCAAGAAACAGGATAATGAAAAGTGATTGCAGCTTGCTCAGTGATGACTATGCGCGATGTTTGTGCAGCACCCTGAACGAGGATGGATTGGAGTAGGTAAAGTACGTAAGTAATGCATGAGTTTTGTGCATGGTAGAGGGAAGGAGAGAGGAGCTAATGTGGATAGAGTTGTTTGGAGGCATGACTGGGCGGTAGGAAAGGAGAAAAAAGGCAGCAAGATAGATTGCAAATGTAAGCATGGTGACAAAACTGTAGGTTAGAAAGCCGAGCTACTTACAATTCATATCCGAAGGTTAATTAAGTATTTTTCTGCTGTTGTTGTCAGTAAAATACACGTCGTGTTAACACACTACAAAGCTGGTAATTTTTGGCAGCACATTTCTTTTGCGCAATTTACATCCAAGGGTTAATTAAGTATTTTTCTGCTGTTGTAGTCAGTAAAAGAAACGTTGTTTTTCAACGCCAAAGAAGAAATTTTGCCTGTAGCATAATTCATATCCGAAGGTTAATTAAGCTTTTTTCTGCTGTTGTGGTTAGCAAAATACATGTCGTTTTAACGCGCTACAAAGCTGGTACTTTTTGGCAGCACATTTCTTTTGCGCAAATTACATCCAAGGGGTAATTAACTGTTTTTCTGCGGTTGTGGTCAGTAAAAGAAACAGTGTTTTTCAACGCAAGAGAAAATTGCTGAGCATAATTCATATCCGAAGTAATAATTTTTTTCTGCTGTGGGTATAAGAACAGTGTTTTTCTAACGACAAGAAGAAATTTTGCCTTAGATTCATATCCGAAGGTTATTTAAGCCTGTTTGTGCTTTTCTATTCAGTAAAATACACAGAGTTTTTAAACGGCACATACAAGTTAATTTTTCCTGCCCATTTGTGGAGCGCAATTTATATCCAAGGGTTACCCAAGCCTGTTAGTGGGTTCACTTGGAGTCAAATACAGGGTGTGTATTTATCATATACAGGTATCTTCAATAAACAGAGTCTGTAAATTTTAGAACAAACACTATGTCAGGCAGAGAGATGGCAGGCTCTTCACCCACGAGTGGCAGTGGCCCAAACATTCCTGGAGCAGGCACAGGTCACAGCACAGTCAGGGGACGTCGCAGCAGGGGTCACTCGGTGAGGCCACAACTGCCGCTGTCATCTAGCGGCCGTGTGTTGACCAGCAACGCAAGGGTTCTTGATTAGTTGACTTGGTCATCCACTTCCTCCCAGATGACATCTGACAACCCCAGCCAAGAGTCGGTGGGAACGTCAGACACAACCCTTAGTTGGCATGGCCCGGGAGCGGCTCAGCAGCCCTCACCTGTCCTCAACCCGCCTCCGTCCCATCCAGTGCCCTCAGCCAGAGATCTACTATGTGGTCTGGGCTCAGCGCCACTATACAGCGAGGATGAAGAATTTGAGGACAGTCAGCAGCTACTTGGCAGCGAAGAAATGGGGCCAATATCCCCTGCTTCTTGCAGTAGGCGGCAAAGTATAGATGTGAAGAGTGGCATGGGAGGTCATGTTGTGAGGGGTTAGCCTCTGCATACCAAGACCGTTGAGGACAGCAGTGAAGATCAAACAATAATCGATGATAATGTAGCCGACCGCACTTGGGAGCCGGGTGAAGCAAGGGCTTCATCATAGTCAGGAGAAGAGGGCGTCAGCTTGCACCTCAGGCAGCGCACAGCCAGAAGGGGGTTTAGTGTGGCCGTGTGTCGTAGGGTAGCAGCAGTGCGAGTCGGAGCCAAGTGGCCACGGGGTAGAAAACCCGCTTCGCAGGTCCAAGAAAGTAGCGGCACAGGGGCTCAGCGTGGCAGCGGCTGTAGTAGTCACAGTTCTTTGCTAAGATACCGGAGGAGCCGAATATGGGTATATGTAGAATCTGTGGGCAGAAAGTGAAGTGTGGCCAGGGAGCTAACGTTGGCACCACGGCCCTGAGTCAACACATGCAGCGTCACCATCCGGTGTCCTGGGAAAAAACGGGGCTCAGATGTGGTGGTCCATCCTGCCGCCGCAGCAACAGCAGCAGCAGCGCTCAGTGGCATGCATGCCATTACAGCCAGTCAAGGCTCCACCACCTCTGCAGAAGGGAGCTGTTTTTCTTTGCCATCATCTCTCGGTCCAGATGCACTCTGCCACCCCAGTTAGAAGATCCGCTGGACTACTGGGGCAGCCAAACGGGATGTGTGGCCGCAACTTGTCGAGTTTGCAGTGGAGAAGCTGTCCTGCCCGGCCAGTAGTCTGGCATCAGAGCGGGTGTTCAGTGCAGCGGGGGCCATCATTACCCCAAGGAGAAACCGCTTGTCCACGGGAAATGTGGAAAGACTGACCTTTGTCAAGATGAATCAGGCATGGATCGGCCAGGATTTCCACACACCAATGCCTTAGGCGTCAGATTTTTCATCACCATGACGCCTCACCCAAACTTGAGAAATGAGTCTGGGTTCAAACCACCTGCCTCAGCCACTATTCTGATGCCGCCACCCGCCTGATGCCACACATCTGCTGACAGTTTCTCCATCCGCCTACCACCATCTTTACCAGGGACTGGTATTGCCACCCCCCTCCACACTGTCATTGTGCCACTCTTTGACCTCATGCTGCTGCTGCTATTGCTGGTGCCATGACATCCACACTGTGTCATTGTGCCACTCTCTGACCTCAGGCGGCTGCTGTGGTTGCTGCTGCAGTCACCTCCCACCGGTCATTGTGCAAATCTCTGACTCATGCTGTTGCTGCGTTGTTGCTCTGCGTCACCTACACTCTGTCATTGTGCCACTCTGTGGCCTACTCCTGTTTTTGCCACCTCCATAATGTCATTGTGCCACTCTCTGACCTCATGCTGCTGCTGCTGTGCCCTCCACACTCTGTCATTGTACCACTGTCCCCCAAGCACCGTGGCAGTATACAGTGGAGATGGAGGCAGGGAGTCCCTGAGAATCACTTGCGCACATGGCCCGCGGCATGCTGATTTGCCTGGCTAGTGACCACTGAATAGTCACCATCCGGCAGAGGGATGACTTCTGGCTCTCCACCTTCTTGGACCCTCGCTACCGGTCCAAAATGGGAGCCTTTTTTCCAGCTGCTGAGAGGGAGGACAAACTCAAATACTATAGAGAAATCCTCCGTAGTCAGTTTGCTAACGTTCCGAAACCATTTTTGGCCAAAGCAATTCTACCTCCATCAGCTTCTTCATTAATAACTAAAAAAGTTCCAATGCAGTTTATTATGAAGTATAAAACCTGGTAGTTGAATTCAGTTTCTGTGTGACACCAATTTTGTTGAAATGCAGCGTATGGGAATTGAAGGAGACCCTAAACAAAGGGGAAAGTTTTAGGTGCTTATTTTGCCTTCGGTGCCATTAGTGATGGAATTTATACAAAACTGAAATGGAAGCAAAAGCAAATGCTGCAAAACTGGCTTGGGATGAGCTTCTTCAGTATGAAGAATGAGAATTGTATGTCCAAATTGCAGATAGGAAAAACCGCCTCCACCTCCTCCTTGAGCCTCGTCTGTCATATCCGTGTAGCGTACCTCTTGCCTCTGTCCCTTGACCACGATCCTTGCCGGCTGTCCTGACCTTACGCTTTGTCCCCGACTCCGAGTTTGCCTTACGATTTTGTATCTCACTACACCTCGGCTGCCACCGCAAGCAAGTCACATCAGGGGTAACGACCTGGTAGACTCCCGTGCAGCAAGTCCATCGCTTTGCGGGGGGCTCTGGTTTAAAACCCGGGGCTTCTTAGATTCTGCTCCCTGGCGTGGCTATTGCCATCGTCCCCTTACTGTGCTATCTGTGGTGGCTCCAGTAACCTACTACTGTGTTCTTTGACGCTATCGTAGGATCTTAGCCCTCAGCTTGTTTTTGACTTTATCAGGCTGCATTCCTGCTTCAGTTTTTTGGTCAGCTTTGCCCCTGTAAGTGCACAGGGAATTTTATAGTGAAGCAATTCTAAGAGTGACGGCAGTCATGTGCGTGTCATACTAAAACACAGCATTGTATGAAGACCAAACCAAGCTCCCTCTGAATATTTAAGCATGGAACAACGTTCGACAGCATCCTACAGGCTCTGTGCAGCCAGGAAATAGCTGGTTTTTAACGTGATTCGTCCCAAAGTAATTCGGACCGAAACAAATTTTGTCGGAAAATTCGGCGAAGTCGGCGAACCGAATTTTTGAGAAATTTGCCCATCTCTATCCATGAGTTCAAAACTTCAGGCCGTCATTGCCAACAAAGGGTTTTCAACCAAGTATTAGAAATTGACATTTTATTTACAATTATTTAATTTGTCCAATTACTTTTGGTCCCTATAAGAACAGGGGGGCACTTTATGTCCATTCTATAACTACAACTTGAATATGTTTCAGTAAACAGGTACAAAATTAAAATTTGTGTCAGTGACCAACTACTGTATATATTCAGGGTAACCTTCAGGGGCATCATTCCTTTACAGGTCCCCTGTTTGGCCCTGGCAACCAGTAACTGCACATCCAAGAGTATGTCATCAGTCATAGTGAAAGTTAACTCTGAAGGATGGAATCCATGATCAATCTTCTTTGGATCAGCAGATCCTTGCTGTCTCCATACACATATAGTCATGTTTCTGTCTTCATGCAGGATGCCATTGTACACAAGCCATTCCTTGAAGGGAAGTCCGGCAGCTCTGGGCTTTGGAATGTGTCCTGCAAACTGTATGTGGTGTATGATGAATACAAGCCTAACATGTTTCATGCATATCATGGCTGGCCTGGTGTCTGTTTACTTCCAGTCTAGGGAAATGGTGTTGACCTCCAGTTGTGGAAGCAGGTGCTTTGTGGAAGGATTACAAATCTGTAATCCTATAGTGTAGAAACCACGGCACTCCATTCCGAGGTTTCCTAAAATAGGCAAAAGCTTTATTTTACCTAGAAGAAAGTGAACAGTGCAATACTCCAAAAATCATATGCGTCAAGTTGTAGCAAGGTATTTCAGACAGACGTTTCGGCTATTGTTTAAGCCTTCTTCAATAAAGATCTAATATTTGTGAGGCAGGAGCTGCAGCTCCTTTGTCCCACACTCCTGACTCACACATACCAGATCTCTACATCTCTTCACTTTATTCTGGAGAAAATAAACATTTTGCATGTTTTTATGCGCATTACTGCTAGAACAGCCAGACCAGCGTAAATCTGGTGCCTGAGCCAGACTTGTGGTATTGGCTCTACACTGCCCTGTATATATGACCTGCAGAAGAACAGCCAGACCAGGGTGAAGGTGGTGCCTGAGCCAGACATTTGGTATTGGCTCTAAAACTGCACCTGTAATGTATGACCTGCAAAGAAGAACCAAACCCAGACCAGGGTAAAGGTGGTGCCTGAGCAAGACTTGTGGTATTGGCTCTACACTGCCCGGTATGTATGACCTGCAGAAGAACAGCCAGACCAGGGTAAAGGTGGTGCTTGAGCCAGACTGGTGGTATTGGCTCTACACTGACCTGTATGTATGACCTGCAGAAGACCAGACCAGGGGAAAGGTGGTGCCTGAGCCAGACTTGTGGTATTGGTTCTACACTGCACCTGTATGTTGACCTGCAGAAGAACAAACCGGACCAGGGTAAAGTGGTGCCTGACCAGACTTGTGGTATTGGGTCTACACTGCACCTGTATGTATGACCTGCAGAAGAACAGCCAGACCAGGGTAAAGGTGGTGCCTGAGCCAGACTAGTGGTATTGGCTCTACACTGCGCCTGTATGTATGACCTGCAGAAGAACAGCACGAACCCGGGTTAAAGGTGGTGCCTGAGCCAGACTTGTGGTATTGCTTAAAACTGCACTGTATGTATGACCTGCAGAAGAACAGCCAGACCCTTTAATAGGTGGTCCTGAGCCAGACTTGTGGTATTGGCTCTACACTGCCCTTATATATGTGACCTGCAGAAGAAAGCCAAGGTAAAGGTGGTGCTGAGCCAGACTTGTGGTATTGCTCACACTGCCTGTATGTAGACCTGCAGTAGAACAGCCAGACAAGTGTAAAGGTGGTGCCTGAGCCAGACTTGTTGTATTGGCTCTACACTGCACCTGTATGTATGACCTGCAGAAGAACAGCCAGACAAGTGTAAAGGTGGTGCCTGAGCCAGACTTGTGGTATTGGCTCTACACTGTGCCTGTATGTGTGACCTGCAGAAGAACAGCCAGACAAGGGTAAAGGTGGTGCCTGAGCCAGACTTGTGGTATTGGCTCTACACTGCCTTGTATGTATGACCTGCAGAAGAACAGCCAGACCAGGGTAAAGGTGGTACCTGAGCCAGACTTGTGGTCTTGGATCTACAATTCCCTGTATGAATGACCTGCAGAAGAACAACCAGACCAGGGTAAAGGTGGTGCCTGAGCCACACTTGTGGTATTGGCTCTACACTGCCCTGTATGTATGACCTGCACAACAACAGCTAGACCAGGGTGAAGGTGGTGCCTGA
This sequence comes from Phyllomedusa bahiana, assembly GCA_025379985.1. Taxonomy (NCBI): domain Eukaryota; kingdom Metazoa; phylum Chordata; class Amphibia; order Anura; family Hylidae; genus Phyllomedusa; species Phyllomedusa bahiana. The sequence goes on from JAODAL010000027.1 coordinate 17,331, forward strand.
GCCAGACTTGTGGTATTGGCTCTACACTGCCCTGTATGTATGACCTGCAGAAGAACAGCCAGACCAGGGTAAAGGTGGTGCCTGAGCCAGACTTGTGGTATTGGCTCTACACTAACCTGTATGTATGACATGTAGAAGAACAGCCAGACCAGGGTAAAGGTGGTAACTGAGCCAGGCTTGTGGTATTGGCTCTACACTGCCCTGTATGTATGACCCGCAGAAGAACAGCCAGACCAGGGTAAAGGTGGTAACTGAGCCAGGCTTGTGGTATTGGCTCTACACTGCCTTTTATGTATGACCTGCAGAAGAACAGCCAGACCAGGGTAAAGGTGGTGCCTGAGCCAGACTTGTGGTATTGGCTCTACACTGCCCTGTATGTATGTCCTGCAGAAGAACAGCCAGACCAGGGTAAAGGTGGTGCCTGAGCCAGACTTGTGGTATTGGCTCTACACTGCCCTGTATGTATGACCTGCAGAAGAACAACCAGACCAGGGTAAAGGTGGTGCCTGAGCCAGACTTGTGGTATTGGCTCTACACTACACCTGTAGGTATGACCTGCAGAAGAAAAGGCAGAGCAGGGTAAAGGTGGTGCCTGAGCCAGACTTGTGGTATTGGCTCTACACTGCCCTGTATGTATGACCTGCAGAAGAACAAGCCAGACCAGGGTAAAGGTGGTGCCTTAGTCAGACTTGTGGTATTGGCTCTACACTGCCCTGTATGTATGACCTGCAGAAGAACAGCCAGACCAGGGTAAAGGTGTGCCTGACAGATTGTTGTATTGCTCTACCCTGCCCTGTATGTATGACCTGCAGAAGAACAACCAGACCAGGGTAAAGGTTTGGGGCCTGAGCCAGACTTGTGGTATTGGCTCTACCACTGACCCCGTATGTATGACCTGCAGAAGAACAGCCAGACCAGGGTAAAGGTGGTGCCTGAGCCAGACTTGTGGTATTGGCTCTACCCTGCCCTGTATGTATGACCTGCAGAAGAACAACCAGACCAGGGTAAAGGTGGTGCCTGAGCCAGACTTGTGGTATTGGCTCTACACTGACCTGTATGTATGACCTGCAGAAGAACAGCCAGACCAGGGTAAAGGTGGTGCCTGAACCAGACTTGTGGTATTGGCTCTACACTGCCCTGTATGTATGACCTGCAGAAAACAGGTTCATACATTCTGGTGCATTCTACACTGCCTTAAAGCGATTTAGAACTGGCCTCTATGTGCCTACATCATACATGTCGCCCTATATGTTTACTTGCAGTTGGCATGTGACTACTATAAGCAATCAATTTCCTCAGCAATCTTGTGCCGTTTCAGCAACATTACTGCTCAGGATCTGAATGGTATACATACCTCATAACTTTTAGAGATTGCAAAGTGGGACACATCCGGCCACTCCTTCAAGTACATGGCATGACATCAGGACACGCCTAAACACATAACGTCGCGCCAAGATGAATCTCTAACCACACATGACATCACACCAGGACACGGCTCTAACCAAGCCCTACCTAACAGAATCATGCCCCACCCTGTCCCGTAGACCAGCACCAGCACAACTGTGCCTTTACTGGGGTCTGTAAATATGAATTTATATAATGTATTGTATATATAGCAATAAGACAATGTTCTATGGATGATACATTTATATAATGGTCATACAGTGACCATATTATACAAGGAGCAAATATGACCGTTTTGTTACTAACCAAACAAATACTAATATCAATTATACCACTATACAGAGATCAAATAATACCACCGTATTGCACCACCACATCGTGACTGAATACCAACAATTATCACCACCATATAGTGACTGCATAATATTGCCATACCATGACCACATACCACCATTTAGTGACAGAATAATACCACTATATATCACCACCACATAGTGACTGAATAATACCACCACCCCATGGCCACATATTATCACCACATAGTGACTGAATAATACCTCCACATCATGACCACATATCATCGCTACATAGTGACTAAATAATACAACCCATTCTGACTGAATAATACCGCAACACTATGACCATGTATCACCACCATGTAGTGACTGAATAATTCCACCAAATAGCAATTGAATATTGCTATATATCACCACAAAGTGACTGAATAATACCTCCACACCATGACCACATATCACCACCACATAGTGACTGAATAATACTACCACATAGTGACCACCATACTATTCCTGAAAATAAACTATTAAACTACTGCCAACATTCCTGCCACTACCATATAGGGGTAGTTACAAGTTGAACACAGGTGCTCTGCAAACATATATACAGTGCTTTTACCTCCAGCGACTAACAGTTGACATGACACTCCAATGAGTCATTCACTTTTCTTCTCCATCCACTCCAGATTACGTCTACCGGCCACAACTCATCCTTTCAGAATTAACCACACAAACATCTTAGACTCCTCACTTTTCTAGTACCTCCCTATTTCCACCTCTGTACAAATTTCCCATGGGTGATAAGTGGAGTAGGGGTGACTATGGGGTGATAGGCGGTGTGAGAGGGTTATAGAGAGTTAGGTGGGGGTTGTATTTTGTGTTGACACTAGGCAATCTAACGTTATGCCTCTATTACTAACTCCGTTATTTAAATAAACACTCCCCACACCAGCCCTCATTGACTATTTTATTAAATAAATAGCGGCAACGCTGGTCTGATGTAGTCTAACAAATCCATCATAGTCCAAAAGGGAAACCTATAAAGAAAAAAAAAAAACAGAAACCCTACAGATGAGACGCTGGACAGCCCAAGAAAACTGTGTGTTATCCCCCACAGAAGGGTCCTGGAAAAGCTGCTGTGGAGGATGGGGCACCACTCCACTTTCCCAGATGTTGAATAGTTTAGCAAAGTTGGATGGGCCATGTGGGGTTGTGTGCGGGAGGAAAGGGAGGGAGGGGTTATGGAGGTCACTTACCTCCCTCTTCTGTGCGCTAGACTGTATAGTCTAGCTGTGGGGGCGGGGTGAGTCCCCTGCACCAATGACATCAAGGGATAATCTTATGATGCTTCCATGGCGTCACTGCTCCGCTACACTTGCAGGAAGTCACCGTGAGTGTCCGTGACATCCTGCAAGTCTGTGCCCACTGTTTGCATGAGCCCGCTGACGTGTAAACAGAGGATTTAACTGCGCAGTCCTGGGGATTCAGGGCATATGCCCTGGATCCCCGGGACATACAGGTAAAAATTGGGACTCCTCCCAGTCGACATGGAGCAGCACATTGGTCCCAATTTGGGACTGTTCCGACGAAACTTGGATGGTTGGAAGGTATGGGTATGTGAGTGGTGAAATCTATGGAACAGCACGAGACCGCTGATGCCACTCATTGGCTGTACCGGCCAAGTGCCGAATGGAAGTATATGTACCCCAGATCTTCTGGTGCTTCAGTGCTAGATCCGTGGTGGTATAAAAGGGATTTATTTGTACATTTTATTGTATTTCAGACCATTTTGGGTCATTTTAAGTTTTCTTATGGAGGTTAGACACCCCATTTAAATCCTGCATGGCCCAAGATGTAAATAAAACGGTAGGTGTGAACATATCCTAAAAGTATTAAGCTGGAGCTTCTAGCACACGGGTGTCAAACACAAGACCCGCTTGCCGCATCCAGCCCACCGACTTGTGTTATCTGGAACGTGGCCGCCCGCCGATCTCTCTGACTCTGCACGGCCATCGTACAACGGCCATGCAGTCAGAGTCAGCAGCTGCACACTAGCTGTGCATCTGCTCCTACAGGGAGACGGCAGGACCGATCGTTTGAAGTGCTGTTCCTAAGGTAGAGGCAGGGAGAGCAGAGGCAAGAAGAGCAAAGACAGAGGCAAGGAGAGTAGAAATGACTTTGGGTAGGTCCTGGTGCCTCAGAAGTACCTGTACCTCTTAACTGCCTATGTCCACCGTCCCTCCCTGTCTTACCAAAGCAGTAACGGGGGGAAACCTGGATGTGGCATACTGGCAGCAGTAAATAAGCAGGAGGAGTGTTATGAACAGCAGTGGTGGGCCCTTTTCCCTCCCTAGGACCACCCTGCATTTTGAGTTTGCAATAAGCATATGGCTGGGAGCACGGTCAGGGGGCTATTTACCTACAGGGGGTTTTTATTATACGTGGTTTCCCCGTTTAGTAAGACACACCCCGATAGTAAGACGTAGCGGTGTCTTAGGGAGGTCGCCTAATGTAAGACGTTACCCCGGAAGTAAGACGTAGCGCGGCTGATGACGTCCTGCCTATCCGGGGATAGCGCACGGGAGGCCGGAGCAGCGAGGAGGCGGCGCGGCGCGGGAGACGGAGCAGTGGGACCAGGTAAGTGTTTTTCTGCCTACAGCGGGCCCTATACCTGTCTAAGCTGGCCCTATACCTGTCTACAGCTGGCCCTTTTACCTGCCTCCCAGCGGCCCTGTACCTGTCTACAGCGGGCCCCCTATACTCCCTACAGCTGGCCCTATACCTGTCTACAGCCGGCCCTTATACCTGCCTACACCCGGCCTATACCTGTCTACAGCTGGCCCTATCCCTGCCTACAGCTGGCCCTATACCTGTCTACAGCGGGCCCCTATACCTGCCTACAGCTGGGCCCTATACCTGTCTACAGCTGGCCCTATACCTGCCTACAGCTGGCCCTATAACCTGTCTACAGTTTGGCCCTTTTACCTGCCTACAGCTGGCCCTATACCTGCCTACAGCTGGCCCTATACCTGTCTACACTGGCCCTTACCTGCCTACAGCCGACCCTATACCTGTCTACAGCTGGCCCTTACCTGCCCTATAATAGACATACCCCGAAAGTAAGACATAGTGGGACTTTTGGCGGTAAAAAGAATGTAAGACGCTGTCTTACTATCGGGGAAACACGGTACCTACAGGGGACATACACCTATCTATCTACAGGGGGCTGTATACCTACCTATCTACATACAGTACAGATGGAATATATAACTACCTATTTACAGGGAGCTGTATATTTACCCACAGGGGGCAAAAATACCTATCTTCTAGGGGGCAGATACACCTATCATCTACAGGGGGCTTTATACCCATCTACCTACAAGGGTCATACCTATCTACTGACAGGGGGCAATAATATACTTCCTGGTTACCCTCAAAGGGCTAATTATAATAGCAATACTGTACAACTGTAAGGCCGTGTTCACACGGCTTATTTCGCCGCAGATTGGCACCGTACTGCGCGCCGGATTTGCGCTGCAGTACGGCGCCAATCCGTCGCAGTAATTACGGTAATCCACTGTTCTCATAGAGAACTGTGGATTCCGTCGCTCATTATCAATACGCGCCGTGGATAATGTAAGTCTATGGGGCCGGCGGGCCGCGCCCCCGCCCCTTATTCAAGCCGGAATTGCGAGCGCAATTCCGGCTCGTAATTCCGGCTTGAATAAGCCGTGTGAACCGGGGCTTAAGGTACGCCGTGAGGCCCCTGATCTAGCATACACTTGAATTATGTCTGAATTTATTTTTTTTTACACTTGGCCGATAGCTTCGTTCATTTGGTTGGGGCGAGTTCACACAACGGCCTTTCGGCCCTGACACTTGCAGAATTCCAACAAGGAAACGACGCAGACTTTCCAAGGTGGATTTCTACCGCCTATGCTTTTGTATTGTCAGCATGTAAAACGCATAAAAAAATTGACAGCAACTCTTTGTAGGCGCCGTCAGGACCCACAAAAAACACACAAGTTAAATCAGCGTGGTCTGAATGAGGACTCTGATTTTACATAGGGTATAATGTAAATCAGTTCAATGCTGAATCCGCCCGAGGACTCAGCATCTAAATCCATCATGTAAACGGACCCTAAAAGACTGTATAAATGTAACTACTCCTGGACCAGATGCTGGCCGCATAGTGACTTTAAACATCCGGACAGCCGACATCTAACGCTGCACAGATGTTCTGGAACAGAGTTCGCAGTTGCACGCTAATTGTGAGGCTGTGGGAGCAGAAAGCTGGCTGTCAGCAGCAGCTGTCCTCTCCAATATAGAGGTAGGGATGGTTTACTAGGGTATGTTCACATGGCGTAATTTCGGCACGCATTTCTCCACGTATTTGCATTTTATATGCGGCGAAATGTGCGCCGCAATTCCGGTAATCCATAGCTCTCATAGAGAACTATGGATTACGCCTCCTCTCTGCGCTCGTACAATCCGATCGTAATGTACGCGCGGGGAGATAAGTGACGTGTCAATTATTTGCGGGGATTAATTGCCCCGAGTAATGCATGTCTATGGGGCCGGCGGGCTGCGGGCTCCCCCCGTGCCTCGGGAGTAGGTGCTGATCAGAGCAAGCTCCCGAAACACATGATGTACTGTGGCGCGAAATGTAATGTACCCTTAGGATATGTTCACATGGAGTAATTGCGGGGCGTACAGTATGCCCCGCAATTACGCCGGTGTTCGGGAGCTTGCGCCGATTGACGCGTACTGCCGCGGGGTGGGGGGGCGGCAGCCCGTCTGCCTCATTGACATCCATTACTAACAGCGCGTATTCGCCGCAAGTAATTGACATGTAACTTATCTCCCCGAGTCTACAATACGATAGTATTGTACGAGCGCAGAGAGGAGGCGAAATCTATAGTTCTCTATGAGAACTATGGATTACCGTAATTTTGGCGCGCATCTCGCCCGTACTAGAGCGCAAATACGCAAATAGCCTGTGTTAACATACCCTTAGGGCGCGTTCACACGGCACAGGACAAATACCGGCCGGTTTGCCGGCCGGTATTTGTCCGGTTTTGCGCCCGTCCCCACGGCCGCGGGGGGGGGCGGCTTTTCTCCGATTAGCGGAAAACAGCCCTACCCCCTCCCATTGACATGCACATGTTCCGTCCGGAAACCGGACGGAAGATAGTGCATGTTCAATGTTTTGCCGCCGGTGACAAAACCGCCGGGCGGAAAACTCGTGCAGTGGGGACCGCTGCACGGGTTTTCCATAGAGCACAATTGTGCTCATTTTCGGCCGGTTTTTCAGGTGGTCTGAAAAACCGCAAACTGGCTGAAAAACCGGCCGAAAACCCGTGCAGTGGGGACATGCCCTTACTGTCTGTGCTTTCCCGATCTCTGTATACACAGTGGTCAATGATATACACATCAGCCAGAAGCCTTCAGGCATCCTGCTTCCCAGTTTCGTCAGTCACATGGTCGCCACGGTCAAGTAACTGCAAGAGCTGCAGGGTCTTAGACCCAGATCAACGGTGAGTTCGGGAGATATATTTCCTCTGTATCCTTCCTCTTTATCTGTATCTAGGGCAAATATATCAGCCCTAGTTCCAAGAAAATCAGCATTAAAAAAAAAAAAAAAAGCATGTAAAAATGCCCCAGGAGCCTTTTTCTGACTTTATGGCACAATATGTAACATAAAGAGATAAAAAAAATAAATAAATAAACACAAAAACATACAGTCATGGTAACGGACATTTTACAAAATTACAAAACTTCTTTTTGCACCACTTTTTGATATAAAAAAATGGAAAAAACTTTTTTTTATTTTCACAATTTCCCCTGATATTATTAAAAAAATAAAATCAATGTAAAAATGACATCAAAATAATGTCTTACAGAATGTAATACAGAAAAAAGGGCAAAAAAATGAGTAGACTAACTAACTGGCCACGAGAAAGTGTTATAGTGTTTAAACCTGAATGTTCTTAAAATAAATGAAAAAATGTGCCCAGTCCGTAACTGGTTAATATATTGTTAAAGGGGTATTCTACATTTCATTGATTAGCTTTAAACGTGAAGGCAAAGGGAAGTTACGATTATTACCAAATACATTGCTGTTCTGTAAGGCTATGTTCACACGGTGTATTTGCAGGGCGTAATTACACCCCGCAATTACGCCGTGTGGGTGGGAACGGGGGGCCGGCACCTCGCCGGGCCATAAACTATCATTACTAGCGGCGCGTATACACCACTAGTAATTCACATGTCAATTATCTCCCCCGCGGCGGATTCTCCGAGCAGGGAGAGGAGACGTAATCCATAGTTCTCTATGAGGACTGTGGATTACCGTAATGACTGGGACGTATTCCAGCCGTAATTTGCGCACTCCGGCACGTAACTATGGACTGAAATACGTCCAATTTTAAGCCGTGTGAACATGGCCTTAGAGTACGTGTGCTTAAATAGCAATGTAGCAACCCCTTTAAATTTAACCTGGGGCCCATATTACCATTAAAAGGTGGTTCTGGAGACAATTATGGTGGCAGGGGACAGTGGAAGATGGCCGGGCTCAGTGGTGCACGTAGCAGGTGGCTCGTGGTTAGCACAGTGTAGCATGGTGGCTCAGGTTGGTTAGCACAGTGTGTAGCATGGGTGGCTCAGTGGTTGCAAAGTGTAGCAGGTGGCTCAGTGGTTAGCACAGTGTAGAGGTGGCCAGTGGAGCATGTAGCAGGTGGCTTCAGTGGTTAGCACAGTGTAGCATGGTGCTCCAGTGGTTAGCACAGTGTAGAGGTGGCTCAGTGGTTAGCACATTGAAGCAGGGTTGCTCAGTGGTTAGCTCAGTGGAGCAGGTGGCTCAGTGGTTTAGCACAGTGTAGAGGTGGCTCAGTGGTGGCAAAGTAAGACGTGGCTCAGTGGTTAGCACAGCAAGCAGGTGGCTCGTGGTTAGACAGTGTAGCAGGTGGCTCAGTGGTTAGCAAAGTGTAGCATGGTGGTCAGTGGTTAGCACTGTAAAACACCGGTGGCTCAGTGGTTAGCAAGGAGTAGCATGGTGGCTCAGTGGTTAGCACAGTGTAGAAAGGTGGGGTCAGTGGTTAGCACAGTTAAAACACGGTGCTCAGTGGTTAGCACAGTGTAGCATGGTGGCTCAGTGGTTAGCAAAGTGTAGCATGGTGGCTCAGTGGTTAGCACAGTGTAGCATGGTGGCTCAGTGTTAGCACAGTTGGATGGTGCTTCATTGGTTAGCAAAGTGTAGCATGGTGGCTCAGTGGTTAGCAAAGTGTAGAATGGTGTCTCAGTGGTTAAAAAGCACCCGTGGTTAGCACGTGGTGGCTCAGAGGTTAGCACAGTGTAGCAGGGGGGCTCAGTGGTTAGCATAGTGTAGCATGGTGGCTCGTGGTTAGCACAGTACAGCGGTGGCTCAGTGGTTAGCACAGTGTAGCTGGTGTCTCAGTGGTTTAGCACAGTGTAGCATGGTGGCTCAGAGGTTAGCACAGTGTTAGCATGGTGGCTCAGTGGTTAGCACAGTGTGCAGGTTTGGCCCCAGTGGTTAGCACAGTGTAGCATGGTGGCTCAGTGGTTAGCACAGTGTAGAATGGTGGCTCAGTGGTTAGCACAGTAAAGCACGGTGGCTCAGTGGTTAGCACAGTGTAGCATGGTGGCTCAGTGGTTAGCACAGTGTAGCATGGTGGCTCAGTGGTTAGCACAGTGTAGAATGGAGGCTCAGTGGTTAGCACAGTAAAAGGTCTCAATGGTTAGCACATTGCGTGGCTCAGTGGTTAGACAGTGTAGCATGGTGGCTCAGTGGTTAGCACAGTGTAGCAGGTGGCTCAGGTGGTTAGCAAGGGAAGCTCGGTGGCTCAGTGGTTAGCACAGTGTAGCATGGTGGCTCAGTGGTTAGCAAAGTTGTAGCATGTGGCTAGTGGTTCACAGTGGATTGGTCAGTGGTTGCCAGAGCAATGGTGGCTCAGTGGTTAGCAAAGTGTAGCATAGGTGGCTCTGGGTTGCACATTTTAGATGGTGGCTCAGTGGGTTAGCACGTGTTAAACATGGGGTTTTTAGCCATGTAGTGGTGCCCCAGTGGTTAGCACAGTGTTAGCATGGTGGCCTCAGTGGTTAGCACAGTGTAGCAGGTGGCTCAGTGGTTGCAAAGTGCAGGTGGCTCAGTGGTTAGCACAGTGTAGAATGGTGGCTCAGTGGCTAGCACAGTAAAGCACGGTGGCTCAGTGGTTAGCAGGTAATGGTGTGTGTGGGTTTGCAAGTGTGTGGGCTCAGTGGTTAGCACAGTGTGGAAAGGTGGCTCAGTGGTTAGCACAGTAGTGGTTCAGGTGCTAAACAGGTTGGCTCGTGGTTAGCAAAGTGTTTGCATGGTGGCTCAGTGGTTAGACAGTGTAGATGGTTGGTCGTGGTAGGGCAGGTTAAACAAGGTAATGTTCAGTGGGTTGCACAGTGTAGCATGGTGGGCTCAGTGGTTAGCACTGTTGTGGCAATGGGCCGTAGGTTTGCACAGGGGTAGCATGGTGCCTCAGTGGTTAGCACAGTGTGCATTGGTGGCTCAGTGGTTAGCAAGTGTAGGATGGTGGCTCAGTGATTTGACGTCAGACGGGTGGCTGTGGTTAGCACAGGTTAAAGGCCATGGTGGTCAGTGGTTAGCACAGTGGTAGCCCGGTGGGCTTAGTGGTTAGCAAAGTTGCATGGGGGCTCAGTGGTTAGCAACAGTGTAGAATGGGGCTCGTGTTTAGCACAGTAAGCACGGTGGCCCGTGGTTAGCAACAGTAAGCATGGTGGTCAAGGGTTAGCACAGTGTAGCTGGTGGCTTTAGTGGTTTAGCTCCGTGTAGCATGGTGGCTCCGTGGTTAGCTCCGTGTTGCATGGTGGCTCCGTGGTTAGCACAGTGTAGCATGGTGACTCCGTGGTTAGCACTATTGTCTTGCAGTGTTCGGTTCATATCCTATCAATGACAACATCTGCAAGGAGTTTGTATGTTGTCCCTGTCTTTGCATGGGTTTCCTCCAGGAACTCTAGTTTCCCCACATACAAAAAACATACTGAAAGGCTAATCTGGAATTTAGTGCATGAGCCCCAACAGGGACCAGTGTGAATGGTGACAGTGCGGCGCAATACAACGTGTTTATAAAATGAACAAATTAAAAAATCTTTTGTCCACCTCTTTGTTTGAGTTTCCCTTCCTTGGACCGGCGTCTGGGTAGGGGCGCGCCATCACCTATGAGGTGCTGAACAGAGTGCTGGGGATTTGTGCTGCTGCAGCTCTAAACCCAAGATGGCACCTGCTGCCTGGAATGGAGGTCCACTCTCTCTGCATTTGGACCTTAAAATGACATAGCAGGCTGGATTCTGCCTATAGCCCAAAATAAAACAAAAAAGCGGGCCTGAATAAAATCCAAAAAAAGCCTTTCATTTGGAGAGCTGCTGTCATTATCACTGTAATTTACATAGGACTTCTGGATCACTGCCTGAGAGCTAAAGGGGAACCCTTTGTTAATAGCTCTTTCTTTGGTCCGTAAATGAGGTCCCCATGAAGGACCCTCTCTTATGATATCTATGTGGGCACAGAGAAAAGGGTGTCATGAGGTAACTCCTCTAACATTGTGGATCACATGGAGGACCTCCTTCAACTACATCTATGTGACACACATAAAGGGGCATCATGAGGATACCCCCCTTTAACATTGCGAGTCACATGGAGGACCCCCTTTTATGACATATATGTGACACACAGAAAGGGCCGTTGTGGGGTAACTCTTATAACATTGTGGATTCCATCGAGGATCTCCTTCTATGACATCTATGTGACACACAGAAAGGGGTTTCATGAGGTAACTCCTGTAACATTGTGGGTTCCATGGAGGATCCCCTTCTATGACATCTATGTAACACAGATGTATATTAGGAACAGGCCCTGTTATTGTGACTTTGGTTCATAATAAACCCAAAAATCAAAAAATGACAATGCAAAATGGAAGCACATACGGATAAATAAAAGAAAAATCTCTATCAACGTAACGATGCAAATGTAAACAGTGTAAGTAAGGGCATGTTCACACAGCGTCTTGCAGGCATATAGCGGTACGTACTGTGCACACGGCTATATGCCTGCTGCTTTAGAAGTATGTGCTGGCCAGCTTGTACTTCCAAAGAGCTCTGTGCCGGCCCCCAATCCCCTCTGATTTTCCCGACGCGTAAGGCAGCAAGAAATGCCTGAAAAACGGGCGGGTTATCATAGCACCAAAAGGGGTGCTATTATTTTACTGTAATTGCAATAAAATTATGCTGTGTGAACATTCCCTAACAGAAAGTGTTGGACAAACAGAATAAAAACAACAAATAACACAAGACAAAGATAAAAAAAAAAAACATGCAGGGAGAAAGAAAAGAGCCCGAACCCCATTTAAATATAAAAACTAATGCTATCGCAGTAAAAAAAAATGTATACAAGGGATGGTGATGCGGGCGGGTTATAGGCTCCAAAACAATTTAAAATGGGTACAGCGAAAAATTAGGGCTAAATCTTTTCCCAAAAAATAAGCCGTTTTTTGGGAAACTTTGCCTTAGGGTTTATTTCCAAATTTCCGTTTCCCAAAAGGCTCCCGAAATTCGGTTTCTAAAACAGATAAAAACATTTATCCAACGGGCTGTGTGTTTGGATGGGTGTTGGATTGCGCAGGATCGCCCCCTTAAATTTTTTAAAATAGGGTTTTTTTTCCCTGCGGTCTTTGGGACCCAAGAATTGACATTTTCCGGGTTCTTGGGATGGCCAAAGACGCAGTGAGACGCAAAAGGGTAAATCCCCTTGAGTGAACCCCGGGAAAACGTGTTTCAAAAAAAAAGCAAGGGTTAAAACCCAACTGCTATTTGTTAGTTTTTTGTTTGGGCCCATTTGGGGTCAGACAGACGGATCCAAACACGCAGCTAAAAAGCTTATGTAACACGGACAAAAAACACCCGGGTTTAAACTACTGAAAGGGTGACAGCGGGAAGGCCCTTAATGGGGTGTACTTTCCCAGCGAGATTTTGGCTTACGCCAGGAAAAGAGGGGTGGGAAACATGTCACCAAGGGTTTAAACCGGGCCTTGGTGAAAAAAGGATGCCATGTGTTTGGTGGTTTTAAACCCCTCCAAAAAGGGGTTTAAAACCATACGTTTTCTTGGTTAGTAGGTGCTTCGGGCCAAAAAACCGGGGATGGCTTCTTTGGGAGTGGGGAAAAAAGCGTTGGGTGGGTGTCTATCCCCTTGTTCCCCCTTTGCCCGGGGGGTTTTGGGGCTACCCGTTTTTTGGGTCAGTGGGTTCAGCGCCCCGCCTTCTGTCATACAGGTAAGGAGTGTGGCCTGAGAGGTGGGACTGATTGGGGAGTACCCGGAACCCCCCCCCTTGCCCGTTTGCTAGACAAGTGAAAGTGAGGGGGAAACTGCACTGTGTAGCCAGCACTCACCCGAGCAGGCGTTTTTGTTTTGTTTGTTTGTTATTCGGTTTGCTTTCTGGATACGTTTTTTTGTAAAAATTTTGGGTGCCAATAAAAAAAAGGGAGGCCCGTGCGGGAAAACAACCCTCCCCCTGTCTGGGTCTCTGTCTAATTGGACGGGACCCCCAAGGGGGCATTTTAAACGGAGTGGAACCCTTACACATGGTGGAGAAATTCAAGGGCACTTTAAAAAGACAGACGGAAGGGAGCGGGGGGTAAACCCATGTCCTGGGTTAAACCTGTATTTAAAACCGCGGGACAAAACCCGAAAAAAAGGACGAGCTGTTTAAACCCCATTAACCCCAAAGCCCAAAACCCCCAACAAGTGGTTACTCCCACAACAGGAACCCAAAGGGGCCCCAAAACCCAAAAACGGTGATGAGGAAGCATAAAGGCCCAGCTAAAAACCAATGGGTCTGTTTGTTGCAGGTGCCCCAAGGGAACAAGCCCCCAGAACCCCCCCCCCCCCGCCCCCCCATGATGACCCCGGGACTCTCCCAAGCCTTTAACCCGAGAGCCCAAAGAGGCTTTCCGGGGGTTTTTTGCTAGTCGGCCCCCCGTCGCATGGGGCAACGGGCGCTGAAAAAAAATGACTGCTGAGGCGACGTAAAAGGCCCTTTACCTGGGTTTACCTTTGAGAGGATCGAGGGGGGGAAAAGGACCTCGGGAAATTCGGGTGGGCGGGACGAAACTGGCCCCCCTTCCCTTGACGGGTAAAACCCCAAAAGGGCCTATTTTTTAAATGCGGGGGCCCAGGCCCCAGGGTTTGTATACAAGGTGAAGGAGGAGATACGGGCCCCGGTTTGGGCGTTACCTTGGGGTTGGCGCGGGGAGTTTCAACCTGGGAGTACGATTTTGGTGTCCACGTGGAGGGGTTTTAGGGCCCACCTGAGAATTTCCTCCGGGCCCTGCATGGCCACGGGAACCTGAAAAAACCGGTTAGGTAAGACTTTTCCCTTTTATTAAGGGGGAGAGACATCTGCTATGGAGGGGGGCCTTTTCCCTAAAGGTTTCCCGGTAAACTTTTTGCCAAGCCCAAAGAAGGACCAAATTTCCCCGGGCCCCGGGGGCCCGGGTATTGCGGGGGCACTGCCAGAAACTGGGACATGTGGCCGCCAAGTCCCCGGGATTTTTTACCAAACCCCAATGGATTTTGACGTTGGGGGGCCCCAGGTCTTATTTTGCAGGCCTGTATATGCTCCCCAAAAAAAAACTACAAAGCGAGCGCCCAAGTTTTGTCCAGTCCGGGTAGGAGGCCGTTTGTGTTGCCCTTAATGGACTCTGGGAGTTTTGGTGAATTTAGTCCGTCCCCGGGGTTTTTTTGGGGGACCCTGGAAAAACCCCGCCCCCTTTGCCTGGGGGTTGGTCTGTAAAATGGGGCCCCAAAAAGGGATATCCCCCCGCCGTAGTCACCGTGGGTGCTCCCGGGTGGGTCCGTTAATCATGAAGTCGGGGTTTGTAAAGGGACTTAAGGCACCTTGTGATTTGGGGCCGGGTTTTTCTTTTTTTGGAATTTTAAATTGGGAGAAAAAGGGGCCCAAAGGGGTTTTTGAAAAACAGGGGGGTCAAAAGGGGTTTTTGGCAAACCTGCAAGCCCGGTAAAAGGGGTGTCAGGGGGTTTTGATATTTTCCCCCTTAAATGGCCCTGGGGAGTTTCGGGGGAAAACCCCCCAAAAAATAGAATTTTCTACTTTGGGCGGGTTTGGCCAGGGGTAATTTTTGGGGGAGGGAAAGCATTTAAAAGGATCCCAAAGTTAGCAAAGGCCTGGGGAAATTTGTCAAAGTCATAAATGGGGTGAAAGCAAAAAACCTGACAAAATTAGGGGTATCCACTTTTTGGCGTGCGGGAAAATTCCCCTTTACAGGGTAAAAAAAGACCCAAAGGAGGTGGTGAAAATTGGGGTTTGGCCACAGTCACAGGGTGCGATGGTTTTGGGGAGGGGGTCATTCACATGTGTTGGGGGGCCTTTCGGGGGGTTTAGACAAGACCAAGGGAAAGGCATTGAAGGGGTTTTTTTAAATTTTGGCCCCGGTATATTTTGAGGGGGTAGAGGTTTTTTTGTTTTTCTTTTGTCCTGAATTCCCCAAAATTTAAACCCCCGGCCACACCTTCGAAAACCCCTATTTCCGTTTCCGGCATTGAGGTGCTGTTTGAGCGCATCGCTATGGGCCCGGGTTTTGGGCCACTTCTTAAGTCTGCAGGGGGCCACCAGCACTTCTTGGTGGGGGCTTGACTATGGGCTCCCCCGTTACCCGGAAAGCCCCCCAATTTAGGAACCCTCAGCTAAGGTGATTGCAAGGGAACTTTTCCCAAAATGTTCCCCAGAAACAGGGATTCCCAAAAAAAACCCTTTCAGGGGACCAGGGCCCCCTTTTTTATGTTTTTAAAAATTAAAAAAGAGCTGTGAGCCTCCTAAATTTTAAACCCTAAAATCCCCCTCAGTATATAAACCCTCAGACTGACGGCCTTTTTAAAAAGGGTTTTAAACCGGAAAAAAAGGGGGAATCAAAAAAGAGTAGTAGAAAAGGGATGGGAAAGACTGGGCCCCGGTTTTGCCATCCCCCCCCTAAATTTCTCTATAAGGGGGGTTTCCCGCAGGGTTTAAAAACGGGGTTTTCCCCCCATTCAAAATTTTTTTAGGGTAGACTCCCAGGGGGCTATTAGATATAGCTAAAAAAGCCCGGGGAAACCCGGAGAAACCCCCCGCCTCACCCCAAGGTCATTTAGGGTTAAATTCCCGAAATGCAAGATAGGGTTTTCCGGGAGTGATGCCAATTTTTGAGGGAATATGCAACAAGCGCAGGAAGCGCAAGCCAGGTGTATAAACCCGGGCTGCAAAATTAAAAGGTTTCCCTTAAAAGCCAGGTGACCGCGTTTTTGGGTTGGTGGGTTTCCAAAAAGGGAAAAATTAAATTTTGGCAAAGGGCAGGGTCCCTTTTTAGGGGCCGAGGGAAAAGGTTTGTTTAAATGAACTTTAGAGTGTATCCCGCCAGGGAAAAAGGGGCCGCTCCTGATTTTACCACATTTTTAAAATTTCTCAAGCCCTGGAGGGACAGAGGGAAAAACCCTTGGGGGGCGTGTAAACCTAAGGAAAGTCCCCAGTCACGAGTGCCAGAGGTCCGTATCTCAGACTCCTTTCCACGGGACAAAGTACAAGGGGGTGAAAGAGTTTTTGGGGAGAAAAGAGGGCTTTTTTTCGGAATTACCCGGTAGAACGCGGTTTAAAGGGTTGGGGCAGTAGTGCAGGAAAAGGGTCCAAAAAGTAAGGTTGAGGCCTTTTCGTGTTTCCTGAGGCCCCGGGACAGGCCATCTCGGAGGAGGTGGAAAAAATGTTGTCATGGGGGTTTAGAAAAAATCACAGAGGGGGTTTTGGGCCAGGCCCCTTTGTCCCATTTCCCAAAAACCCCTTGGGAGCCTAAGGTTTGTAATGACCCTTTTGGAAGGGTTTAAAAGAGATGTCCAAAATTTGTGCATATCCGATGGCAAGAGTGGATGGGGCTAAAAGAAAGGTTTGGGCCCGCCTTTACATTTACACCCGGGGCTAACTAAGGGGAATTTTTGGGAAAGGGGCCCAAATTTCAAAAGGAGCCAGGGAGGGGGAAAAAAACGTTTTTACACCGACGGTCATTTTTCCCAAAATTGGTGCTGCCCTTTGGCCTCCCGGTTTTCCCCGGCCCCATTCCCGAGGTTGATGTATATTGTTTTACGGCCCCCTTTGAAAAAATGGCTTTCATATTTAGATGTTTTAGTTATTTTCCCCTTAGACGGAACCCCCCACCTTGGGTAAAGGGTTCCAAACTGTCCTGGACCCCATTCGGGAGGGGAGGGGTTCCCCGCAAACCCCAAAGAAATGCGCCCCTAGGCCCTTTAGGAGGCTGATATTTGGGGTAAAACATTGGTCGGGGAGTCATTTAAAACCCCCAAAGACAAAATGAGGCCCCTTTTAAAAATTTGGGAAAACCCGGTTTTTCAAAAAAAAACAGGTTTTAAAAACTTTTCTTGGGGGTTTTTGGCCGGATAAATAGAAGGTTTTTTGCCAAAATTTTCCCCCTTTGGCCGCTCCCTTACGACCTCACCCAAAAGGGTTTTTAAATCCACTAAGGGAAAGTGGGGAAAGGAAAACAGATGAAGGTTTCAGAGTTTGGAAAAAAGGGGCTTTGGGCAAGGCCATTTTTAAGTGCCCCCTTTTTTAAGGCAGGGGAAAATTTTGTGGGGACAGGCAGTTTCCTCTAACAAAGGGGCTGGGAGCTGTACTTTCCCAGGGGGTTGTGGGGAAGAACACCCCGTGGTTTTAAAATTAAGCGAAAAACTGACCCGGGAGCAGAAAAGAAAATACGCCCTCGTAGAAAAGAGTGCTTTGCTTTAAAGTGGGGAATTGAATTTTTTTCTCCCCAAAAAAATACTACCTGATGGGCAAAAGGTTTTTGGGTGGTTTAAGACCATTCCCCAAAAAAATGGTTGGGCCCCCAAAAAGGGCAAAAATGCCAGGTGATGAGGTTTGGGTTTCCCAGCTTTTCAGGATTATAGGTTTTGGGTAGAGCATCGCCCGGTTCCCGCAAGGGAATGGGCCCCCTGTTGGTACCCATTGCCTGGAAAACCAAGGGCTCCTCCCCAAAGGGGGTGAGAAGAGGGGGGGGATATGTTAAAGGGGACAGCTGGGAAAGGTCCCTTAAGGGGTGTACATCCCAGCGGATTTCTGGCTTACGCCAGGGGGAAAAGGGGTTTGGTAACATGGGCCAAAAATTTCCTGGCCTTGGTGAAAGAAAGAAACCATGGGAGTTTGTGTTGGGGGGTTTAACCCTCCCAAAAAGGGGGTTTTCATAAAGTTTTCTAGGTAGTTTGGCTGCTTTAGCCAAAACCTGGGGTGGCTTCTATTGGGAGTAGGCAAAGTGTTGGGTGGGTGTCGAACTCCCTTGTTCCATCCTGACCAGGATTTGGGGCTAGCCGTTATTAAGTCAGCTAGTCAGCTGACCAGCCTGTCTGTCATACAGGTCAAGGAGTTTGGCCTGGAGGTGGGACTGACTTTGGAGTACCCAGGAACTCACCTAGACCGTTTTGCTAGACAGTGTAGTGAGGAACTGCACTGTCTAGCCAGCGCTCAGCCGAGCAGGCGTTTTTTGTTTCGTTGTTTTGTTATTCGGTTTGCATCTGGCATACGTTCTTTATATACCTGTTGTGCCAATAAAACACGGGAGGACCCGTGCTGGAACAAGCTTCAACCTGTCTGTGTCTCTGTCTACATTGGACTGCGATCCCCAGAGCCGCATCTAAACGTGAGTGGAAGCTTACAATACCTTTAGGGTAAGTTCACACGGGGTGTCGGATCTGAAAAACCCATTCAAATGATATATGCATGCTGTACATATCACATTCAAAATTCATCAAACACACAGGTGCATGTTTGGATGTGTTTTGGCTGCAGCAGGATTGCACTCTATAGTTTATAATAGGGCTCCAGCTGCATCAAACAGATCAAGAAGTGACATGACAATTCTTTGAATGGATCCGAAAGACGCAAGTAAACACGTATAGGCGATTACTTGTGTGAACCCCAGTGCATGTTTTACATTGAAAGCAATGGATATCACACTGCACATTGTTAGATGGATGTTTGGGTCCATTTAGGGGATGTTCACACTGCGTTTTTGGATACATTTATAGATGCGTGTTTGGATCCGTGTTTTGGACCCTAAACCGACCCAAACACGCATCTTACAATGAGCAGTGTGATTTACGTTGCTTTCGCCCAGACGAGTGATCACTGATACGTGCTTACTTGCATCTGTCTGATGCGTCTTTCGGATCCGTTAAAAGAATTGTCATGTCACTTCTTGATCTGTTTGATGCATCTGGCACCTTATTTAAAACTATAAGGTGCGTTCCTGCTGCAGCCAAACACATCCAAACCCACCTGTGCGTTGGATGCGTTTTACGCAGCGCTTGTGAATACGTTTTTCAGATACAAACACCGTATTGAACACAGCATATAAACATACACTTACTTGCTTTCTACCTTTGTAGCTTTTATCTGGTTTGCCTGTTACTTGCATTGTTTCTATTTGTTCCATTACATTAATAAGGATCTATGTCTTGGAGTTTTCCGTGCACTTCCCGCTTGCACTTTTTGGGTTCGTTGTATTGCTATGTTTAGGCTTTATCATTTGATGGACTCTATGACTTGTTTGAGGACACAGGCCAGATACTACCAGGAGCCCCCAGACCCTCCAATAGGACCTAAGTACGGCCTCGTCCTTTTGTATCAGTCCATAGAATTTATTTCATACATCTGGACACTGAGAAATCCAACCATGCTCCTATCATCCAGGACCCGGCTGGCGCCCCTGGTGGAGCAGTGCTGGGGAGTGACACTATCTGGACCCAGCTGCCTTCCCTTCTACCAGTAAGGCCTCGTTCACACGGCTTATTTCAGAACGTATTTACATCGGATTGCCAATCATAAATACGTTCTGAAATCAGTTGAAATCAGTTGCAAATAAGTGTCACTAAGTGTGGCACGTATTTGTAACTGATTTCCCGACGGATTCACCATCTCCAATCATTGTAGGTGGTGAATCCGTCCGGAAAGAATTGACATGTGAATTGTTTTTCCGTCCGGATTGCCGTCGTCAATCCGGCACGGAAATACGCATCGTGTGAACGACGAGCCGTATTTTCTATTGAAATCAATAGAAAATAGGCTGTTACTTATTTCTGACTGATTTGCCGACGGATTGACGATCGTCAATCCGTCGGCAAATCCGCGGCGAAATAAGCCGTGTGAACGAGGCCTTACTGTGGGATCCTGATCACTCTGCAGTACACATACTGGCCGCCAGGAGGCGCACTGACCAAGACGCCAGTACCCGGGAGGCCTCAGCGTCTGTATCGTTCTTCGCAGGATCTGGTCACAGATCTCTAGAGCAGTAACTAATCACATTATAATATCTTATCAACTGCTACACTGTAACGAAAGCAGCCAGCGCAGCTGAGCTACAAATCCCAGCATACCCAACATACTGTAGGTAGATATTTATTTCTGTAGTATATCCCAAGATCACAATGTCATAGGATCCAACCACAGAACTACAAATCCCAGCAAAGCGTTAGGGCTGCAAAATCAGCATCTCCTGCAACAGCACAACCAGTCCTAACATGTCCTGTATAGGAGCAGCAGAGGACTACAAGACACAGCATCCACTGCAGATGAACTACAGGACCCAGCATCTCCTATAAGAACCCTACAAGTACCAGCATACCCTAGAGAAGGACGACAAGATCCAGCATCCCCTATAAGAACACTACAAGTACCAGCATACCCTAGAGGACTACAAGATCCAGCATCCCCTATAAGAACACTACAAGTACCAGCATACCCTAGAGGACTACAAGATCCAGCATCTCCTATAAGAACACTACAAGTACCAGCATACCCTAGAGGACTACAAGATCCAGCATCCCCTATAAGAACACTACAAGTACCAGCATACCCTAGAGAAGGACGACAAGATCCAGAATCTGCTGCAATAGGACCACTGATCCTACTATTGTAATGAAGCAGAGCACTACAAGGCTCAGCATACCCTGGATATGAACTACAAGAGCCAGCATCTCCCTCAATAGTGCTTATTCTAATATCATAATGAGACAGCAGAGTACTACAAGACCCAGCAAACCCTGGAGATGAATAACAGGATCCAGTATCTCCTGTAACACAGCTATTAATCCTAATATTATAATGGAACAACATACTATAGAGCTGAACTACAATGCCCAGAACCTCCTGCATTAAATCTACTAATCCTTACACTCCTAATAGGGCAGCAGAGCACTACAAGTGTCAGCAGAGTTCCAGCATATCCTAATGAAACTGAAAAGAATAAAGAATATTCTAAAAGTACTACAAGGCTCATCATCCCCTAGAGAAGAACTCCAAGATCCAGCAGCTCCTACAACTACTAAACCTAGCATCTAATGGGGCAGCAGAGCACTACAAGTGTCAGCACACCCTAGATCTGAACTACAAGATCCAACATCTCATGAAATACAACTACTAACCCTAGTATTAGGATGGGGCAGCAGAGCTCTACAAGTGTCAGCATCCCCTAGAGAAGAACTACAAGATCCATCAGCTCCTACAATACAACTACTAACCCTAGTATCTAATGGGGCAGTAGAGCACTACAAGTGTCAGCACACCCTAGAGCAGAACTACAAGATCCAGCATCTCCTGCAATACAACTACTAACCCTAGCAGCAGAGCACTACAAGTGTCAGCATACCATGGAGCTGAACTATCCAGCATCTCTTACATTAGTACTTATCCAGGCATTCTAATGGGGCATCAGAGAACTATAAGTACCAGCATATCCTAGAGATGAACTACAAGATCCAGCATCTCCTACAATACAACTACTAACCCTAGCATTCTAATGAGAAAGCAGAGCACTACAAGTGTCAGCATCCAATGGGGGCTGAACTACAGGATCCAGTATCTCTAACTATAAACTGACTAACCGTATTATCATTGAGCATCACAGCACTACAAGATCCAGCATCTCCTGCAATACAACTACTCTAATGAGGAAGCAGCGCACTACAAGTGTCAGCATCCCATGGAGCTGAACTACAGGATCCAGTATATCCTACATTTTGTACCTTTTTCCAGCATTCTAATGGGGCATCAGAGAACTATAAGTACCAGCATAGCCTAGAGATGAACTACAAGATCCAGCATCTCCTACAACTACTAACCCTAGCATTATAATGGGGCAGCAGAACACTACAAGTGTCAGCATCCCATGGAGCTGAACTACAGGACCCTGCATCTCTTACATTTAGTACTTATCCTAACATTCTAATGGGGCATCTGAGAACTACAAGTACCAGCATACCCTAATGCTGCTGACAAGCATAGTCTAATGGCACTACAACCCTCATCATCCCCTGCAGTAGAAGAATTCTCAGCCACAACCAAAGCCTACAGACCAGAAGGGCACTACAAGTCCCAGCAGAGACTCCATTAGCGACGATACGATGTTACACACGATCACATCGGGCAAATTTTCTGCCCCAGCTGTAGCACTACAAGTGTCAGCATCCCATAGGGCTGAACTATATGATCCAGCATCTCTTACCTTAGTACTTATCCTGGCATTCTAATGGGTCATTAGTGAGCCAGCATACCCTATAGAAGAACTACAAGATCAAGCATCTTCTGCAATACAACTACTAACCCTAGCATAATAATGGGGCAGCAGAGCACTACAAGTGTCAGCATACCATGGAGCTGAACTATCCAGCATCTCTTACATTAGTACTTATCCTGGCATTCTAATGAGGCATCAGAGAACTATAAGTACCAGCATATCCTAGAGATAAACTACAAGATCCAGCATCTCCTACAATACAACTACGAACCCTAGCATTATAATGGGGCAGCAGCACAATACAAGTGTCAGCATCCCATGGAGCTGAACTATCTGATCCAGCATCTCTTACATTAGTACTTATCCTGGCATTCTAATGGGGCATTGGAGAACTATAAGTACCAGCATATCCTAGAAATGAACTACAAGATCCAGCATCTCCTACAACTACTAACCCTAGCATTATAATGGGGCAGCAGCACAATACAAGTGTCAGCATCCCATGGAGCTGAACTATCTGATCCAGCATCTCTTACAATAGTACTTATCCTGGAATTCTAATGGGGCATCAGTGAGCCAGTATACCCGAGAGATGAACTACAAGATCCAGCATCTCCTGCAATACAACTAACCCTAGCATAATAATGGGGCAGCAGAGCACTACAAGTGTCAGCATCCCATAGGGCTGAACTATCCAGCATCTCTTACATTAGTACTTATCCTGGAATTCTAATGGGGCATCAGTGAGCCAGAATACCCGAGAGATGAACTACAAGATCCAGCATCTCCTGCAATACAACTATACTCTAATGAGGAAGAAGTGCACTACAAGTGTCAGCATCCCATGGAGCTGAACTACAGGATCCAGTATATCATACATTAGTACTTATCCTAGCATTCTAATGGGGCATCAGAGAACTACAAGTACCAGCACACCCTAATGCCGCTGACAAGCATAGTCTAATGGCACTACAACCCTCATCATCCCCTGCAGTAGAAGAATTCTTAGCCAAAATCAAATCATACAGACCAGAAGGGCACTACGAGTCCCAGCAAAGACTACACTAGAGACGATCCGATGTTACACACGATCACATCGGGCAAATTTTCTGCCCCAGCTGTAGCACTACAAGTGTCAGCATCCCATAAGGCTGAACTACAGGATCCAGTATATCTTACATTAGTACTTATCCTAGCATTCTAATGGGGCATCAGTGAGCCAGTATACCCTAGAGATGAACTACAAGATCCAGCATCTCCTACAACTACGAACCCTAGCATTATAATGGGGCAGCAGAGAACTACAAGTACCAGCATATCCTAGAGATGAACTACAAGATCCAGCATCTCCTACAGCTACGAACCCTAGCATTCTAATGAGAAAGCAGAGCACTACAAGTGTCAGCATCCCATGGAGCTGAACTACAGGACCCTGCATCTCCTACATTTAATACTTATCCTAACATTCTAATGGGGCATCTGAGAACTACAAGTACCAGCATACCCTAATGCCGCTGACAAACATAGTCTAATATCACTACAACCCTCATCATCCCCTGCAGTAGAATTCTCAGCCACAACCAAATTGTACAGACAAGAAGGGCACTACGAGTCCCAGCAGAGACTCCATTAGCGACGATCCGATGTTACACACGATCACATCGGGCAAATTTTCTGCCCCAGCTGTAGCACTACAAGTGTCAGCATCCCATAGGGCTGAACTATAGGATCCAGTATATCTTATATTAGTACTTATCCTAGCATTCTAATGGGGCATCAGAGAACTACAAGTACCAGCATATCCTAATGAGGCTGACTAGCATAGTTTAATGGCACTACAACCCTCATTATCCCCTGCAGTAGAAGAATTCTCAGCCACAACCAAATCGTACAGACAAGAAGGGCACTACGAGTCCCAGCAGAGACGATCCGATGTTACACACGATCACATCGGGCGAGTTTTCGGCCCCAGCAGGTACGCAGCCGGCAGCGCTCCGGGGCTGGGAGCATTAAATCCCCCCGTGCGAGGGGCCGGCTTGTGGCTGGGTGCAGCGGAAGCCCCTCCCGGCACGGATGTGACGCACACCCAATGGGAGAGCAGGGTGCGTGGATAGATGAGGTCACAAGCTGTCGTGCGGGGAATGGAATGTGTTAGACTAGTGCAGAGCGCTGAGCCTAGAACCCCGGCGACGTTCTGCCCTAGAACCCTGCGGAGCCGAGCGTTCGAGCCGCGCAGCCCAACGTTCTAGTGAGACGCGGCCGACGTGCTCGGCGCCGCCAGCGCTGCAGACCGCCGGGAGATGCAGAGCCATGCAGGGATTCGTCAGGTTACCGGGCGCACACCTGTGAGACCGTGCTGAGGCGGGCGCCATCGGGCTTCTCCACCCCGTGCGCGCTGGATGCGGAGCCCCGGTAAAGTTGATGAAGTGCCCCGCTCAGCCATTGTCCATGAAGCATCCGGTGTCTCCCTGGAGTTGATCGGGATCGTGCGCTCGCCGCTGCTGCTGCTGGGGAAGGGTCAGAACAAAGCTTCCATCTCAAAGATCTCGTCGATCGAGCAGGATGAAAGACCGAAGGGGAGAAAGTTAAATCAGTCGCCCACATGCGCTGGATCAGCCCGAGGCTTGGGGAAAGGAACAAGCAGAAGGTGGGAGAAGAGAGTTTGACATCTTTCCACTTAGGAAGATGGCGGAGTGGAGCTGAGAGTGTGGACTGGGAAAGTTTGGGGGGCTTTTGTCTTTATCTCCGACCACCAGCCTGAGCCAGATCGGACACATGCAGGCCACAAAACGCTATTTCATCCTGCTCTCAGCTGGCTCTTGTCTTGTCCTGCTCTTCTATCTTGGGGGGTTGCAGTTTAGGACATCCAGGACGAGGGATGACCCCAGGGATCAGCTGGCGCAGAGGGGTGCGGAGCACCCATGGCCTCGCTTCCCCGACCCCCTGCTCCCCTTCATCCAATGGGATCAGACGGAGACCGAGGACTACAACAGCCAAGGCTCTCCTCGACAGAAGCGAGATGCCAACTCCAGCATCTACAAAGGCAAGAAGTGCCGCATGGAGTCCTGCTTCGATTTCACCCTTTGCAAGAAAAACGGCTTCAAAGTCTACGTATACCCACAGCAAAAAGGGGAGAAAATCGCCGAAAGTTACCAAAACATTCTAGCGGCCATCGAGGGCTCCAGGTTCTACACCTCGGACCCCAGCCAGGCGTGCCTCTTTGTCCTGAGTCTGGATACTTTAGACAGAGACCAGTTGTCCCCTCAATACGTGCACAACCTTAAATCGAAAGTCCAGAACTTGCACCTGTGGAACAATGGTAGAAATCATTTAATTTTTAATTTATACTCCGGGACCTGGCCGGACTACACCGAGGACGTCGGCTTTGACATCGGCCAGGCTATGTTGGCCAAGGCCAGCATCAGCACGGACAACTTCCGACCCAACTTTGATGTTTCTATTCCCCTCTTTTCTAAGGATCATCCCAGGACAGGAGGGGAGAGGGGGTTTTTGAAGTTCAACACCATCCCTCCTCTCAGGAAGTACATGCTGGTATTCAAGGGGAAGAGGTACCTGACAGGGATAGGATCAGACACCAGGAATGCCTTATATCACGTCCATAACGGGGAGGACGTTGTGCTCCTCACCACCTGCAAGCATGGCAAAGACTGGCAAAAGCACAAGGACTCCCGTTGTGATAAGGACAACGCAGAATATGAGAAGTAAGTGCTGTTGGTCGGACGCCCTGAGACCCCCTCTCCCATCCCCTCCATTTTGGTTTTCTTTTTTTCTTTTACAGCTGTCAGGTATAGTATCCAGTGTTCGTATCTTCTAGCTTAACCAAAGACCTGCATTGATTTCCGCATGTGTATATGTCTCCATTGATTTTGTGATTGGACACCCTGGGGTCTATGGCTGCTTCTTCTAGAAGTGTATATTGATATGGGCTCTCAAGAAGCTGCTCATGTCTTGAAGGAATGCTTGTTACCAGGAGCATAGCTTGACCTCTGCACTATGCTGTGTAGAGTCCTCCAGCCGCTGCTGGTGCCCCACCATTAACCAGATACAATTACACTGGTGGTTGGGTCTGGCTGAAACCCCTATGAGATCCTCCTGCTCTTTCATGTTTGGTCATCGTATAATAGAGCTTGGTCTATAACAAGGTTCCCTGTGGTGCTTTCCAGGTATTGTAAAACTGCAACTTTTATACCCTGAGCATGCTGGGAGTTGTGGCTTTACAACATCTGGAGAGCCACATGGCACCGGTCTGCAAGGCACTTGGCTCATCACTAGGATGTCTATAGAGTTAATTGTATGGGAAGCCGAGCGGTGCTGTTTGGCTTCTTCATGAATGGTGGTATCAGTAGTAACTACAGGTGTGAACACTTGTTCCTTCTGACTTTGATGTCAATTGCTTCTGTCACTTGCTAATTATCCTCCGGAATTCGGGTAGACTGGTTATAAAGGCTTTGCCATTGTTGCTGTAGTTGCAATGTT
The DNA here is from genome assembly GCA_025379985.1 of Phyllomedusa bahiana. Taxonomy (NCBI): domain Eukaryota; kingdom Metazoa; phylum Chordata; class Amphibia; order Anura; family Hylidae; genus Phyllomedusa; species Phyllomedusa bahiana. The sequence goes on from JAODAL010000027.1 coordinate 44,154, forward strand.
GCTTGTTTATGACATTGTTACATTTGATCAGGGTGGGGATTGACTTTCCCATGGGCCGTATTTGCCCCTCTGAGATATGTCCAGTCGTGTGCTGGATGTTCCCGAGTTAGCAAACAGGTGCTGGGATTTTTGGAGACCAGCGCATGTGCAGCTGCAGCTCTCGCTCAAGCCGTATACTGCTGCGCATGCGTACAAAACGGGGGCTTGGAACACATCAGTAACAGTTTTTGTCCCATAATGCTATTGCACGTTGGGGTAGAAACGGCATATATATCCTAGCACAGGGGGAACGGACAGTTGGGCACATGGGGGGTGGGAGGAACATCCAGGATTTCATGGCCAACTCTAGTCCATGCCATTTCTACCTTGATGTGCTACTACATGTTTAGCAAGGTATGGACATCATAGAATGGGGGGTAGAGATTCTGGCACATTGCATCCTTATCTCATGGGGCGAGACATCCTGGACTTAATGGCCAATTCTACCTGCCTTTTCTACCCTTATGCGCTATCACTTGTTGGGCAAGGTGTGGACATCACAGAATTGGGGAACAGAGTGTTGGGCACATTGCATCCTTATATTGGGGGACATCCAGGACTTCATGCCCACCTATAGTCCATGCCATTTCTACCCTGATGTGCTTCCATGTTTGGCAAGGTGTGGACATCAAGGAGTGGGGAGGACAGAGACTCTGGCACATTGCATCCTTATCTCGTGGGGCAGGGTGTCCTGGACTTCATGGTCAACTCTAGTCCATGCCTTTTCTACCCTGATGTGCTCCTGCATGTTTAGCACGGTGTGGACATCAAAGAATGGGGGTGGGGTGGGTAGAGATTCTGGCACATTGCATCCTTATCTCGTGGGGCAGGGCATCCTGGACTTCATGGCCAACTCTAGTCCATGCCTTTTCTACCCTGATGTGCTACCACATGTTGGGCAAGGTGTGGTCATCACAGAATGGGGGGACAGTTGGGCACATTGCTTCCTTATCTTGGGGGACATCCAGGACTTCATGCCCAACTCTAGTCCATGCTGTTTCTACCTTTTGAGGTTTGCATTCTAGAAGGTTTTTGGACACACGAGACATTTAGGGGGGGGATGGGTTGAGATTCCTGGCCATTTCTGCCCCTACCCTGCGGCAGGGCAGCCACTCTTCCATGCCTTTTCACCCCCGATGTGCTACCACTGTTGGGCAAGGTGGGGTATCACAGAAGGGGGGGGAATTTGGGACATTGTTTCCTTATTTTGGGGGAAAACCCAGGACTTCATCCCCCAACTCATCCTGCTTTTTCTACTTGTCGGGGGGGGTTTTAGTATCAAAAGGGGGGGTTTTGGGGCACACTGTTTTGTACATTTGGGAGGGGCGAGCTTTCCGGCTTGAGACTAACTCCACCCATGCGTTCTGCCCATATCCTGCTGCACTCGGGGCCCCACCCATGGACATCCAGCACTTGGGCTACAACTCTTACCTTCTTATCTCCAATGTCCTGTAGTGGAGAAAAGGCATAAACGAGATCTGCTACTGATGTCCTGCACAGCTGTCACTTGAGGGGGTGGGGGAGTTGACCACATCTAGCAGGCTCGTTTTTAGGTTTATAATTTTGGCATGGCTCACGGTTGAGGTTATGTGTCAAAGTGGCCCATGGCACTGGCAGTAAGACGGCTCCCCTCGCCTGATACACAACCTATAATACAAACCATGGCAGACTCCCTCCTGGGACTAAACCTGAAGGTGGAAGTCGTCTGCTAATCTCCGTCACCGGGACAGGTCATGGTGACGTGTGATCGGCAGGGTGGCATGGTTTTTCGTTGGCACTGATAACGCCCCCCTTCCTTTTGGCCCGTCTACTGTTTTATGGCTTTAGGAAAATCACTTGCCGTCCTGGGGGAACGGTTCTTGAGAGGTTTGCATGTGGCACCGTTGATGCAAATGAATTCCAAAAACTGCTTTTGCCTCCTCTACAAATCCATATCTCCGTCTACGAGGATATCGACTCCATCGTCGGGCAATTTATGGCGTGTTGGGCTATCGTCATAAAAGCGAGGCAAACCTCAAGGACTGTAATCTGCTCTAATTGATCACACGCATTAGCTGCTCTGATAATGCAGGCAGGTCGCGTAAATAACATCTTCCTTGTGGAAGCCGCTGATGGGAGTGCTTCCTGTAAGAGGGTGGAGGGCAGGTGGGAGCCCGCGCCTCCTCATAGCAGTCACACCTGTGTAGTATTGCTGGGATTTCAACACTGCCGGGCAATAAAAGTGAGTCGTGCAATAGGCGGCCGGGGCTTTGATGTTATTTAGGTGGACGGTTCTGGTTACGAGGTAAATCGACCTTTGGATTTGTTGTTCTGTTTGCTTATTTGCAGAACTGCTTCTTGCTAAAATAAAAAATGTGGTCTCCAATGTGACGTTGCTGTATCCTGTTGTGCACGACGTGGAAATGGCTAATGCCTGGCATCAGGCTGCTCTTTCCCCACATTAGTGACATGCAGTTGCCTTATCCATTCTTTAATTCTTGCTTTGCATTTGTGTCAGTCTTTACTGTCATTCTGGCATTCTATTCATAGACTGGTGAGCTGCACAGTGAAGTCACATTATTAGTCGGTAAGCCAAACCTCCGACTCCTGAATGTCCCTAACTCCGACCACCAGAACGGACACCGACTCCACAGCTATGAGCGCAGCTATCCCTTCCCTTTCCCTCTGATCTGTAGCGGAGGAGCGTCACTACTCAGCATGTACATGAAGTGCGGCACACCCTCCTCTCAACTAAGCTTGGATTAGGAACAGAACAGACCTTTATAGGACATTTCATAATTTTCCCAAATTCTTATGAAATATGTTCAGCACATACTGCATTGGGCTCAACTGTATCAAATTTATTCTGTATTTTTGGAGTCGGTCCATTTTATAACGGCTACCACCCAACCAAAATGGACACAGACTCCACAGCCTGATTATTGTGACCACCAGTGCAGCACGCACCGCAGCTAGATGGGCTGGGAGTGACTAAACAAGGTCCTGGTAGGTTGTCACCAGTATAATATGCTGACTAAAAGGCAGCTCACCTTTGCTAGGGTCCTGGGGTTGAACCTCCGGGGTAACAGCTGGGCCTCAACACCACCTCAGGGTCACGGGTGGTAAATAGAGACAACAACCAAGGGGCTCCCACAGCGAAGAGTTAGAGGAAAAAATCCCCCAGTAACTATTTAGGACAATACCAAAATCCAGGGCCACATGACAGAGTCCATAGGACAAAAACCCCACAGTGTGCAAAACCAAAACCCACCAGGGGTCCCACAGCTGCGGGGTCCATCGGGCTAAAACTCATCAGCCCACATCCTGGAGGGTTTCCATTTGGCACACCTGGGGTATTTGAATATTTCACATAGCAAACTACTTGGGATTTCATGCTACTCGTTCCTAGGTGCAACACCATTCCACTCACAGCTGTGAGGGTCACAGATTGGAATCACATAGGACTGCTCCCACAGCTGCTGGAGGGTCCATAGAGGCACCACCACCATCCTGGGGCCCCACCGCTGCTGGAGGGTCCATAGAGCCAACACCACCCTCCCGGGGGCCCCACAGCTGCTGGAGGGTCCATAGAGCCAACACCACCATCCAGGGGCTCCACAGCTGCTGGAGGGTCCATAGAGCCAACACCACCATCCAGGGGCCCCACAGCTGCTGGAGGGTCCATAGAGCCAACACCACCATCCAGGGGACCCACAGCTGCTGGAGGGTCTATACAGGCAGCACCACCATCCAGGGGTCCCACAGCTGCTTGAGAGTCCATAGAGCCAACACCACCATCCAGGGGCTCTCACAGCTGCTGGAAGGTCCATAGAGCCAACACCACCATCCAGGGGTCCTCACAGCTGCTGGAGAGACCATAGAGGACACACACACCATCCAGGGGCCCACAGCTGCTGGAGGGGTCCATAGAGCCCACCACCATCCAGGGGTCCCACAGCTGCCCGGAGGGCCATAGAGCCAACACCCCCCAACCAGGGGCTCACAGCTGCTGGAGGGTCCATAGAGCACCACCACCATCAGGGGTCCCACAGCTTTCTGGAGGGTCCAAAAGAGGGCCAACCCCCACCATCAGGGGCTCCAACAGCTGCTGGGGGTCCATAGGCAACACCACATCCAGGGCCCACATCTGCTGGAGGGCCATAGCCAACACCACCATCAGGGCTCCCACAGTGTGGGGGTCCATAGAGCCAACACCACCATCCAGGGGCTCCCAAGCTGTGGAGGGTCCATAGAGCCAACCCCCATCTCCAGGGGCTCCCACAGCTGCTGGAGGGTCCTTAGACCAACCCCACCCTCCAAGGGGTCCCACAGCTGCTGGAGGGTCCATAGAGGCCACCCACCACCAGGGGCACCTTAGGGGAACCCCCATCACAGGGCTGCGTGGAGGGTCCATAGAGCCAACACCACCATCCAGGGGCTCCCACAGCTGTGGAGGGCCCATAGAGCCAACACCACCATCCAGGGGCTCCACAGCTGTGGAGGGCCATAGAGCCAAAAACCACCATCCAGGGGCTCCCACAGCTGCTGCAGGGTCCATAGAGCCAACACACACCATCCAGGGGTCCCACAGTGCTGCAGGGTCCATAGAGCCAACACCACCCCATCCCGGGGCTTCCCCACGCTGCTGGAGGCCATATAGGCAACCCCAAACCCTCAGGGGGCCCCACCGCTGCTGGTGTGTCCACAGAGGCACCACCACCATCCAGGGACCCCACAGCTGCTCAATTGAGTTCAAGTTTGGCGAATTCAGGGTCCATTATCTTGCTAGAAGAGACCATCAGCATGTATGGGTCTACGTGATCTGCAAGGAAGGATTCATACTCGAATCTGTAAAAGTGCCTTCCACATGGGTGAGTGATCCAGAGGATGCCATGAAAACATTCCCCAGACCATAACACTGCCCCCGGCAGCTTGTGTTCTTCCGGTAGTGGTTGCAGGGTGTTTGTTCTCTGTTTCTTTCCTGACACACCGACGTCATCAGTTTCATGAAGCAGAAAACACAATTAGTGGGAGAAGACAACCCTTTGCCAATCAGCGCAGATCGAATACCAATACTGCTGTGAAAATTTAAGCCTTTTCTGCCGGTGCAACTTGGTTAGCAGAGGTGCAGTGACGTCCGTCTGCTCCAGGGCCCCATACACAGTAGGGTTAGCAGAGGTGCAGCGACATCCGACTGCTCCGGGACCCCATACACTAGTAGGGTTTGCAGAGGTGCAGGACATCCGTTTTGCTCCGGGACCATACACAGTAGGGTTAGAGAGGTGCAGGACATCGTCTTTTCTCCGGGACCCCAATACACAGTAGGGTTTTGCAGAGGTTGCAGCGACATCCGTCTGCTCCGGGACCCCATACACAGTAGGGTTAGCAGAGTGGGGCAGCCGACATCCGTCTGCTCCGGGACCCCATCACAGTAGGGTTTTGAGAGGTTTCAGCGACATCCGTCTGTCCGGGACCCCCTTTCACAGTAGGGTTTTGCAGAGGTGCAGGACATCCGTCTGCTCCGGGACCCCATACACGTAGGGTTAGCAGAGGTGCAGCGACATCCGTTGCTCCGGGACCCATACACAGTAGGGTTGCAGAGGTGCAGCGACATCCGTCTGCTCCCGGGAACCCCATACACAGTAGGGTTTAGCAGGGTGCAGCGACATCCGTTGCTCCGGGACCCATACACAGTAGGGTTAGCAGAGGTGCAGCGAATCCGTCCCGCTCCGGGACCCCATACAGGGAGGGTTCGCTGCTGTTTTAGATGAACATTTTGGTCGCTCCTGGATCATTTTGACGTTGACCCCCTCACATCAGTGGCACGTGGTGCAGCACAGTTTCCACAGTGGCGCCATTTGCCTACTCACCACAGCAGCTCACAACTTGCGCAGTTCTAGAAATGCTGCCACCCTTGGCCCAAAAGCCAATAATAATCCATTCCTGCGACTCTGATAAATCTCCCCTGTTACCCACAACAGCAATGAGATATGTTTGCCTATCACACACCTTCCAACCTCGAAAGTAGGAAGTGGTCATACTAATGTGACTTTGCTGTGCTATAGGGGGTCACCATGATCACATTGGGGGCATGAGATTAGTTAAATACTAATGAACCCCTGTGCCAGCTGCTGATTGTGACGCTTCTTCTGCCACGAGATTGATGTCCTGTAGTTGACGGTATTAAATCGGTAGACTGGGTTGTAATTAAAACTACCGCTTCCGTACCATATTGTGCAGCGTCCCGAGGGCTCCCCCGCTCTGGATCTATCTGACACAGGATCTGGGAATTGGTGCTGTACCGCACAGATGTGGCATCAGCTGCGTGCCCCCAATGGGGGCGCAGGAGGGATGTTGAAAGATCAGTCCCTGGAACACAGACCAGGTAACTTCAGAGCGGTGGATAGAAGCTGCTTTGATGTGAGGTACAAGCCTGGGCGCATTCACAGCAGCACGGAGCGGATGGGGCGGTCGCTGTGATTGACGCTCCCCACGGAGCAGGGCTCGTTCTTGTCCTTGACTGTTTCCCTGTTGTCATGCTGACTGATTTCTACTCGATTTCTACATAAAAATCGGGTTCACACCCGGCCTGATACATCCTTGTTGGGACAAAATGGAAAGGTTGGCGATAGGAAAGCGAGGGTTAATGCATTTAGTTTTAGGCCATGTTCACACGGCTTAAAATGGGCCGTATTTCGGTCCGTAATTACGCGCGGAAGTGCGCAAATTACGGGCTGAAAACGGCCCATTCATTACGGTAATCCACAGACCAAAGAGAAACTATGGATTACGTCTCCTCTCCCTGCTGGCGAATACGCCGAGGGGGGGAGATAATTCACATGTCACTTTCTAGCGGCGTATACGCGCCGCTAGCAGTGATTCTCTATGGCCGGCGAAGTGCCGGCCCCCCGCTCGCTCCCCGGCCACACGGCGTAACTGCGGGGCGTAATTACGTCCCGCAGTTAAGCCGTGTGAACATAGCCTTAGTAAACCTTAAAGGGGTTGTCTCACTACAATGATTCATCTTACCTCAGTCCTGTTTTTTTGGTTTCACTTTAAATTTAGGGACGTGTTTACTGGCTTCTACTAGGCTGTAGTAGAAAACAGGTCTGTATCTATAGCAACCAGCACTGACAGCCTATCAGGATAGATCAAACAGGTCTGTAGCTATGACGACCTGAGGAGCTGATGCAGCCCATACAAGAGGGGATATCTAGGAATAGGTAGGACACTGTTAATGGACACATATTGCAAAGTGACTTGTTTTTGCAAGAACTTTAACATAAAAAGCAAACCTTGTAGTGAGACAACCCCTTTTAAAAGGGTTGTCTCACTACATTGATTCATCTCACCTCCGTCCTATTTTTTTGGTTTCACTTTGAATTCAGGGACATGTTTACTGGCTTCCACTAGGCTGCAGTAGAAGCCAGGTCTGTAGCTATAGCAACCAGCCCTGACAGCCTATCATGAGAGATCGAACAGGTCTGTAGCTATAGCGACCTGAGGAGCTGATGCAGCCCATACAAAAGGGGATATCTCAGAATAGGTAGGACACTGTTAATGGACACATATTACAAAGTGACTTGTTTTTGCAGGATCTTTAACATAAGCAGCAATCATTGTAGTGAGACAACCCCTTTAAAGAAGCTCTCCTTGAACATAATAGAAGCGAGTCATTATTAACGGTTTCCTAAATGCACTCAGTCCGCCATTTTGTCAGCTTCTCCACCCAATCTGAAGCATCTACTTATGGATTCTATGGAAGAATTAAGTTGGGGGTTAAATCCTATAAGTCCCATGATGCTCTGGGCCTTTTATGCACGGAGGGGTGCCATCGCCCCTTGGCTTGCCGCTCCAGCAGAGGCGTGAGGGGGAGGATCAAGCAGGGGCTGGTGGTACATTCCGGCGAATTGCAGTGGGATGAGATGTCAGGGAGATAACAGAAGAGGGACCTGTGATTTTCCCCGACATGTCTGTCATAGTAGTAAAGTACAAATTCTGGAGCTTTGCTTAAAGCGAACCTCCCAGTTCTAGAATGGTTATGAATGGTCTGTTGTGACACTTGGTGCCTCTCACCTCCCTTAATTGTGCCTGGAGTTGTCTGAATTCGTCATCCGGCTCCACAGGGCATTGGTTACAATGAAGCGGTCATCAGTGTGTGATGGAGCCAAAGGACGCCCACTTCTTTGCCTTTCTGTGACGCTTCCAGTCTCTCTGTATCTCTGATACAACCTACTGATGACACTCTAAGCTCAGTGGCCACTTCCGTCTGAGAACATCCTGCTTGAAGCCTCACACTGACGAGGTGTTGTTGATCAATTGTAAGGTGTTATCTTGGTCTCATAATGTCACAATGTGAACAGCAGGATGAGGAGGACTGTTAAAATCCCAATTCAAGTTGATCCTCTAAATTTATTGGGCCATTCAAGGATCAAACACCTGTAGGGAATTTTACCATTAAAGGGGTTGTCTCACTACAAGGATTGCTGCTTTTTATGTTAAAGATCTTGCAAAAACAAGTCACTTTGCAATATATGTCCATTAACAGTGTCCTACCTATTCTGAGATATCCCCTCTTGTATGGGCTGCATCAGCTCCTCAGGTCGCTATAGCTACAGACCTGTTCCATCTCTCCTGATAGTCTGCCAGCATTGGTTGCTATAGCTACAGACCTGGCTTCTACTGCAGCCTAGTGGAAGCCACTAAATACGCCCCTGAATTCAAAATGAAACCAAGACAACAGAACTGAGGTAAGATGAATCAATGTCGTGAGACAACCCCTTTAAGCTCCTTTTTTTGAGATCAGCTGTGCAAAAAGTTCTGAAACACTGAACAGTTGGACCTGTGCATCTGAGTTGAGAGGTTAGTGTCGGTATCGCCGTATGCACGAGTCGGGAAGTTCAAGAACCAAAAAAACCAGGAGGGACACGGAAATTACAGAAATCATATAAACTTGATGCTGTGTGGATGGTTAAAGGGGTTGTCTCACGACATTGATTCCTCTTACCTCAGTCCCGCTTTCTTGGTTTCACTTTGTATTCAGGGGCGTATTTAGTGGCTTCCACTAGGCTGCAGTAGAAGCCAGGTCTGTAGCTATAGCAACCAGTTCTAGCAGCCTACAGAGAGATTGAACAGGTCTGTAGCTATAGCGACCTGAGGAGCTGATGCACATTACAAGAGGGGATTCTAGAATAGGTTAGGACACTGTTAATGGACGCATATTGCAAAGTGACTTGTTTTTGCAAGATCTTTAACATAAAAAGCTAAAAACCCGGAGTGCTTCTTTAAGGGTGCTTTCACACAGTGCGTTTTTTTGGATGCGTTTTTTGTGCAGGAAGGCACAGCAATTAATGATATATATTGTTGCACAAAAAACACATCCAGAAAAACGCACCAAAAACACACTGTGTGAAAGCACCCTAAGGCCGTGTTCACACGGCTTATTCCCGACGGATTTGTGAGCCGTATTGAGCGCACAAATCCGCCGTGAATAAGGGGCGGGACGGGGGCGGGGCCGGAGCGCGGCGGGGGCGCCGCTCCCGGCCCCATAGACAATGCATTGCTTACGGCGAGTCTGCGCCGTAAATAATGTGCATGTCACTTTCTCCCCCCCGCGGCGGATTCGCCGAGCGGGGAGGAGCGACGGATTCCACTGTTCTCAATGAGAGCAGTGTATTACTGTAATTGCTGCCGCGGATTGGCGCCGTACTGCGGCGCAAATCCGGCGCGCAGTACGGGCCAATCGCGGCAGAATAAGCCGTGTGAACGAGGCCTTAAACAACCTTCAGCATATCTGCCGCCTTGCTTCTCTGGGGTACCGGAGCCATTGCTATTTGGTGATGCGCCATTCATGTGATTGTATCAGCCAATTGGACCTCTGTTTGCTGTGATCAAAGATTTATTTATTTTTTTTTAATCTCCACATTTAAATTTATTTTATTTTTTTACCTCTTTTTGAAAATTCGCGTCTGAACGTGACCGTTGCTCATCGGTGTCATGGCGGCCAGCGCTGTGTGCCAGTTTCTATATATTACATTGTACTTTGTAACCTCCGCCTTGAAAATGCCAGAACAGTCTTACCCAATAAAGCCCTGGGTTAAAGGGAATTTGCACCATCCTAAAAGGAACTGTTCCCCCTTTAAACTTCTGTCTTCTCCAATCTCCCATTTGGACGGCATGTGTGTGCAGCTTCATTGCTGACAGCAGTTTCAATTCTGGCTTCGAGATCTTAAGATCTCAAAATAGAAACCTAAGGGACATGGAGCTCGGGTGAGAGCAACCACCCCTCCACTCTGGTGGTCACTGGGGGTCACAGAGCACATGTCACCACCCAAAAAAAAAAAAGTGCCAGATCCAGCAGGAAAAGCAGCTCATAGCAGGCAGCGTCAGCTGGTCCCGTTATGCTAGGAGAAAAATCAGAACTGTTAGATCACGGGATCTTGTAGATTGTAAGCCTTTGCGGCAAGGTCCTCTCTTCCTCTGTATCAAGTTGTCGCTTGCTTAGTTGGTCTTGTATTTTGTCTGTGACAGGTCTGTGTTGGTAAATCCTTGTGTTGTCTGTGAGATCACAATTCTGCAGCATCTTCTCTTATATCTCTGTGTTGTGCTGTTCCTCTGTTATTCCTTCTAGAAATTTAGTGCTGAATCTGTCAGATGGGTGTTACCATTTCCGGTTTTAAGAGAGGCGTGTCCCTGCACACACTGACTACCCGCACTGATTGCTCAATGTCAGACACCTCCTCAATTGATAACCTCCAGATGACAGATGGTAATGGTTTCTAGGAATAGCAGAAGAACCACACAACGTAGAAATCTAAGAGAAGATGCTCCAGATTTGTTTCATGGGAAACGAATATTCCCTAAAACAGACTAATCAGATGTCACAGGTCCTCTTCAAAACTCCTTTTCATATGTAAAACACCTAAAAATTTGCATGCCAAAAAGCATGAGGGACACCTGGGGGGGAGGGATGCAACAAGAGATGGAGCCACTCTTACAAGAAATTGGTGGCAAAAGAAGTGGCTCAAGAAGTAAGGGGATAACCAGAACATAGAAGGAGGAGAAGAAGAAGAAGATGATGGTGATGTATTTGATACTTCTTTGGGAGGTGACAAGCCTTCTTAAAGGGAACCTTTTGCATTGAACATTATATCTGATCTGCTGGCAGCATGTCATAGAGCAGGAAATGATGAACAGATTGGGGAAAGATTACGTTTTAGTAGATTCTATTCATTTTAAATTCCTGCTTGGGGAGTCCAGTGGGCGGTGTTATCAGCTCTCTGTCAATTAAGACTTGCAATTACTTATAACCCCGCCTACTAGACTTAACCCAGAATAAGTAGAGATTTAAATGCATAGATTACAGATTTTACTGAATTTTTACTTCTGCTATTTCAGTCCGCTCCTCCTGCTCTATAACATGCTGCCTGTAGATCATATCACATATTTAGGTTCCCTTTAATGTTCTCTGCAGACCGGTGGAAGTGGGCCCATAGATCATGGTGCACTATATATACTCTGTTATTTGGAGTGGAGCTGTGATGCTAGGGTTATGAGATGGAAACATCAAGTGTGTGTGTGTGTATGTATGTATATATATGTGTATAATATGTGTGTGTGTGTGTATATATATATATATATATATATATATATATATATATATATATATATATATATACTTGATGTTCCATCTCATAACCCCAGCATCACAGCTCCACTCCAAATAACAGAGTGTGTGTGTATGTATATATATTTATATATATATATATATATATAAATATATATATATATATATATATATATATATGTGTGTGTATATATATATATATAAAAAAGCAGCACCACTAATTGAGAATGGGTGCAAGCGGCAAAACCCACGTCACGGGTCAAAGAATCAAAAATAGGAAAAACCGCTGTTTTTTATATATATACATACACATACGGTATATATGCATATCGAGAGAGAGATCGCTATATATCCCTATAGATAGATATATATATATTTAATTTTCTTTGTTTTGCTGTTTTTGCCGGTGTCTAAAATTGCAGTCAAACTGCATAGTTTTTCGTCACAAATATTCTGCGGTGCGTATATGAAACTGACCTGGAGTTGTCTTCAGTGTAGTGAGCTGATTCATAGAATACTATTTTTGTGGAATTCAGTGTGAATATTTTATCACTTTAATTATTTAGTTATCTATTTTAAAGCGTCATTGTTTCTAGGGCACGTTCAATTCATTGCGTAGTATAATTTGGTAATCCAACAATAGTGGATTATCAGAATCGTCTCATGCATGAGGATGAGTCCGCACGCCGTATGTCAGTGCATAGCTGTGCACGCCGCTATACGCCTGCTGTTGCACGTACGTGCTAGCCAGCTCGTACTTTGAACAGAGCTCCCATTCACTTTCCTGACATGCCGCTTCACGGGCACACAGTACGCGCCAGGAAAACGTCAGTTTGTCATAGCACATAATGAGCGCTATGATTTTCCTGTATTTGTGGGACGTACTTATGCCCCGCAAATACGTTGTGTGAACATACTCGAATCTAATAGGCAGTAAAAGGTAGCAGATCCTGTGGAAAAGCCAGGGAAGAGATTCATGTGACACCAGGAAGGTACATTCCAGCAGAAATTCTTGGAGTTAATTGGATACCTGCCTCCTGGGGTTCGTCCAGGCTTGACGTAAATCCTCACCTTTCACTGTTACCTGATGGGTGTTCCTGGAAAAAACACAAGTGTGATCACAGCAGGGCAACTACCATTCCCATTGTGTGCATTTACCTACATTATTTTGGATTATATTTTATCTGTTTTTTTTTTTTTGTTTTTTTTTAAAGTTTAAATAAATTTGCTTTTTATTAGAATTCCTGACATTACTACTAATGAAGTTTTCACTTTTTTTGGAAATTCTATCAGCCCCATTTCTCTCTGTAAGCTGCACAGCTGCAGCGTTACACTATACTTTTTATTACCTTGTGTTTCTCCCATGCCAGAAAGTGAGATGGGTTTTCGGATCGGTTTTGGGGTGGAATGCAGCCGTCGGGAACCTGAACCACATTGGTCTGAAGAATCGCCCTTCTCTCCAGCAGCTGAGCGCAAATCCAGACTTGTTTGTAGTGTTTTTTTTTTTTTTTTCTTTCCTGTCCCTTTTTTTTTTATAAAAGTGAACATTGCACCACAATTGTTGTTTTTTAATATTTTTTTTATTTACCGTATTTATTTATTTTTTATCTCCCCCTTTTTTTTTATTTCTAGCTTATATTCAATGGTTAGTAATAAAAATACACATGTACCAACATTCCCGATATATCAGGGTGAAGAGCGGCCTTTCAAACCAGTTGAGCATGAAGGCTTGTTTCAGGATTTGAGCATTGATTCTAGATCAGATCTGCTAGTATTCCTCATCTAGGGCCACATGTATGAAACTTTCTAGGTCTAAAACGCATTTTGTTACCCATAGCAACCAGTCAGAGCGCCCCTTTCATTTTATATAGTGCTTGGGAAAAATGAGAGGGGCGCTCTGATTGGTTGCTATGGGCTCTTATCGGTTGCTATGGGCAACATAGTGAGTTTTAGACCTAGACTGTTTTCATACATATGGCCTCTAGTGTTTACGAATTGGATTTTTAGAACCTTGTTCACATGCATTGAAAAAACAAATCTTAGGGCGCATCCCCACGGCATAGGACAAATTTGTCCTGTTTTACGCCCATCTCCACGGCCGCTGGGGGGACGGCTTTTCTCCGCGATGTGCAGAGAAAAGCCCTCCCCCTTCACATTGAGAAGCACAGATTCCGTCCGAAAACCAGACAGAAGATGGTGCTTGCTCAATGTTTTTTGAGCGGACCGCGGGCGGCAAAACCGCCCGACGGAAAACCCGTGCAGTGGGGACTGCGGCACGGGTGTTCCATAGAGCACAATTGTGCTCATTTTCGGCCGATTTTTCAGGCGGTCTTCAAAACCGCAAACCGGCCGAAAACCCTTGCCGTGGGGACATGGCCTTAATCATAATGGTTCGCACAGTAAAGAAAAAAAAATCTGGTGCTTCATCACCTATTTCCATAAGGAAAAGCTTGGCCGAAGAGCTGTACTGAATGGGGCTTCTCCTCCTGCCCGTGTATGACACCCAAAATTGCTAATTTATGCCATGAATTGTCTAAATATGTTGTATGTCATAATTCCAATACATGTTGAATGGTCCATTGGGTGACGCAGCAATTCCCCCTCCCTTTTTTTTTTTTTTTTTCTTCATTCCTTGCCACAGGTCGCTGCGACCTCAGACACGTCACTTGCTGCTTTCGTGCTCCAGGCACCACAACAGATTGTAAGCTCGATTGGACGGGGGAAATCGTGCCTGAAAATGTCTCTGTACAGCACTGCATAAAATTGCATGCGCTGTGTTAAAATAATAATGCAAAAAGTGTTGACAGGGCAGAAATCTATTAGAAATGTGATATGCTATTATATTGTGTCTCCGGCTGCTTCCAGCTCAGCAGGTGAACCAACCTGATTTACTGTGGAGCAGCGACAAGATTGCGATTTCCGATGAAAGTGCGCAGAGCGGGATAGGACCGAACCTGTTGTGTGATATTTTAGTTATGGAAGGGAGCGGAACCCCCTCCCCCCCCCCCCCCCGCCCCACTATCCCCTTTAGGGTCTCTCTGGTCCTTTGTCTGCTTGTCCACAGAAGCTACTAGTGGAAATCCATGGACCGTGTATGAGAACCGTAGCTTTTGGCTTTCATGGTGTCATTTAGGCTATGTTCACACGGCATAATTGTGCGCTGATCTGTGCATACTCCTGCGACACTTTTATTTTGGTTTCTGAGGGTATGTTCACATGATGTACTGCAGCGTGTACAGTACGCGCCACAGTACATAGTGTCTTTCGGGAGCTCACGCTCATACGCGCGTACTCCTGCGGGGCGGCAGCCCGCCTACCCCCTTGGCATGCATTACTCGCGGTGCGTATTCGCTTCAAATAATTGACGTCAATTATCTCCACGCGTGTAGAATACGATCATATTGTACGGACGGGGAGAGGAGGCGTAATCCATAGTTCTCTATGAGAGCTATGGATTACTGTAATTATGGGGCGCATCTCCCCGTGTATTAAGCGCAATACGACGCGAAATACGTGGCGAAATGCACCCCATAATAAGCCTGTGAACATTCCCTTAAAAGTGGTTATACTTTAATTCCTGGTAGATTATCTAATTGGAAGCCACTAGTGGAGTATACACACTGCAGCTGGGATACATATTTAGAGGGGAAAAAAAAAGCAAACTTAAAAAATACTCAGGTCTTATTTGACTAGTTTTGACTTAAATTTTAAACACCTTGGTGAAATTCTTAGTAAGTTCTGGTTAATTGGAAATACAAGTACAGGCAGTCCCCGGGTTACGTACAGGTTAGGGACTGTAGGTTTGTTCTTAAGTTGAATTTGTATGTAAGCCAGAGCAGGTATATTTATTAAATGTAACTCCAGCACAAAAGGTTGTTGTTTTTTTTGTTACTATTGGATAGTGCAGGGAAGGGTTTTTACATGTGTTTTGCTGTCTGTGTCCCTCTTAAGAAGATTTCACCTCATGTGCTGATGTGGCATGCTGGCACTTGTACTTCCACAGAAGAAAGTAGTAGCTGTGGAATGACAAGTGCCAGTATGCCCCATAAGTCTCCATTTGTAAGTCGGGGACTGCCTGTATTTTTCTAGACGGCCAATTAAAGAAAAAAAAAAGAAAAAACTCCTTGATTTAACAAGATGGCAAAACCCCTTTGAGTAAGTGATTATTTTTTGAGGCCTTTCTTAGGCAAGCTTAAAGGGGTTGTCTCACTATATTGATTCATCTCGCCTCAGTCCTGTTTTCTTGTTTTCACTTTGAATTCAGGGGCGTGTTTACTGGTTTCTACTAAGCTGCAGTAGCCAGGTCTGTAGCTATAGCAACCACTGCTGACAGCCTATCATGAGAGACTGAACAGGTCTCTAGCTATAGCGACCTGAGGAGCTGATGTAGCCCATACAAGAGGGGATATCTAGGAATAGGTAGAGCACTGTTAATGGACACATATTGCAAAGTGACTTGGTTTGTCAAGATCTTTTATAGAAAAAGCAATCTTCGTAGTGAGACAACTCCTTTTAAGGCTCACGGTGTGCTAGCCTTAGAGAATTGGGAAACTGCTGCCCAGTTCATATATACGAGAATTCCAAATATAGCAGAGCACAAAAATGAATATGGAGAAATGCACAAGCACCGCCATCTCCCCATTCACTGAGGCCAGCTTGCAGCTGATCTTGAGAACAGGACCTGAAACGTCTCCATTTTGAACAGAGGGGTGGTCAGGGCTTTGCTGCTGATTTTAATGGTTGAGTTACGCCCACCTTTCTGTTCAAAACGGAAAGTTTTCTGGGCCCATTCTTAGATGGATGTGAGTCCCAGAGGTTGGATCCACACCTATCAGACATTGATGTCATATCCTATCAATAAAGTGCTCATCCACAAGACTAATATCGGCCAAACCAACTGATTTTCGTCAGGAACAGTTGACAGTTCAAGGGAGATAAATTCTTCTCCAAGCTGCACACTTTGGGCCACATGTATGAACCTGTTTCGGTCTAAAACTCACGTTTTTTTTTTTTGCCCATAGGTTACTATGGGCAAAAGAGTGAGTTTTAGACCTGAACAGGTTCATTCATGTGGACCGGGAGAGAAAAGTGTTGGCCAAATAAGCATTTGGCCAAAAAATCATTGAAGAAGATGGTCACAAAACGTCATGTATGTTGGGTGGAAGGTCTTATACTTGCAATATAATAACAGCAGGTTTAGCTATATGTTGATTTTTGCAGTCGAGCAATAGGGTCTGAGTAGACCATATGCCTACTACTTTGTTCCTGATGCCTGATTTTTCAGATTGCACTTTTTACTGCCCCATTAAAAAAAAAAACAAAAAAAACCTGGCATGGATTGGTGTAACTGGTTTCTAACCTTTGCAAAGCTTCAACACCGTTGATAACCCATCACCTAGAAGACAAGATGAGGATGTATCATGCTGAGGGTAAACAGACAATCACCTGTACTTGCAGATGGAATTGTAGCCCAGTCACTGTTATAATGTTAACTAACCAAGCTACAATTTGTATGGATTTGCTGTGCCACCAAGGGGTCACAGTTCACTGGAAGACCACCCACAAAGTCCAAGTTAAGGCCACATTTGAATTAGGATTAACTTAATTTCACCTTCTTTTTTTGCGGATTCCATTCTTTTCCTAGTAGTAGCAGAAAGTGTCTTAATTATTGTCAAATAACCTCCCCGCTCTCCATTGTGCTTCTTAGTTCCTAAAATGAATAGGATCAGAAGTTAGAGGAGGTCAGTTGTAGTAATGGCCTGGAGCTACAATGGGACTGAATAAGTTTGCAGAGTAGGCCTATTGTTACTTGTTAAAAGCAGGGAAAAGTTTCCATACATTGAGAGAAATAAGGCTTTGTGCTGGATAGTTGATAGTGGATACAAAAGAGAAACAACTGCCTTAAGTGTTTACATGGAAAGGTTGCCATAATTATATTTCACTAGGCCCCGAATTTTCACCCAAAACCACAAAAGTAAACCATGTTTCTCCTATGAGGTATTAGTAGGGTCATGAAGATTTTGATGACCCCATTTATACCTTCTAGGGGAAACGAGTCATGTTTGTTGAGTTAATACCATTTGGATTTTTTAAAATAAAACCATATGTTGCAATATAAACTGTTGTAATCTGTATGGTGCAACTGGTGGACAGTCCTATGTTTGATCCCTGGTGTTATTATGGAGCTGGATTTAGTGAGTGTTATTTGCTTTTCCCTAGTTATTTCTCTCCCTTTGTATTTTATTTTTTTAGTTGTACTGGATTATCTAGGGATTCGTTAGGCTGAGGTTCCTGTGGGGTCGCCCTTATCGGTGCGGGTGCCCCAGTTGTTGACATGCCGGGTGAGGTGTTTTTTCTCTGATGCTCTTGGTTTAGGGAAAAATAGGTTGTTCTTAATGATTATATTTTTAATACTTTGGAACGAAGGTATGAAATTTATTTTGGAGGTTATTAGATGGTAGTTATACTCTGTTACCCTTTAGAACATTTTGGGCCACATGAATGAAAACTGTCTAGGTCTAAGACTTTCCTTGTTATCCATAGCACCCAGTCAGTGCCCTTTTACATTTCGTATTGTGCTCTGAAAAAATGAGGGGCGCTCTGAATGGTTGCTACGGGCAACAAAGAAAGTCATAGACCAAGGCAGTTGTCATACATGTCCCCTTTTGTATTTTTAGGTTTTGCTTCAAAAATAAAAAAATATATAACCATAGTGTGTGTGTGTATGTATGTGTGTGTGTGTGTGTATATGTATATATAATACATATATAGTAGTGATTTCATCACAAACATCAGCATAAGCAGCCAAACTCTGAATTGCATAAAAAAAATGCACTATGCCTTATTTTCGGGGGTGTCTTATTTTCAGGGAAACAGGGTAGTGTATACATGTTGTATGTGTACTGTGTTTGGAGAGCGTTTCCAGCATATCCTCATTTCCTTTGAGTACGTTTAGTTCTGTAAGGTTGTTGCTCTCTGGTTATATGAAGTTCTAGAATGACTTTAAGGCCATGTTCCCACGGCTTAAAATGGGCCGTATTTCGGTCCGTAATTACGCGCCGAAGTGCGCCAATTACGGGCCGAAAACGACCCATTCATTACGGTAATTCACAGTTCTCATAGAGAACTATGGATTACGTCTCCTAATATATAATTGACATGTCACTTTCTAGCGGCGCGTACACGCCGCTAGCAGTGATTGTCTATGGGCCAGCGAAGTGCCGGCCCCCCCGTTCACTCCCCCGCTCCCACCCCCGTCCACATGGCGTAATTGCGGGGCGTAATTACGCCCTGCAAATACACCGTGTGAACATAGCCTTAGTGTGCCTTGCTGTCCTGTAAAGTTGCCATCTACAACTAACTGGCAAATGACCTCATTTGTGCTTCCATGAAATCTGAGTCTGTATTAGTTTCCATACGTACTTGGCTTATAATTATAATTTCCTTGTAAGCTTGCTTGAAAAGGGAGGACTGAAATGTCACACCTTGCTTGATCGGTCTTTATCGGTGAAGTGTGTGTGTATGTATTTACGTGTGTGTGTGTGTGTATATATATATTAATGTGTGTGTATAGAGAGAGAGATATGAATTTATGAAAAAACAATTGTGAACTGCGTGTTGGGGACCTGCTATATTCCATTTATATATCGAACAATTTATTGAATATTGCAAGTCTATAACTATAGTTTGCAATTTTACTCCAGAAATTCTTTCTGCCGGGGGAACTACACGTAATATGAAATCTCAAGACCAGAGGCAGAAGAATGAGCAGAGATGAGCAATTCTTAGTCACCTCATTATCAGCAGGTTTCATGTAAGCAGAGCTGTATCTACTCGTAAAAAAATGTTGTGTTTTCAGGAATTTTTTGTGACAGTCTGGAGGTCCAGAATATTTGATATTCTGTCATGATTGAAATTTCCTCTGTGTCGGAGTAAAAGGTTTTTATCACGTATGTAATTTGCGGGAGCGTACCTTAATATTCCTATAATTAGCCACGATCAAAGCTTAGTAAAAATTCATATTTTTTTTTTATTATTTTTGTTCAAGCAGCCTCTTCACACTTCACAATCATTGCTGCTGTTTATCAGATATTTTTGCAAAACTTAAAAAAAAAATAAATAAATCAGCAAAATTTTGCTGCAATTTCATGAATGCTCTGGAACCCACCCGATCTCCCCAAAGCTATGACCGTGACGTAAGTGATGACCCTTTCAGGTTTTTGTGCGCTTTCCAGGTTCAGCTTCTGGAGTGAATAAAGTAAGGAGCCATGCACACACATGCACGTGTTCCTCAAGTGCTTTTTTTTTTTTTTTTTTTTAAATCATTTTATAAAACCTTTTGATGCAAACAGGCCGTTATATAGAGTGAGAGCATTGGTAAAATGTCTGTTCTGCTCTGTGCACTTCTCAAAATATTTTATACTGATTACATGTCTGAATATGGATCAGGGAGAGTCGAACTCCAGCCATCGTCATGGCAACGCTCCGACGGAATACATTTACCTCATGCTTGAGGAGAAGTGGGCATCATGAAGGAGACTAGGCCACAAATGAGGGCTACTACTAGTGGGCTTGGTCTTTGACTCCTCTATACAGAGGCTGTTAGATTAGACCTCTGAAAGATGTCAATCGGGGTTGACATGGGGAAGGGGGGGATCACTTATTGGACTCCATTAGGCAATGTCTACACAGCATATGTTAACGTCGTCCAAAATCCGTCGGTGTTTTAACATTGCTGGATTTTCAGCGGATTCTAAATACTGAATCCACCAAAAATCCAACGGTGTTGCCATGCTGTGTAGTCATAGCCTTACAGAGATCCCTTCCCCTTGGTCCTCATTGGACCCTATAGCAAAGTGAAATAAGGGCAATAGTAGCAATGGTTAAAAGGTATAATGATCACGCAGTATATCAAAGAACCCACCTAATAATGATTGATGGCAGAGAATCATAATCCCAGAATAAGAAACCCTCCAATGGGTCCTGTGTTTTTTGTTTTTTGTGATATTATTTTGTGATAGAGTGCACTAGGTAGAGCCTGTGGGGTCGCCCTCGGCGGGGTGGTGATCCCGCTAAGGAACTGAGTAAATAGGGGCAGGTGCAGGATACCCATGGTTGTTGTTAGGGATCAAGTTGTTGAAAACAATCCCTGTGTGAAGCCCCCTGCACCTTTTGGATGCACCCATCTGGTGTATCTCTGGACCCGGGACAAAATATTGCCCTGGTAAAGTACCTTTTATCCAAGATGGTGAAGGTTCACATGGTTTGGTTTCTCTCTGAGGATGTTCATACCATGTTTTGATCTAGTTTCTATTGGGAATCATTTAGTATTTTTTAATACAAATTAAAGTAATGTTTTAATAAGTAGGAGGTTGCTTATTCTGTGATTTGCTTGTTTGACCCCTTAAAGGGTTTTTGCCAGGAAGTGCCTTATCTGCTAAGAAGCAAAAAAAACAAGCCATGGTGCTGAGAGAGAGAGACTGCCAGAGCACAGAGCCATGCACAAGGGATCGTGTGCAATGTTCACTCAAATAATCAAACTACAACTAGTGGATTCTGTATACAAAAGACAACACCTTTTCTCCACAGCCTCTTGAAAGCTTCTTCATGTTCCCTGTCATCAGATAAATCAAGGATCTACTCAGATAATCACACTACAACTAGTGGATTCTGTATACAAAAGACAACATATTTCTACCCGGTGCCTTGAAAGCTTCTTCAGTTCCCTTTCATCAGATAAGAAGTGTGCTCTGCCCAAGCCCGGCCAGCAGCTCTTGTCAGGCCGTATCTAATAGAAGCTTTTAAGTAACTAAGGGCAGGTAAGGCAGCCTGTAGCTCTCCCAGACTGCAATTTTTGTAATCACATATATTTAGAGAAGTGATTAAATACCTATTTTGGAGGATCCCACGTCAACATTACATCGTGGCAAAACCCCTTTAAGTACTATTTTCCAACATGTGATTAATCTTGACAGCAGAAAGCCAACAAATTGTTGGCCATATCTCACAAAGAAATACAATCTTCTTGCACCTGAGTGGGCCCTTAAATCTGTACTGGGAACTCCCATAGAACAGAACAGAGAACACAGCGCTCCCCTGTACTGGGAACTCCCATAGAACAGAATGGAGAACACCGCTCTTCCCTGTACTGGGAACTCCTATAGAACAGAACAGAGAACACAGTGCTCTCCTGTACTGGGAACTCCTATAGAACAGAACAGAGAACACAGTGCTCTCCTGTACTGGGAACTCCCATAGAACAGAATGGAGAACACAGCGCTTCCCTGCACTGGGAACTCCAGAGCAGCTGTTATAGCTGCTATTGCTATAGTGACGCCCATACCTGGACAAGTTGTAGGGACACATGGCTTCTGAATTGGTTAGGGGGCCTCTGTTTGGAGAGATGGTAATTGAGAGAGCTCCCGCAGTTGCCATATGCAATGGGGACGTTCTCCCACCTCTCGCTTGACAAATTCAGTTGCAAGGTGGAGGCAGGGTTTGTAGGGGTTTCCCCATCTCCTAAAGTGATGCGTGCCGCTGTGACATGCTGTCACTTCATGATCGGTGGCCGGCTGACCTCTGGGACTCCCCAACTGTGAGAATGAAGGGGCTATTTTGGGGTTCTTTCTCCGGTCCACCCAGCTGTAGCTGCAGCCAGTCCCAGAGGTCGCTGGTCATGAAGTGATGTCACTGTTTAGGGGGGTTCTCCTATGTTAAATTGGGGGTTTTCCACTTGGTTTACTTCTTTGAAGACACTTTTCAGAGTTTATCAAGATGGCTCCATACATAGAACAGAATGTCAGGCCCTATATACACAGTCAGAAGAACCACTACAACATTGAGCTGTTCAATTCTGTGGAGGTTTTTAGTCTAGGAATGCATCCTGTATTGCAGAAGTATTCTCTCATAAAAGCATTACTTCTAGAGGACGCTGCTGTGCCTGGCAGGGGCACCATATGGCGGCACAGCGAGGTCCTACAAGTGCTCTGCCGTACTGGGTCCGAGCACAAACATCAGCAAATTAATATCCAGTCACTTTGGAAACTGTTCCAGAGCTGGAGAACTTTGTGAGGTCATGACGCCATTTTGAGTAAATATTATAAGGGATATGACCCATTAAACCTCTTTCTTATTCTGGCAAGTATGCAAATCAGTTTGTTTCTTTGGCTTCACCGCAAGGCGTCCTTGATATTTCAGAAAAAAATAGTCCACTCTGGTTGAGGTGGAGGCAGGGTTTACAGCCCCTTCAAAGGGTTTCCCCATCTTCTACATTGAAGCACTTCACTTTGATGGGTCATTTTATGAAGGGTGGGCGTCTGACCTCTGGGACCCCCCCCCAACTGTGAGTATGAAGGGGCTGTTGTGCTGCTTTGGGGTTGGTTCCTGTTTAGTGGTGCTTCAGGCAACCCAGCTGGTACTGCAGCCAGCCTCGGAGGTCACTGGCCATAAAGTGGCGTCCCCACTGTATCTTAAATTGGGGTTCCACTTTGTTTTACCTCTCTGAAGACCCTTTTCAAGGGTCAGTTATTCAAGATGGATTCATACATCCAACAGAATGTAAGGCCCTGCAGAGAAACACATCTTGTAAGAATTCGCTCATTAAAGCATTCTTTCTAGAGCACACTGCTGTGCCTTGCTGTGGCACCATATGGCGGCACAGTGAGGTCCTACGAATGTTTTGCCATGCTAGTCACATGCATTGGGTAATATGTATCCAGTCACATTTCAAACTTCTGTTGGAGAGCTGGAGAACTTTTTGAGATCAGGTCACCATTTTGGGTAGATATTATTAAAAAGTAATGTGACCCATTAAAGGGGTTGTCTCACTACAAGGATTGCTGCTTTTTTATGTTAAAGATCTTGCAAAAACAAGTCACTTAGCAATATGTGTCCATTAACAGTGTCCTACCTATTCTGAGATATCCCCTCTTGTATGGGCTGCATCAGCTCCTGAGGTCGCTATAACTACAGACCCGTTCAATTTCTCTTGATAGGCTGCCAGCACTTGGCCAGTCCAGCTCTGTTAACATCATTTTCTTTAGCAAGGCAGTGGTCATCTTGGAGGTGTGTTTGGGGTTGTGACATTGGAGTAGTGCCCTGTGACACTCCCACTATCATGCTTGACTATAGGCAAGAGTTCAGGCGATACCTTTTTCAGGCTAACTGAGTATATTTGATGGTGAGCTTTCAAGAGCACTAGCTCCCTTCTTCAGACATGGTGTTATACAACAAACTGAAAATTTATAGACTTTTTCTTCACTCTTCTACTACTTTCTATGGCTAACATGCTACAGCATTATACTACTGACTATAAGCAAGACACACTCATCTTGGTACTCCTCACCTGGATGCTGCCACACATGCTTGACATCATTTGAACCAAATGAGTTTATCTTGGTCTCATCAGACCACAGGATATGGTTCCAGTAATCCATGCCCTTAGTCTGCTGGTCTTCGGCAAACTGCGGGCTTTCCTGTGCATCATCTTTAGAAGAGGCTTCCTTCTGGGTGGACAGCCATGCAGACCAATTTGATGCAGTGTGTGGCGTATGGTCTGAGCACTGACAGGCTGACCTCCATGCCTTTAACCTCTGCAGCAATGCTGACCGCACTCGTACTTCTCTGGATATGACTATGACCGCGTGCACTCACTTTCTCTGGTCGACCATGGCGCGGTGGGTTCTGAGTGAAGCCTGTCTTGTTAAACCACTGTACGATCTTGGCCATCGTGCTGCAGCTCTGTTTCAGGATGTTGGCAATATTCTTGGAGCCTAGGCATCTTTATGTAGAGCAACAATTCTTTTTTTCCGATCCTCAGACGGTTCTTTGCCACGAGGTGCTATGTTGAACTTCCAGTGTGAGAGCGATAACACCAAATTTAACGCACAGCTCCCCATTCACACCTGAGACCTTGTAATATTAACAAATCGCATGACACCAGGGAGGGAAAATGGTAAACTGGGCACAATTTGTTCATTTTCACTTAGGTGTATGCTCACTTTTGTTGCCAGCACATGGTTGTGTGTTGAATTATTTTGAGGGCACACCAAATTTACACTCTTAAGCCTTGTCCCTACGACACGGGTTTTCAGCCGCTTTTACAGACCGGTTTTGAAAACGGTCTGTAAACCGGCTGACAAACTTTAAAATGGACGCCTATATAAAACCTGCACAGCGGTCCCACTGACCGAGTTTTCCACCGGGTGTTTTTTGGTTAGGGGGTCTGAAAAACAGTGAACATGTTCATTTTCCGCCCGGTTTTCGGGTGGAATATGAACATCTTAATACGAGGGGGGAGGGCTTTTCTCCGCAAACCATCCCCCGGCTGCCGTGTGCACTGTGCCGTATGAACGGCCCCTTATACAAGCTCTACACAAACTACTTTACATTGTGTCAGTCATATCTTCAGCATTTTCTCATGAAAGGATATAATACAATATTTACAAAAATGTAAGGGGTGTACTTACTTTTGTGAGATGCTGTAGTCTACTCTGGCCAAGAGATGAGGATCCTGGATGGAAGAACCCGACCCTCCTCCTCATACTATCACACACATCCCCAAAAAATATTCTGGCTATTGTTCGTTTTTATTTTTAGCATTTGTGACCTTTTGGTTTTGTTAATAATCTTTAGTGTCCCAGTGATTAATCACAGCTGAAGCCGCACAGCAAGGCTCCATTATAAATCACGCTCAGTCGGAGCCAATGGGGTTGGAGTTGCGTCCAGGGCTGGAGATGGCGCTCTGCTGCTAACCGTGTGTCACCCGCCACCCCGAGCCGACGTAATGCAGTAAATGAGGTATCGCCGCACATGAAGATACGTTTGGATCTTGGCGGCTTGGCTGCTTCGCCGCATTGACAGCCATGCGCTGTGTGCTGATATTTGGAGTTGATGTAATTGCTCGCATCTATTTTATGTTCTTTTTTTTTTATGGTCGTATCTTTGTAGGTTGCGGAGATATTGTGTAGTAAAGATGTGTGAACGCTCCTATACTCGGGACTGAGGGAAAGGGGGGTTGCACATGTTGAAAGGGCGCATACATTCCACTGGTCATTAGGATGTTTGTCCAGGGCTATTGCTCTACAGTGTCACAGTGTCTATAGGGGCAAACGGGGGAGGGGGACTTCTCATGTCTAATGCTTCTTGAAAGGGAGTTTAAATACTCGTCTGGGAGCAGCACTTTTTTGTATTCTGGACTGTGACATTTTTAAGGACTATTGGGGTGAACGCACACGGGATGGATTTGCTTTATTTTTTCTGTGCAGATTTGCAAACGGAGAATCCACAATGTTTCAGCCATACAGAAATGAACATGTGGTGTGGGGTTTTTAAATCCACAGCATGTCCGATTCTAACATGGATTTTCCCCATTCCCGGAGTCTGTTGTAAATTTTTAACTGCAGAAAGTTTCTGCAGAGAATCTGTCCTCTTAGACCTCGTTCACACGGCTTATTCTGCCGCGTATTGGCGCCGTACTGCGCGCCGGATTTGCGCTTCAGTACGGTGCCAATCCGCGGCAGCAATTACGGTAATCCACTGCTCTCATAGAGAACAGTGGATTCCGTCGCTCCTCCCCGCTCGGCAAATCCGCCGCAGGGGGAGAAAGTGACATGCACATTATTTACGGCGCGTACGCGCCGTAAACAATGCATTGTCTATCCCGCCCCTTATTCACGGCGGATTTGTGCGCTCAATACGGCGCACAAATCCGTCGGGACTAAGCCGTGTGAACACGGCCTTAGGCTACACAGCCTATGTCAAAATGGCGTCCAAAATATTTTGACATTGCTGGACCGCGATTTTTGGTGCAGATTTGCGCAAAAGCCTTAGAGCCCGTTTACATGGCACAGGACAAATACTGGTCGGTGTCCTCCCCTTTCACATTCGCTTGTTCATATTCCATCCGAAAACCGGACGGAAGAATGAACATGTTGAATGTTTTTCGGGCGGAAAACACGTGCAGTGGGGACTGCTGCACCGGTTTCCCATAGAGCCTCATGTAAAAGTTTGCGGACGGTTTGCAAAACAGCAAACCGTCTGAAAAGCCGTCCGCAAACCAGTGCCGTGGGGACATAGCCTTAGAGTACGTCCACACGTCATGGTTTTTTTTTTTTTTGTCAGATTTTCAGACTATTTGCGGATTTGAAAACAGTCTGAAAACCGACGAGCAACCATCCCCATAGACTCTTAATAGAAAATAGTCTACACTGAACGGGTTTTCAGCCGGACGGATTTCTAACCGGCAATGCTCCGAAAAACTCGGATCATGCATAATCTTCTGCCCGAAAAAAGGTGTGCTAGCCCATAGTGTAAGGTGGGTGGGCGAATCCGCAGATAGAACCGCCCCCCAAAACCATCAAAAGACAAAATTCCAGCTGCATTTTTTAGCAGAATCCAACCGGCATTTTACACTTGCCGTAGCCTTAGACTATATTCACAAGATTAATATTTTTGCAGTGAAATAAGCACTGTTAGCTTGTGCTTTTTTGTCTTTTTATGCACATTTTCTTCATTTAAAGGGAATCTGTCACCAATTTTTTTTTTTTTTTTTTATTAAATCAAGCCCCTGATCCATATTCTTTTCCTCTCAGCCGTTTTTATTTCGTGATTGTAGATTTCTCTATTCGGCCGTCTATATATGATAGTGGGGAAGACATTCTTGCTTGCACTGCTTTAACAGCAGTCAGAGAGATACTTTACACTGCTTTTACTGATAATGAGCAGACTGCTGAAAATCCCTGTAAACAGAACAGGAAGTGTCAGACAATTATCAGGCTTAGTGGCCAAAGTGAACACTGCAGGACTTAAGAATTATTAAAAAATTACTGAAAGTGATCTGGAAAATTATAAAATTATAAAATGGCCCTGCTCTCCAGTTATTTATGCAGCGCGTAATGCGGCAAAGGGTGCACAAACCCCCTCCCACAATTGTGTGCCTATCGTTCGCTTATTCCCATTTAAGTCACTGGGAACCTAAGGTCACTTTTTTCGCCCATTAATGTGAAATTATTAAAATATATATACATATAATGTTGCGCTGTGAACCTGGCCCTTATCCGAAAGCAGGGAGATAAAATTGTGAGTAGGAAGTGTTAAAGAATTTCAGTCATCCAGCTCTCTGTTCGCTGTCACTTCTGTATATGATGGACCTGTGGGAAGGAAACTGTTGACAAAATATTAAAGGGGTTGTCTCACTGCATGGATTCATCTCACCTCCGTCCTGTTTTCTTGGTTTCATTTTGAATTCAGGGGTGTGTTTACTGGCTTTTACTAGGCTGCAGTAGAAGCCAGGTCTGTAGCTATAGCAACCAGTGCTGGCAGCCTATCATGAAAGATTGAACAGGGCTGTAGCAACCAGTGCTGGCAGCCTATCAGGAGAGATCAAACAGGTCTGTAGCTATAGCGACCTGAGGAGCTGATGCAGCCCATACAAGAGGGGATATCTAGAATAGGTAGGACACTGTTAATGGACACATATTGCAAAGTGACTTATTTATGCAAGATCTTTAACATAAAAAGCAGCAATCCTAGTAGTGAGACAACCCAAAGTGTAATTTTTTTCCTCTTTAATTTTCTAGACTAATAGAATTCTCAAGCATCCAATAGACCGGAATTCGGCATATCACTGCAGTTTGTTTTTACAAAGGAAAAAAAGCGGAACGTGAGGTTTTAATAGGGCTGAAAAAGTCATTATAATTTTATGTGTAAGATGCCATCACTCCAGATGGTGGATGCAGTTTTTCATCTTGTACTAATAAAATGCAAAATTAAATCAGCCTCCGCTGTATGAGCTGATCCCTATCTTGTTGCCCCTGTGTAGCAAGATAATATTTGTACATCGTCCCCCAAACGGGGAGTGGAGATGTTATTGGTCCCAGACAGTCGAGCACGTATCACCGGCGCAATGAGTTGGTTTTTATAACGGCAAGGCTTGCAGGGGCTTTAGATTATGTTAAGGATAAATATTCAGCTCAGACTATAGTTCAATAATACAATGACAGCAATAATAGCTTGGCCAATTGCTTAAAGGGAATGTGTCATTAAAAAAATGAGTCCTTGTCTAAACCGATTTGGTAAAAGAGGAAGTAGCTTGCTTCTTTTTCCTATTTGCGGCTCAATAAAAATTGATGTACAGTTGTTCTAGCCCATTGGGAAAATAGGAAGTAGCTTGCTTCTTTTTCCTCTTTGAGTCTCAGTAAAGATCGATGTGTAGTTTTGGGAGCTTTGATCACATCGAACCAAAGGTAAGACTGTTCACATTAGTGTTCTGAGCCTCCACATCTTTGCATATAAAACATGGCAGCCCCAACAAACCCCATTCAACCAGGGCTGTGGAGTCGGCAAGCCAAAGCCCCGACTCGTGACTCTGACTCCTGACTCCCTCATACACGGCGCATGTTTAAGTGATAACTTTACTGTAGTAAAATGGTTACATCTGACTTTTTTCACTTTATGATACAGTAATCAAGCTATTAGGTAGAACAGACACTGACAAGCAAAAGGGTAACAATGTTTTGCTCTTTTGAATGTGTAGAAGAGACCTGGGATCAGATTTTGGTCAAGATATGATTGAATCTGATCCAGAGCCCAGAAGGATTCAGGCAGCGCTGAAAACCAAAGGTGGATTTCCCAAATGCTAACAAAATGATAAAGATTTAACATTTTGATTTTTAGGAGCAAAACAGTAACAATGCAGTTATAGGACAAGATTCTGCAGAACTATTACTTGCAAGTCACATTTATGTATAAGATGGGTAAGATGACTGTATATAAAATTGCTCTTTGCACTGTATCAAACTAACTGGACCAACTTATTATATATTTTCGGAGTCGGCCTCCTGCAAAATAGGCTCCGACTCCACAGCCTTGCATTCAACGTGTTATTTTGTCACACAACCGGTCTGTCAGTGTCGTGGCTTACGTTCTATAGAGCACCTATAAAGCTGCGGTGAAGAGGCCGCAAGACGTGGGCTTTTTACAGAACAATTTATTGCCGTAGACTTTAAACCGTTTTTTTGTTCACTTCTCTGTAAAGACACTAAGTAAACTTCTCCAGCACCTTCTAACCGCCTGCTGACCTCTCCGTGAGGGGGAGTGAAGCTGATTGGAGTGAAGACGCATAATTTTGTGGACATTTCCCAGTGGGCCATTGTTCATTTCATATTTTACTGTACGGCCAGAACAAGGAGCCAGTGTGCATGTGTGTTTTAACGTTCTCTCGACACCCGGCGTGTATTAGAGGTTCACAGTGTACTGCGTGTTTTCCAAAAGAAATCAACAATGCAGGAATTTCTCGGAGGCCCATCAGGACTTTGAGCGTTACAGGACCATCTCTACAGCCCAAATTCTGGGGGAATAAATTTGGTTTCTAAGATACTAGACCACTCGCTGTGTTAGTCATACAGGATCCAAGATCTAGCTGGAATCTCATTCATTTTTTTTTTTTCTCCCCCATCCCCACCCAAAATGTTTTTTGAAAATTTTTGTGTAGAGGGTCTAAAAATTGCTTATCCCGGGCCCTTTTTTGAAGGATTTTCTTTTGGATTTAGTTTTAAAAATGGTTGGCTTTTTTTTTTCCAAAAGAACACCATCAAAATTTTTGGGGATTACTGCTCCGTACCAAATCACTTTATTAAAAACCCGGGGCTAAACCTGTACAAAAACCCCCTTTTAGTCTTGGGGGTGCCCAAAAGCTTTTTAAAGGGAAGGGGTCACAAAAAATGTTATTTTGTAATCACTTTTTTTTGTTTTAAAAACGTTTTTTAGGAAATTTTTGGTTTTTTTTTTTTTAATTTTCCAGATCACTTTCATTTTTTTTAATAATTTTTAATCCCGCATTCTCCCCCTTTTTGGGCCCCTTTGGGGCCCAAAATCAATGAAAAATTCCTTTTTTGTTTAGATAGCTTTTCACCGTGTTCCCGCTCATTTTTTCGGCACAAAGAAAGGGGCCCAAACCCGAAAGGAAAAACTCCCGGGGGTAATAGATAAAACAAGGATTCCCCCCAAATCCCAAAAAAGGAGATAGTCACACTCCCCCCTAAACCCCCCCTAACAGTGGGCTTCTTTTCCCCGGTCACCAAGCTTTACTATAAAAACTCTCCTATACAAGTTATTGGGGCGAATCTGTCTTAATAAACCTATGTGCATTAAGTGTGTAAATTTTCTCCCCGGGACTGTGTTAAAGCATTTGCAAGCAAAAAATTTGTTTTCCCCCAAAAATCAATAAGAAAAACCGGAATAGAGAAATCTACAAATCGGGAAATAAAAAATGATGAGGGAAAAGCATAGGGGATCAGGGGCTTGTTTAAATTTAAGTAATAAAAAAAAAAAAAAAAAAAAAATTGTTGACTTTTTTCCCTTTTAGGGCAGATAAGCTGCTCGTTAGTAATTAGTAAAAGGGTTTTTGGGAGTCCCCCAATAAACCTTTAAATCTGCAATAGGGGATTCCCTTTTTTTTTTGGGGTAAAATAATTTTTTTGGGGTATTAATGGCCTTTACTTAAAAGAGGTCATCAACTTAAGTCTTGAAGAACTCCCTTTATGGGGTCTTTCCATCTCGGGCACTGGTGACCTATCGTTACATTATAACATAAATGTCTCATAGGTTTGGGTTCCACCCGGGGAAACCCACCCTAACTTGAAAAACCCGGACCCCCCCCAAAATTTTTCTGTGCATTAAAAAGAGGGGTACTCCCTTTTCTGTTGAAAAGGGGGTTCTGATATAAGGGGTTTGTGCAAGCGCGTCCATTAAAATGAATGGAAAGTTTTCCACAATTTAAAATTCCCTCCCTTGTCTGGGGATTTCTTTCAGGAGCCCCCTTTTGAAAGGGTTTTGGGCCCAAAATTTGGAATCCCCCCACCATTTATAGGTTGTCTTTAAATTTTGGGGGAGAGGGGAAAAAACCCGTTTTGGGGGTTAAAGGTTTGGTGGGTCTGATGGAAAAATCACCTGGATATGCCACTTTAGGGTTGATATATTGTTTGGGGCACCCACAATTACTAAGGGACCCTAAGGCTAGATAATGCCCAGCAACCCAATTGGCATTTCTCTTATACAATACCATCAGGTTGAATTGGCGCTGTGACCCATTTTTACTATGCAGTCCTTCACTACAATTGGGATCCTTGAGATGTCTCATCAGTGTCTTGTTACTTCTTCTCCGAAGATGAGAAGTCAGTATAGCGATTTTTTTTTCGGGGGGGGAATTTTTCACACAGTGTTCCCGGGGGGGTTTTACTGGATGGCCGCGTTTTGCCGGGAGGTTTAGGAAGGAAAAGCCCAGATCCCGGCCGCTGGCCGGGCCCCCTCCACTTCTAAATTTTCCGTGGTGCAAAAAAAAGTGACCTGTCACTTCTTCCCCTGGGTACAAAAACGTATTGTAAAGCCAGGGAAAACAACGAGTTTTAAATTTATAGTTCTCTATGAGAAATGGATTACCGGGGAACTTGGCGCGTTTTTGCCTGTATTGAAGCACAAATTTCGTGGGTGAAATGCGCCCCGCAATTACGCTGTGTGAACATACCCTTACATTTCTGTATTTATGGGCAGCAGGTTGGCACCGACACCTTCAAACAGGAGAGTCTTGGGTTGGGTTTTTGACCCGGCAACTCTGCCCCCGACGTTTGGAAAGGGTTTCCCTCGAGTTCTTTGGTTCCATCTAGCTCCAAAATCTATGACTTTGTCTTGTGTGCGTGATAGGAGCTTCCCTACGAATCGCGTTTGTGTTACAGAAATGTGCTTTAGAATTGTGTTTTTTGTAACTTTTCCAATTTCCATAGGTTTAATGTTGTTTCCTAAGCTCTTTTCTGCTCATTATATTCAGTATCTTTAAAGGGAATATGTCGGCAACTTTTTTTTTTTTTTACTTATTAAATCAAGCCCCTGATCCATATTTTTTTTCCCCTCTCATGTTTTTATTTCCTGTTTGTAGATTTCTTTTTTGGGCCGTCATAATGTTTGTGGGGAAGACTTTCTTGCTTGCACTGCTTTAACAACAGAGAGATTTTAACAGCAGCTTATGCCCATGGATTCTAAGACAGATTCTTCCCATAGATTGTACGGAGAGTTTTCATGTGAAGGAGGGAGGGGGGGAGCTGTGACATCTCCTCTTGTGAGGGGGTTTTTTCTTTTTATCTGAACACATTGGTGTCCCCTTTCAGTGTTCCCTGCTTTTACGAAAATGAGCAACCTAGAAGCTCTCAAACAGAACGGGAAAATTGTCAACAATTTTGGGCCTAGGGGCCCAAAAGTGAAACTCGGGACTTAAGAATTATTAATAAAAAATACTGAAAGTGATCTGGAAAATTAAAAAAAAAACATAAGCAAAAATTCCTACAAAATGTGTTTAAAGGGGATTTGCCAACAGACCAAGTACTACCTGTTCAGCATAGAAAAGATGTAAACAATTGGGGTCATAAGCTTCAGTGAAGAGAGGGAGAGGGGGGGGGGGAGTGAGGAATCCAAGAGGCTCTCAAAACTTAAGTGAATAATAAAAGTACAACAGGGGTTCAATACAGCAAGACCAGAGCCCAACCGCACTGTCGGGAAAAACCCTTTACTGCAAGCAGCTAATGTAATCACGCGCAAGGACGGAGACCCCCAAACAGAGCCCTGCAAAAAGGGACCTTGACATTTCACCCCAAAAATAAAACATAACTTGTGAATTCTGTTACAAAAGAAACCCTATCAAAAACAGCAGATTGAATTTTCTTCATCAATAAAGCGGGGACTAATAACCTAAGCTATTTTTCTGTTACAAAAGAAAACATATTGCTACCCGGTGCCTAAAAGACCTTCATTTTGCTGTCATAGTAAAAAGTGATTCAGCAAGCGGGCCCCTTTCAGCTCCTGGGGGGCCCTTTTCAGCCCGGGTGTGACTAGGGGAAATTTTGTGGAAACCCAAAGGGGGGTTGGAAATGCGTAGCCTGAGTTTTCAATTTTTTTAATCACAATATTTAGAAAATGATTAAATCCCCTTTTTTGGGGGTTTTCCCCGCAACATTACATGGGCAAAACCCCTTTAACATAAAAATGTGAGTTAAACAATAAGTCATTTTTTGATGACACATTCCCTTTAAGCCCTCACAATTTCTCCCTGATACCAGAGAGCAAATGCACGTCACTCAGCCCTTCTTCAGCTCCGTCATGCTCAACACGCCTAAATGGTTTCAGTAGATTTTAATAGATTTTGACTTTCGACTCGGTGGTAGACAAATTAGGCTGTAGTTGTGTATGGGGAGGATAGCGGCTCCCCTATGTCCAGTGATTGGCATTACTCCTAGAAAAGGTGGTTGTAAGATGCTGCTCGGCGGGAGTCCGCTCTGTTTCCCATGTCCTGCCGGCTTTGATCTATTCACGTCCTCCCCCTCTCAAGGAATGGGGTACTTTGCCGCAAAAGCTTTGTAGCCTGCAGATTCCTTTATGTATTAGGTGCTTGCATCACAAAGGCTAATTAACGGGGGACAGTACAGGATGCAGCTTTGATCGCATGTTTACCCGGTCAGAGAGATGTAGAAACGCCTGCTGGAATTATTAAAAAGCTTTTTGCTTTTCCTTCATCTGCTGCTTGTACCCGACATCCCGCTCTCTGGCCTGCCATTGATATTGCCCCTTGATGTTTTGTGTGTTCTCCCATATGGAGGCCTCTCACCTGTGGAGCTTTGATATTGTGAATAAAAACCATATGAAAGTGTCCGTCCAGACTTGCTATTAGATATATTGTTATTACACCTATCTACAAAATGAAATGTGCGCCACCGAAAATACATAAGCAACAACAATACACGTCTGCAATAAGCCTATAAATATAGAGAATATTAGCTCTCATTAAAATACAAAAAAGCCACAAATGATAAAATACAATTTTCCCCACAAAAAGAACTACAGCAAATTTCATAAAGTCCCCTAAGAAAGCATTCAACAAAACATAAACCCACAGGGATGTCATAACCGGCCAATAACGAAATCATGAAATCCCATCTACACTTTTATTGCCCCCAGATGAAACGTTGGGTGACGTTTGCGTTGGGGTGTACGTTTTATGGTCCGGAGCCTCCTGTTGCCTTTATATTTTAATGGGTTCATTTTAGTTTCTACGGGTAGCTTTTAGCACCTTATGTGGGTTTGCGTTCTGCTTGGGAGCTCTTTATTAGGAACTTTGTGATCTTGCCATATATGTACTTTGTGTGGGTGCTACTGTGCGCTGTGTGTGTTTTATGGTCTGTTTTATTTGTATTTCAATGTGAATCAATAAAAATGATCTTCTTAACTGATATACAGTGTGTTTTGTAGACCTTTATCGAGTGCTATGACTCTCCTTGCTTACACTTAGGTCATGTTCACACGGCTTATTTTAGAACGTAATTGCGCGTGTATTTCGCTGCGTATTGCGCTTTATACGTGGCGAAATGTGCGCTGCAATTACGGTAAAACCATAGCCTTTATAGAAAATGGATTAACTTGCTCCCCAAAAATTGTAATTACGTCGGAGGAGAAAAGGGACATGTCAGTTGTTAGCACCGCTTATGTGTCGCTGACCATGCATGTAAATGGGGGGCCCCCAGGGGGGAGCTATAGGGGGTTTCAGAGGTGCAGTCGCTACCGGGCCCTGCAGCCTGAGGGGGCCCCAAAAGCCCTTATGCCACATAAGGAGATACCAGTATTGTAAATGGCACATGGTAGCTGGGGGGCCCATTTTACTTTTTGCACTAGGGCCCCGGAGCTTCAAGCTACACCTCTGGTCGCCACCCACCCCCTGCTTTTGGAATTCGCCTGATATATTACCAAAGGGCAAAAAAATGATTTTAGGCCCTGTTAAACGGTTTTAAAAATTTGCCGTTGGAGGGAGCGGGGGGCGGCACCTCGCCGGCCCATAAAATCATTTCCACGGGGATATACGCTGCTAGTAAAATGACTTCACTTCCTCCCCCCGCGGCGTATTTGCCGAGAGGGAGAGGAGAAGTAATCAATTTTCCCTTTAGAATGTATTTTCCGAATGACTGGGGCGGTTCCCCGCCCGTAATTTGCGCAGTCGGCCGGAATTACGGCTGAAATAATGCCTGGGAACATGGCCCCAAAAAAAAAATGTTTTAATACATGTGGCCCATAATGTGTCCACAGGCTTCCATAGCCAACCACGCATAGATAGATATGGGATTGATTGATTTGATAAATCTGGATAGAGGCACTGTGCCGCCATATAGTGTGTTGGCATAGCACTGCTTTCTGGAGGTAAACTCCCCAGTAGCAGTTTCGATTGGGAAGACCTGTATCATACAGTGTCCAGATGGATATGGAGGTAAATTGGAGTCCTCAGGAGGTACATTAGGTGCCATATTCATTTTTATAGAAGCATAAAATTTTACTGGCTGGACCTGAGCCCTTAGGGTAAGTGCGTTCACACATATTGTGACATGGATTTGCCACGGATTTTACACTATCATTTTTAATTGGGAAACTTGTACAATAGGGGCCTCTTTTACGCAATAATGCAAATTTTGGGGTTTATAATCCAAGCCGGGGTTTTTTTTCACTGCCGTGGGTTTGGATTATAAAGTGCCCTCCACATGTATTGAGTCTTCTAAATTGTTGTAGAAGCTCCAACCCCCAAAACCACGATTCCCCCCCAATATCATGATTTTCTGGACCAAACACACGGGTTGTCTATTTTTGCCGTATGGGACCAGTCCCTCGCCGAGAGAAAGGGATAGCGAAGCTTGTGGATCCCCCTTTTTCCTGTTGGGGTCCAATGATGAACATGTGCACATTGGTCTATGCTTTGTGAGAATTCCTAGGTTTTCTTAGGTTCTTGTGTATATACAGGCAGTCCCCGGGTTACAAACGGGATAGGGACTGTAGGTTTGTTCTTAAATTTAAAAATTTCATGAAGTCGGGAAAGGTAATTTATTAAATGCACAAATGTTTTTTTAGTTTTGGAAGCCGGGAAGGGTTTTTTTTCATTTGTTTTTTCGTCTGTGCCCCCGTTAAAGGGGGAAATGTCCGCCAAATTTTTTTTTTTTTTTTATTAAATCAAGCCCCGACCATATTCTTTTCCTCTGTCGTTTTTTTTCCTGATTGTAGATTTTCTATAAGGGTTGTGGGGAGCATTCTTGCTTGCATGCTTTAAAGCAGCGAGAGATACTTTAAAACCCCTTCTGACAAGGATTCAAGACGATTTTTGTCCCATGACTTGTAGGAGAGTTTTTTCACATGAAGGGAGGGAAAAGAGAGGGAGTGTTTACATTCCTCTTTGACGGTGGATTCTGTGTTTCTGTACCAAAAGGGGTTCTCCTTTCACTTGACCCGCTTTTATTGATAAGAGAGACGCTGAAAACCCTCTAAAAAGCAGGAATTCAGACTATTAAAGGGTTTTGGCAAAAAAGAAAACTCAGGACTTAAGAATTATTAAGTGATCTTGAAAATTAAAAAAAAAAAACAAAAAAAAACAAAAATTTCCCACAAATGTGTTTTAACATAAAAATGTGAGTTTAACAAGAAATCTTTTTTGATGACAATTCCTTTAAAAAGATTTCACCTCGTGCTGCTGTGGCTGCCGGGAAATTGTCATTCCCCAGCTATATCTCTGTGGAACATGGAACACAAGTGCCCGATGCCACATTTAAAACCCATTTGTAATAGGGAACAGATGTAAGTTGGAATGGTGTAAGCCGAGGACTGCCTGTATCTCTATCTTCGTATTTTCTATGAATCTGCATGTCCCATTTCTCCTCTTGCTCGTCTTCGCGCCTCGGCAGGACCGGCTGTGATTCGTTTTAAGGAAAACTCTGCTGAGAAATGGGCTGCTTGTATTAAAGATGACGTCGCATTTAGATTATTGCCAGTTTACAAGAGCTCCTGCTTACGTTAGTCTTAGTGGATATATGAAACCGTACTTAAGATTGTGCTGCAAGTGGAAGTGACTGAGGAGCGGATCGGTATTTGGATGGCGCGGCTCATTGTGATGTGGGAATACTTCAGAGGGGTTTGGATTACATGGTTGTAATTTGTGATTGTTTTCTTTGGATATGTAGGTCTTTATACTTCCTAGCAGATACTTAGGCGTATTATCCAGTATAACTGCTGTGTATCCATAGCCTAATATGTGCTCACACCTTCATGGTTCCTCTCTCTAATAAGGAACATCACCCCTTTTAAACTAGACTAAATTGCATGCAAGGAGTATTCTTACCCTAGCTTACTCTAGCTTTAAGCATGTAGACAAAGGTAAAGACTATTACCAAATACATTGCTGTTCTAATTTTGCTTCCTTTCAGAGTTAGAGCAGTTCTTGTCTCGAGCTTGTGTACACAAGCTTCCCTTGGCTCCTGACCACCTCTCTGCTTTAGCAGTGGCCGGGCTGGTGACATCACTCCCTGATGTGTCTTATCAGCAACACAGGAGCTTGTTTTAGATTGCTTACTGTAACCTTTTAACCCTTTAGCGCTTAAGCCTTTAAACCCTTCCATTACCAAGGTTCCTCTAACAGGATCAGTTAGGACTTGCAGAGCTAAAAGGTCATTTACTGCTGTAGAACCACCCACAGCCTAAACCGGAAGTGTGAGTCTGTAGCTGGCTGTGAAGAGCAGGCGCTGTGAAATAGCATGGATAGACAGCTTTGTTTAGGACAGAGTAGCATGCTGCGCTTCATGGTTGTAGATGGAGGAAATGTAGTCGTAAGTTCACTCTGTTTAAAGAATGATTCCATTCTGGTTGGGGAGGGGTTAAATAGGAGGAACACAAAAATTATTCCCCTCCGATATCTGTTCTATTCCAGCGCAACCCTTTAAGACGACGTCAGTGGGTAATGTCACTCATTGACTGTACAGGTTTTGCTTTTGATTACTATTAAACTTTTATGATGCTTTAAGCCTCATGTTTATGCTTTTAAGTATGAGTTATAGTTCATTGTATTTTTGTAACCTTTTAATAAGTACTGCACTGTACTGTAGAGAGGTGCTACTAGACCACCAATCACGGCATGCACCTCACTAATACATGTAAGAGCAGTACAGGACATGTAGTACTGTACTGTAGAGAGGCGCTATAGACCACCAATCACTGCATGCACCTCACTAATACATGTAAGAGCAGTACAGGACATGTAGTACCGCACTGTACTGTAGAGAGGCGCTATAGAGCACCAATCACTGCATGCACCTCACTAATACATGTAAGAGAAGTACAGGACATGTAATACTGTACTGTAGAGAGGCGCTATAGACCACCAATCACTGCATGCACCTCACTAATACATGTAAGAGCAGTACAGGAAATGTAGGACTGTACTGTAGAGAGGCGCTACTAGACCACCAATCACTGCATGTACCTCACTAATACATGTAAGAGCAGTACAGGACATGAAAGTAGTATCCACACTGTACTGTAAGAGGCGCATAGACACACCGACCCCAATAACTGCATGCACCTCACTAATACAAGTAAGAGCAGTGCAGGGCATGTAGTACCGCACCGCACTGTACTGTAGAGAGACACTATAGACCGCCAATCACTGAATGCACTGCACTAATACCTGTAAGCACAGTACAGGACATGTAGTACTGTACTGTAGAGAGGCGCTACTAGAGCACCAATCACTGCATGTACCTCACTAATACATGTAAGAGCAGTACAGGACATGTAGTACCACACTGTACTGTAGAGAGGCGCTATAGACCACAGGACATGTAGTACCGCACTGTACTGTAGAGAGGCGCTATAGACCACCAATCACTGCATGTACCTAACTAATACAAGTAAGATAAGTGAATGGCATTTAGTAACGCACTGTACTGTAGAGACACTATAGACCGCAAATCACAGAATGCACTGCACTAATACCTGTAAGCACGGTACAGGACATGTAGTACTGTACTGTAGAGAGGCGCTACTAGACCGGACGTCAAGACATGCCCTTCACTAATACAGAGGTTTTACAATTAGCATGTTCCTGGTTGTTGGTTGGATCGTCCATCAATCACATGAGCGGCAGATCAGCAGTGTCTGTGACATTGTATGGTGAGAGCGGGTTCAAGATGCAATGTCCCAGGTAATATTGCATCCTGAGGCCATTGTAACTTGAGGGAGCGCTGTACTGCTTGTCTGGTTGACCAGTCCTGGAAGGAATGGTAGAAGCTGGATTCGCAGGGGTCACTTGATCGCCACTGCGGCCGCTGTTACAGTGACAGGGTTATTTTATTTTTTATTTTTTCTATCATTCCTACAACCACCCTTCCCCCACCTGTGTTCTTGCACATTTGCCTCCATAATGGGAAAGATAAAAAACAAAACATAATGACCATTTTAATCTCACTTTTTTTTTTTTTAAGCGTTAAAAGTTCTCCTTTAATCTCCATTCATCCTCTCATGTAGCTGCATTGCTGATGGCGAGAATAAACAGCAGCAGCCAAAACATGGAATTAAAATAAATTGCTTGAGATAAACACCCAGGAGGGGGGAGGCTGAGCAGCAGTTATCTGCTGAGGAGACGCAGGTGCTGAGGTGCCCCCCCCC
Organism: Phyllomedusa bahiana; assembly: GCA_025379985.1. NCBI lineage: Eukaryota > Metazoa > Chordata > Amphibia > Anura > Hylidae > Phyllomedusa > Phyllomedusa bahiana. The sequence goes on from JAODAL010000027.1 coordinate 84,304, forward strand.
CCCCCCCCCCATTCTATTCTGTGGAAATAAATGTGCCTTTTTTTTATTTTTTTGTATATTTATTTTTTTTCACCATTGAAAAAGCAGATCACAAAAGCTACTAATTATTTTCCCGAGCCTACAATTATTTGCGCGATTCTCTGCTCGCTAAACTACTTTGTTGTGTAACGGTTGAGCGGCCCGTCCGAGCTCCACGTGGGAAGCTTCACACCTCTACTTTTAAAGAGAACCTGTCATAGTTTATGCCCTCCTTGCTGAGGACAGCACAAGCCAGTGTCAGACCTGCTGTTTCCAGCGCTGTGTCCCTTATTCTGTAAGATGCTGGAGTTTTCGTGCATTTAATGCTCAAATCTGCAGTTTTCAACCAGAAGAGTCATTCAAAGAGTCAGTTTTTTTCAAGCCCCGCCCACCTCAACTGACAAACCTATTACTTTGAATAGGAAGAAACATGTGAATAACTGTCAGTGGGTGGGGCTAGTCTTTGGTGGGCGGGGCGAACACCTGCTCATGAATAAGATTTGAGGGGTAAATGCTCTAAACCTACAGCATCTTACAGAATAAGGGGCACAGCGCTGGAAACAGCAGGTCTGATACTAGCTTGTGCTGCCCTCAGCAAGGGGGGCACAACCTATGTGACAGGCTCCCTTTAAAGTAGTGAAATCTTATGTTAATGTATAAAATTGTATGTAATTATCCTTGTTTGGAAACCGCCACCAGTTGTTTCTTTTATGTCAGATGTGACATCTGTAGGAACGCAGATATTTCCATGAAATTCCTCTTCGTCGGTGCTGACCTGTCTTTTCTGTCTCCAAAGAAGCTGTTATTTTTCTATGAAGGAAGCTAAGCGGTGAGGACTAAAATGTAATGCAGTCGTTCACTTATTGAGGAATCACATTTAATGTGTCATCAAAAAATGAGTCCTTTGTTTAAGTCCTGTTTTTATGTTAAACACATTTTTTAGGAATTTTTAATTTTTTCATATCACTTTCAATATTTTTAAATCATTTTTAAGTCTTGCAGTTTTCACTTTGGCCACTAGGCCTTGTTTGCACTGCTTTAACAGCAGTCAGAGAGATGCTTTACAGTAGTTTCATGCACATAGGAGACTTAAGACTGACTCAGTCCCATTCATTTCTATAGGGGAGTTTTCTAGTCATGCTCTGTGACCTGGGAAGAAATCAGTGTGCAGGGAGGTAAAACGGTGAACTATGACTATCTCCTCTTGTGACTGGTGGATCCTGTGTTATCTTTTCACACTGGTGTCTCCTTTCAGTTTGACCCTCTTTGTGCTGATAATGAGCAGACAACTGAGAATCATTCTCTACAGAACAGGAAGTGTCGGACAACTGTTAGGCCTAGTGGCAAAAGTTAAAACTGAAGTATTTAAGAATTATTAAAAAATATAGTGTTATAAGGAAAATAATAAAATAGCCAAAAAATCTTAAAAATGTGTTTAACATAAAAACGTGAGTTAAACATAATAATAGTCTGACACTTCCTGTTCTGTAGAGAGAGATTTTCAGTATTCTACTCATTATCAGTACAAGCAGGATTACACTACAGCTAGGTTTACATGGCAACTGTAAAATGCCGTCAGAAATACCATACTTTTGGTTTTTGGTACGGATTTGCGTCAATTTGTTTTCGGAGTTCAGCTGGCCCTGGTAGATTGAACTGTACTAGAGCCTGCCGTAATAGGACAGATTGTAGAAAATGTTCAATAAACAGGCGGTTTGGAAATCCGACAATAGAAAGTCTGAGCTGTGTAGGCTACAGCTCGGATTTTCTATTCTGTGGGGCATTGGTTTACAGTCAGATGTTTGCGGGTTCTATATACTGATTCCGCTTAAGAATTCAACCAAAAGTCAGTGCTGTGTAGGCACAGGAATCCAGCTCCCACATTAGGTGAGGGAGCACTGTGATTAAAAAAATAAATAAAATAAAATAATTTTTTGGATGTTTTTCTTTTTTTAAGGCCTCACAGAAAAAATATAAATATAGAAAAATCTGGATTTTTTTTTTTTTTTTTTTTAATCATTGCCTAAAATGCAATAGGTGACCCTAAATAGGCGGACCTATAAGCCTGTTTTTAATGTGCTTACACGAGGAGTCAAACAGTGGGACGTTTCACATTTCACATGTTTTTTTTTTCATTTCCTCTGGATCAACACTGTAGGGTTCTAGGTTGGACTCGATGGAGCGGTGTCTCTTTCCAACTTTATCTGCTTTATTTCACAAGAGTGGGTCCACACGGCAGTGACAAAATACCTGTTGGATTCTGATTTGAGAATGCGACCGGTGTTTTAGTGTCTTTTTTTTGGGACGGTTCTGCCTGCAGTTTGCAGAGTCGACCGTTTCCCTTATATTTGAACAGTACATTTTCCGACTGAAAACCGGACGGAAAAAAATGGGCATGTTCTGAGGTTTTTTTTTTTCGGAACGTCGGTGGTTTGAAAATCCATCCAATGGCAAAAAAAAAAACGTGCAGTGTGGACTGCTAGGCGGATTTTGCATTGAAGTATATGAGGATGGTTGCTTTTCGGTTTTCAGACACTTTCTAAATCCAAAAAACATCTAAAAATCTGACGAAAAACCTGTGCTATGCGGACATAGGCCCCAAAGATCCCACTTTTTTTTTTTTTTTTTGTAGTCCTCCATAAAGGGCCATGTATACCATTGCTGCCCTTTTATCTCCGGTAACGACAGTAGCAGTCTGGTACCTTCCTGTGTGTGTTCGGTCAGCGCAGTCTCCATGCCGTTCCCGTTTTGTTGGCTCGCTTTGATTCGCCGCATTTAAATGCATATTGGAGTCATAAAACATCTCTCCAATGCAAATTATAATCGTCCCTTTAAACCACATCAAACCCGCTCCGTCTCCCTCCTCTCCCTATTGTCAGTTCTCGTCATGTCATTTGTGGTGTTGCCGGTGACAGGGGCCGTTTGGTGACAGCAGGAGGGGTGTGTTCCATTTCCATCTATTAACAGCATTACAAGCGGCTAATTTTAATATTACGTCTCCCTGTTGTCTTGCGAGAGCCGTTTGTGTCAGGCTTAATTTCTGTTACCTGGACTTTCTTGTGCTATTAATGTCAGTGTGAAGTGGAAGCGGCTGTTCTGCGAGATTTTTAAATGTTTTCAGTGTTTAGTGTTCATTATTACATTTTTTTTTAAATCTCTTTAATTAGGAATTGTTGCACTATTCAGAGTATTTCCTTTTTTAAATAAAATTTACATTGGTAGTTTTGGATTTATTTGCGTTTGGGGAGTATTTTAGCAGCTGTGATGGCAATGGAACATCCGATTTACAGCATGCCATAAAGGGAGCTAAGTGAGTGCAACCAAATTCCTGTTTTGCTCCCTCTGCTGGTGAAACACTTTTATAGGTCTCTAATTGTTCAGTGTGGGCACAAGATAGTAAATATGTAAAAATATACTTCAGCTAAATGTTCTCCCATCAATACATCCCCTTTTAGAGACTGCATTCCAGCAGTGGATAATAGATGACCAATATAGGGATGAACATGACATGTGGTGGCAAATGGAAGTCACAGCTGATAATGGATAGCAGATGATGTCACTCCAAAAATCCCTATCTCCCCTCTAGTTGGGCTAGTAAGGAACTCAAAAAATAGACTGACCCAGGCTAGCAGTATCCATGTGGATTTTGGTTTACAGCCTGATTGTAATGTCAGGATATTGTGATCTTTTAGGTTGACCTTCATGTTTGACTTGAGACCATAATAACAAAGTGTGCGTCTAACTTAGAAGAACACTTTTCCTATACCCTACTAGGATGTTCTGAGTTTATACAGGGGTGTCTTATTTAGGATCCTGCTCTTAGAGTGCAAACCGGATACAAAGAGTGTCTCTAACTCTGGAGGACCTGTCCTGTCCCATGTTACCAGAGGCAGAATCCATTTGAAGGGGTTCATAGGTTTGCTAAACCAATCTTCATTTACCTTATTCTAAGAAAGAAGGGAGCTCTGTTGAGGCTCTTCCTCTTTTAGGTACAATTCAGAATAATTCTAAAATGTCACTCACTCTGGAGGACCAGTCTTGTCCTGCATTACACAGACAACCCATTGATTCAGATTGGCTTGGTGTAATAGCCAACTTCTCCTGTGGGGGCGCTGCAGGGAAATTGAACGCTTTTTCTCTGCCAGAATTCCCCACGGATTATAGCGAATTGCTTTGGGTTCAAGCAGGGGGACACTTTATAATCAACCTATTGTCGAAAGACCCTTCTTACAAGTAGGGATTGTCCAAAGCAGAGGACCTTTTTAAGTAGTTGTTGTGTATTGCTTAGTTTCCCCTGTGGTGGCGCCATAGGAACATTTAACAATTCTTGCCAGGATTCCCCACAAATTACAGCCGATTACCAGAGGTCCCAGCAGAGGGCTACTTAAAAAAGTCACAGACCATAAGCTTAGAGTTGGTCCATGGAGTTGCTGTATAGGTTCACAATGACTACCCCTGTTTTATGCATGGTTGGCCAGCAATGGGATCAAAGAAGAGTCTTTGCTAATGAGTGAAGCTCTGGAGCTACTCCGGCCACAGTCCAGTACCAATAGCTATGCACGTCTACCCACCACCATACTATTGGCATTGGCATCATGAGTGATGTGGGAAGCTCTGGAGCTCCTCCGGCCACAGTCCATTACCAATAGCTATACACGTCTACCCACCACCATACTATTGGCTTTGGTATCATGAGTGATGGGAGAAGCTCTGGAGCTCCTCTGGCTACAGTCCAGTACCAATAGCTATGCACGTCTACCCACCACCATACTATTGGCTTTAGTATCATGAGTGATGTGAGAAGCTCTGGAGCTCCTCTGGCCACAGTCCAGTACCAATAGCTATACACGTCTACCCACCACCATACTATTGGCTTTGGCATCATGAGTGATGTGAGAAGCTCTGGAGCTCCTCTGGCCACAGTCCAGACATAGCTATACACGTCTACCCACACCAACTATTGGCTTTGGATCAGAGTGATGGGAGAAGTCTGGAGCTCCTCTGGCCACAGTCAGTACAAAGCTTTACAGTCTCCCACACCATACTATTGGCTTCATCGGATAAGGTGATGGTGTCGGGGCGTGATCAGGTATTCTAAATATTGTATTGACTTTAATCTCCCTCAAACAGGTTTTCTGACGGTGAATTTGTTAGGACAAGTTTTGGTTTCTTGTACAATTTGTCTGGAGTATTCCTTTTCGAGTCATGTGCTGCTTGTGGTTACGCCAGACTATACGTTAGGGCTCTGCAACAAATTCCAATATGTGCTGCTTATTAAAGGGGTTTTCTCACTACATCGATTTGTCTTACTTCAGTCCTGTTTTCTTGGTTTCATTTTGAATTCAGGGGCATGTTTACTGGCTTCCACTAGGCTGCAGTAAAAGCCAGGTCTGTAGCTATAGCAACCAGTGCTGGCAGCCTATCAGGAGAGATCAAAAGGTCTGTAGCTATAGGACTGAGAAGCTGATGCAGCCCATACAAGAGAGGATATCTCAAAATAGGTAGGACAGTGTTAATGGACACATATTGCAAAGTGACTTGTGTTAGCAAGATCTTTAACATATAAAGCAGCAATCCTTGTAGTGAGACAACCCCTTTAACTCTTTCATACAGAGGAAAAGAGAGAAACTTTCTGAGTATATAAAACATTTTTTTTTTGCTTGTGAGGTGGTGCATTATTCCATCTATATACGTCGGTCATCCGGTACCCGTGGAGTGCTGAACCACATCCTTGGGTGCAGCCGCCATGGCGGAACTGGATCCCATATCGGCAAGTTTTGGCCCTTCTTCAGGCTCCTAATCGTGTATAGATGGTGACGACTAATGATTTACTTACATCTCCTGTACGAGCTCCTTGCCCATGAAATATAAGCATTTGCCGACAGATGTGAACTGACTGTGTATTCACACCCATCTCTGGGATGAGGAATACATAGTCCTTAAATCATACAAGATCTGTTTTGGGGCCATCTGTTCTTGTTCTGCACCAGATGTTTGTCTGGTGTGAGCAGGGCTTGAAATGAATGTGTATCTTCCAGGAAAGAATTTGTCAAGGCCAGTGCTACAAATCCATTCTTTTTTCATTATTCAATGTTTTATAACAGATATCACTCTAAGGTTGTTGTTTTTTTTTTTTTTTTTTCCTTCATGGAAGATACGGTGATTTTATATTTAATATATATTATAAATAATAATATTAATATATATATATATATATATATTAAATAAAAATTAGAGTAGGAGGTTTAAAATTGTACAAGAATTAAGTTTTATATATATTAGCCTAGCCGTTCTATAACATTCCACCTTCGAAAACCCCAGGAAATTTTTTTTTCATTTTAAACTTTTCGTTAGGAATTCTTTGATTGCCGAGATTTGTGTCGTGTATACATACTTAGAAAGTTGATTTCCACCTACCATGTTTCCCCGAAAATAAGACAACCACGAAAGTAAGATATAGCAGAGATTTTGTTGAATTCTCTAATATAAGGCACCCCCCGAAAATAAGACACAGCGGAAATTATTGCTGCACCCGTCCCGAGGGTGGGCAGAGAGAAAGGTTGGGGGAGAGGGGAGGGTGTTCCCAAGCCCCGCTCACCCCGAGAAACGACCCTGGGACATGTTGTTGTTGCAGTGCTGAAGGACCTGTGCAGGGAGGTCATGTGTCTGTGATGTCACCACAGGTCCCGAACATCCCAGGACAGGAGACAGAAAGTGTATAAGTAAGTGAGGGATGGTGTGGGGGGGGGGGGGGAAACAGAGCAATGATACTGACACACACACCTCTCACAGGATGTAGATGGGGCATGCTGGGACTTCTAGTTCTACAAGTCCTAGCATGTCATATTTGCCATCATTTGAGATGTCAATGCAGCTGCCATAAAATGTCCTTTACATACATTTAATATCTATGCACACACTAGTATAGCATGCTATAATTTATTCATGGAAAAATAAGACTTAGTGCATCTTTAGGAGCAAAAATTAATATAAGACGCTGTCTTATTTTCCCGGAAACAGGGTAGCGTTAGGAGTATGTTGCTGCACCATATTCTAATGGCAAACCAACTTCAGGATCTGTTCACACCACTTAGGCCATGTCCACACAGCTGAGGTTTCCCGTCGGATTTTCAGCGGTATTAGTGTTTTGAAAACGCTGAAAATTCGACGGAGAAACGTCCACATAGACTTCAATACAAAAAATGATCTGTAGTCTACGCAGGTCGTTTTTTTTCCTGCTCGTTTTTGGGCGCCGGCAGTTTTAGGAACATATTGTAAAATCTGAGTCCAGAGGAAAATTTACTATTGCATTCTATGTAAACTGCTGGATGATTTTTGGTGTGTTTTTTTTTTTTTTTTTTTTTTTGGATGGTTCTGCCAAAAAACTGTCCAGGTGTTTATATAAGATACATGAATTTTGCATACATTAATAACTGCCCAAAAAAGTCCAAAAAAAGGACCAGAAGCCACAGCAACAACCTCAACAAAAACCAACCAAAAAACTCGTCAGAAACCAAGCTGCTTTGGACAAAAAAAAAGAAGACAAAATACTCAAGTTCTAAGCGGTTTTTAGGTTTTGGTTTACGAAGAGTTTTTTCTTATCCTTTGCTGTGTAGACCTAACCTTAAACTGGAGTGAAGACTACTTTTAAAGGGAATGTGTCATCAAAAATGACTTGCTGTTTAATTCATGTTTTTGTGTTAAACACATATTTTTTTTTTTAAGAATTTTTGATTATATTTTTTAATCATTCATAAGTCCTGCAGTTTTCAGTTTAACCACTAAGCCTAATAATAGTCTGACACTTCCTGTTCTGTAGAGAGATTTTCATTAGTCTGCTCAATAAATCTGTATAAACAGGGTTAGAATGAAAGGAGACACCAGTGTTATCTATTAACACAGGATCCAACAGTCACAAGAGGAGATGTCACAGCTCTCAGCCCCCTCCTCCCTGCACAGTGATTTCTTCCCAGGTCACTGAACATGACTAGAAAACTCTCCTATAGAAGTCAATGGGACGGAGTCAGTCTTAAGGTTCCTATGTGCATGAAGCTGTTCTAAAGCATCTCTTTGACTGCTGTTAAAGCAGTGCAAACAAGGCCTAGTGGCCAAAGTGAAAACCGCAAGACTTTTATTATTAAAAAATATTGAAAGTGATATGGAAAATTAAAAAAACAACCAAAAATTTCTAAAAGAGGTGTTTAACATAAAAATGGGACTTAAACAATGACTCATTTTTGGTGACCCGTTTCCTTTAAGTAAATGGGGCTGTGTAATAGGTTCCTGCAAAGTGGGAAGCCGGGAACTGTAGTACCAATGCTGTGGGCACCATTACTTAGCATGTAGAGGCTTAAAATGATGATGATCTTTGTATTGCGCCAACATATACTGTAGCACCTTAAAGGGTAGAAGTACAGACAAAATCATATCAAACAAGAGGAGTGAGGGCCCTGCTTGCAAGAGCTTACAATCTGTGTGGGTGTAGGGGTGAGATGAAAGGTGAGGTTCCTCCGAACTATTCTAGGAGACCCTCTGTAGTACACGGTAGGTCTGCAGACGAGCTGTGTCTGGTGCACTGATCTATAGAGATCGATTCTGTCATTTGGCAGAACTAGTAGTGATTTGCTGAATGTGTTCTCTGTTTTTAGGCAAAGCTCCTAAACTTTGATCCCACGGCCGTTCCAACAATGCATGATGAATGTGCTAATGCCGGCTTCAGCTCTGCATCTGTATATAGACACGCATGCTTAGACACTGGCGTTACTCGTGTCATATATATAGGTTATTTATGTCACCCTGGGATGCAGGATGCGCTGATTTATTATTCAAGTATTACTTTAAATGGGATGTGACAACATAATGAAGCGGAAATGGGCCCCGGCTATAGATTTCAAGGAATTGCTATGGAAAGGTATCGATGAGAGAATTCCTGGTTGAAGTCGAACTGGTTGAAATATGAGAATCTGGAATAATTTGTTGCCGAGGCTCTATTTTCACTGAGTGGTTTAAATGCTTTATACAGGAATGTCGGGTCTAAAAATACTTCTTGCGGTTCTATTCAGTAATTGAAGAATTATTCACTCGTAAGTGTAGAGACATTATTTGTAAGGCTGTGTTTGCACTGCACACATTTTTAGTTGTTTTTTTTTCAGTGTTTTTTAGTTTTCAGCGGTTTTAGAAAACGAAAAAAACAACTGAAAACAACTCCCATAGACTTTAATAGTAAAAACATTCTGTAGTCTCCACAGAACGTCTTTTTTTTCTGCTTGTTTTTGCTGCTGGTCGTTTTTGAAACCTGTTGCAAACAACGACAGAGCAGAGCAGAAAATTTACTATTGGAATCTATATAAAATGCTGGGCGGTTTTTGGCATTTTTTTTTTTTTTTTTTGCAGAAACCCATAGCAGTTATAATGCTGAGCATTTCTGCAAAAAAAAAAAAAAAAGCAAACACACTAAAAAAAACGCAAAGCGCACCTTTTGACAGGCAGTTTTAGGAACGTTTTTAGGATTTGGTTTTCAGTGACTGTTTTTGTCCAATGCAGTGTAGACCTAGCCTTAAAGGGGTTTTGCCACAAAGTAACATTCACGTGGGAAGTTTGAAAATTAAATAATAAACATTTTCACCGTTCATCATTGTTAAAAATTCTGCAGCTGCTTCTTTAGTGATCCATTGTGTACAGCTCATCTCCAGGGGATACGACCAGGGCTGGGAGCTTCTCAGTCCTGGTCACACATGCTCAGACATCACCTCTCTTCTCAGGTAGCTACTGAGTGTTTAAACCCCAGGTGCTGTCATTCTACTCCTGTCCTTTGGACAAGTTAGTAATAAGTCAAACAGTGCAATAAAAAAAAAAAAAGAAACCTCAATGAGGTCTGTGCATTGATAAAGAGAAAAAAAATTCCACAGGTTAAGTTCCTGCAGGGATTTGAACCAAGGACCCTTGTGCTGTAAAGCAAAAATGTTACCTCTGAGCTACAATGTAGCTACTTACAATTCTGTACATAAACAGACCTTTCTTTGACTTCATCCTGCTGGGTCACATGATATGCAATTCAAACCAATCACACGCCCCTTTCTGAGCACACAGATCTGAAGAGCTGGATGCAGGAGCTATGAAATGAGATCGTGGCAAAACCCCTTTAAAAACCATAACCTAAAAAAAACACTAAAAATACAAATTGAATGTGTTTCTAGCTATGTTTAGTAGTCCCATGATCAGGTAGTCTTGACTCCAGCTTGATATTGGACTAATGGAGACTCGAGGTAGCCTCCATTGACTTGTTACCTTCTTAAAGACTGCAGATATTCAGGAAACCTCTAATATGTTAGGTCGCCCACACACCTAGATTGCACTCTTGGCCCCGAATTTTTGTGTCGTCTGTGACGACTGACCTTAGTGTCAGGCCTTCAAGATAGTTACCTGGTGTTTAAGGATAAAAAAGACCTACACCCATCAAGATCTTCAGAATGTCCTACAGTGTTGATTAAAGGGGGTTGTCTCGTTTTGGCAGATCCTCTTCTCTGGGAACTCGCTGCAATCTGGCCCTGCTAGCGCCGTCCTCCTCATTTACTTGTATGGGATTTTCGAATATAGACGAGTGTGTGCGCGCTTGGCTATGCTCAGAACTTCCATGGAAGTCAATGAGGAGGACGACGCTAGCAGGGCTGAATCACAGTGAGCAGCCAGAGAAGAGGATCTGCCAAAACGAGACAACCCCTTTCATGTTCAATGTGCTCAAGACTGGAGTTAAGGAACACTGCCCTAGATCAGGCATCCTCAAACTGCGTCCCTCCAGCTGTTGGGGAAACTACAACTCCCATCATGCATTTATATAATCTATCACAGTGGGAATGATGGGAGTTGTAGTTTCCCAACAGCTGGAGGGCCGCAGTTTGAGGATGCCTGCCCTAGATGGTCCAGCTACTACAGTTTACAATCAAACCAATGGGTAGCTTTTGTGGAAACTACAACTCTCAGGGCATGATAGGGGTTGTAATTCTAACCATCGCTAGCTAAGCATTGGCCGTAGAACATTAGTATTCCGATTTCCATCCTTTTAAGTTTAGAAAACCCATTTTAAACTCCTGTATTAAAACATCATAATTTTTTTCTTCTTTTTGTTATGTGGGAGACGCCCATTAAGGATCTCTCTTCTGAACGAGAGCTGAAAGCACCTACAAAGAGTCTTTTGTGCTGTAGGACCCTACACAGTGCATAACACAAACTGCTATTGATCTCACTGAGAATTGTGTAATACATCATTTCACCTGTGGTGGCGCTGCAAGGAGTTTGAACACTTGCTTCGATTTTTTTTTTTTTATGCAGTGTCCCGCTGATCACTGAAGTTCCCAGTTTCAGGGACCCTTTTAGACCAGTGTTCCCCGACTCCAGTCCTCAAGGCCCACCAACAGGTCATGTTTGCAGGACCTCCCACAGGATGCACTGACCATAATTACATCACCTGTGCAATGCTGAGGAAAGCCAGAAGACGTGACCTGTTGGTGGGGCGTGAGGACTGGAGCCATGGTCTCTGCTCTAGACCACATAGTTCACCCCTTTGGGTCAGTCTTGTCCAGGTGTCCTGAAGCACCCGACCAATCTACAGGAATGGCCAGGTCCAAATCTGCAAACCAGGGAGATGAGGAAGAAACCAAGGCCAAGGCTTTCTTGAGTATAGTCCGTAAGATGCTGGGATTCCCCATCTGTCATGTAAATGATAGGACTGTAGATGGTGCACATTTCTCTTGGTAAAGCTCTTATGAAGACTTCAAGAAATGAAGGGGAGCCGTACGTTTGTGAAAACACTGGTTTATAGAGCAGAACCAGCGCCCTGAGGCAGCGCAAGACTAATCTGAGCTTTCTGTCCGTTTCGTCGTCCTCCTCGTGTTTCTTACAGATTATTATGTATCTCATTAGAACGGGAGCTCCTCTTCTCTAGGGCAGAGCGTTGTACTCTGACACATCGATTGGAAGCCAATGGCAGCAACTCACTCAGCTGCAAGGTTTGACAGACTCATCGGATATATGACTGGTTTCTGCAGATTAGGGAGACGTTTCTTATTGCCGCCAGTCTTTATCTGTTGCTTGCTCTTTTGCAGTTGGATTTCAGCAGCAGGGGTTGAGTGAGTTGATTTTGTGGGAGGCAGTGACCTATGCGCTCCTAGGAGATTGTTGTTAGTGGAGACCGGGTCTGTGTGGGTCTGGCGACTGTCTGTAATGTGTGTAGATGTCGCACAGACCCTACAGGAAAAGAAGGGTTTGTGTACGTGTTGTATTCATTTAATGAGCTGTTGTATTTCCAACATGCCATAAAGCAAAACTCTGAATTTTTTTTATAAATTGGCTTGTATGTGTCACAGGCCTACTTTTCTTTCTGGTTATAATATATATTACATGCCTATACATATAGTCTGACACATGACTCATGTCATCCTGCTTTCAAGCCTTTTGTCTTGCAATGAATTGTTTAGTAAAAAAAAAAAAAATCTTTAAATGAATGAGATCTGGCATTTCACTTTTCGAGATGTTTGAGGCCGAGTTCTTGTAGTATGAGAAGCGTTTGAATAGAATTGCTTAAAGCACTCTGCTGAAGAGAAAAAAACATTGATTTTTAAAGGGAATGTGTCATCACAAAATGACTTATTGTTTAACTCACATTTTTTTGTTAAACACATTTTTTAGGAATTTTTGGTTATTTTTTATTTTTCATATCACTTTCAATATTTTTTTTTTATTAATTCTTAAGTCCTACAGTTCTCACTTTGGCCACTAAGCCTAATAATAGTCTGACACTTCCTGTTCTGTAGAGAGATTTTCAGTATTCTGCTCATTATCAGCACAAAGAGGGTGAAACTGAAAGGAGACACCAGTGTGTATAGATAACACCGGATCCACCAGTCACAAGAGTCACAGCTCCCCCCCCACCCCCCCACACCCCTGCACAATGACTTATTCCCAGGTCACAGAGTATGACTAGAAAACTCTCCTATAGAAGTGAATGGGACTGAGTCAGTCTTAATGCTCCTATGTGCATGAAGCTGCTGTAAAGCATCTCTCTGACTGCTGTTAAAGCAGTGCAAGCAAGAATGTCTTCCCCACAATCATATACAGACGACTGAATTGAGAAATCTACAATCAGGAAATAATAATGGCTGAGAGGAAAAGAAAATGGATCAGGGGCTTGATTAAATAAGTAAATACATTTTTTTTTTTTCCGACAGATTCGCTTTAAATGAATGAGATCTGGCATTTCACTTTTCGAGATGTTTGAGGCCGGGTTCTTGTAGTAGGAGAAGCATTTGAATAGAATTGCTTAAAGCACTCTGCTGAAGAGAAAAAAAAACATTGATTTTTAAGGAAAAAAGAAAGTTAAAATACATTGAAAAATCCCTGTTAATTCAACAAGTGGCAAAAATACTTCCTGAAAGAGTGTGTTCACAAAGCAAACTTTTCCAGCGTTTTCCCTTAGCTGAAATCCAAGGCGACCCCCTTGGATTTCTGCAGAGAATCTTTCATTAACACAGATGGTAGTCTCTGATTTGGAGGCAGGTTACCCCCATCTCAATGGGACTAAGCCGCATCACTTCTGCCGGAGCAGAGTCTGACGAGGATGTGCTCAAACAGATGAAGATGTTCGTTCTTTTTTTTTTTTGCCCTGCACCCATTTGAAATCCATGGTGTGGATCCGCTTTACGTTTCAATGTGTGAACTACAGCGTGGACCAGCCATTGAAACCGGTGGTGGTCGGGGGAAACCGGTGGTGGTCGGGGGAATCCGGTGGTGGTCGGGGGAATCCGGTGGTGGTCGGGGGAATCCGGTGGTGGTCGGGGGAATCCGGTGGTGGTCGGGGGAATCCGGTGGTGGTCGGGGGAATCCGGTGGTGGTCGGGGGAATCCGTGTGGTCGGGAATCCGGGTGGTCGGGGGAATCTGGTGGTGGTCGGGGGAATCCGGTGGTGGTCGGGGGAATCCGGTGGTGGTCGGGGGAATCTGGTGGTGGTCGGGGGAATCTGGTGGTGGTCGGGGGAATCTGGTGGTGGTCGGGGGAATCTGGTGGTGGTCGGGGATCTGGTGGTGGTCGGGGGACTCTGGTGGTGGTCGGGGGAATCCGGTGGTTGTCAGAATCTGCACCGAGTTTCGTGACGTGTGAACTTACTCTAACAGGTTCTTCCTAAGCTGTAGGATAGTTCAGCCTAAGGGGACATGACTAATAGATGCGTGGGCCTACATGGTATGTAGGTGAGGAGTTGCCGATTACTTGATACTGACACATAGGTTCATATGTGGCCCATTATGTTTGGGCAACTATATTACCTCACAGTGACCATATGGTCAATTTTTTTATTTTTTTTTCCAATTATGAATCCTGTATTTGATATGTGTATAAAAAATAAAATAAAGTTAAAATTCAGTCTCCTATATTGGGTGGCGTTTCGGCAATCCTCCGCAGCAGTGACCTCTTTGTTGTGGCGTCTGTGCTTGGATCGCTGCAGCTGCTGAACGTTGCTTCATTGAGCAGCCTCATAAATAATATACATGTGAAAAACACCACTTCCAGCAGCCGCTCTTTGCCTTTTGTCCTGGTGTTAACTGTAAGAAGTTTACTCGAGCAGCGCTGGAGATTGTTTTACTTCTCCTTGGACTTTAGCCAGATTCCTCGCTTCCTCCCGTTGGCCTCTCCGGCCTTCTCCTTCCTCCATTCGGAGTCCTCCCCACCCTCCATGTGACAAGTCTTGTGTTTGAACTAGAATTGGGCACAAACGATGTCCAGCGGCTTCACTCCAGCCGTGCCGAGAATTGAATTCTTGACACTTCATGGCCCCATCTTTGTGGGGGGGTTGGGAGAATGTGGCGTTTCGGGATGAATAAGGACCTGAAAGGGGTCTCAGTCATGTAAATGAAGGTCTGAGAGCCGTGTAGGTTTTCCTGGGAAATGCACATTGACTGATATGTAATGCTGTTTGCTCAGTCTTGTGTTTGAGATGTCTGACTTTAGGCCCTATCCATCACTTTAAATTGGGAGCAATTCTTTAGCCTTCTTCAGCAAGTGGAGGAGAATTGGGCTCTGCGGTGGGAAATAATGAAGCCTTTGATAGGAACAATTTCTAGAAGATATTCTCCAAGACCTGATCTGAGCAACTTCCTACTTTGCCGGTGTTTGGACCAATGTGCCCCCATGGCAGATATCTTGCCAGCTGCATTCAATGTGCATTGCCTGCTTGTACAACAAGCTTTGGACACCCACTTTTTGGTGGTAATTGGACAGAATGACACTTCCCCACCAGAGCCGATGCCATTTTCCTTTCTCCATAGAAATTTGTATTCATGCTAGTTGAAGAATCAGGGGTACTAATTACTGATCGAAGCTTTTTCGCTGGCACCTCAAGTGGTAAAGGGACACTGCCATCAAAATGGGTATTTAATCACTTTTCTAAATATATGTGATTACAAAAAGTGAAGCCTCTGAGGGCTACAGCCTGACTAAGATTCCCGTCGTTTCCTGAAACTTGACATTAGACCGACCAGGTACACTGACAGGAGCTGATCTGGCCGCACTTGCGTGTTTGCACTACTTATCTAATGACAGGGAACATGATGGAGCTTGCAAGGGACTGTGGAGAAAGTGCAGTGTATGAGGCTTTCGGCTATATAGACAATCGACTGGTTGTAATGTTGTTGTTTGAGTAAACTTTGCAGACGCTCCCTTCTTTCTCGCTCTCTGCTCCTCTCTGCTCAGCCCCCTCCCTCTCACCCCTGCAGCATTCATGATTTGTTTCTTTTCTCCTGAGCCAGATAAGAGGTAAGCAACTCACTTAGTGGCAAAACCCCTTTAACACCAAAATCCCTTCTATCTTGTCCTTTTCTATCTGTGATAGTAAAGAGGTAAAACTCTTGAATGTCAGGGCAAAGTAACCTGCAGCCAGTGCTTATCTGCAGTAGTCTCATTAGAAATAGAAGATAATGATATGATTATTGCACCATTGTTCTCTGGACAGGGATAGACAAAGATAGAGCAACATATGACATGATAATGGGTTCCTTTTCTGCACTGGGGAGGTTTCCATTTGTCTTTGAACTCACACTTAAACCTCTCAGGCCATAGCTGACCTGTAAGGGTATGTTCACACGGCATATTTGGATGCATTTTGGCTGCAGCAGGATCGCACCCTATAGTTTTCAATAGGGCGTCTGCTGCGTCTTTCGGATCAGAAAGATGCAAGTAATCACGAATTGGCGATCACTCGTCTGAATGAAAGCAATGTAAATCACACTGCTCATTGTAAGATGCGTGTTAGGGTCTGAAACACGAATCCAAACATGCATCTAAAAACAGATCCAAAATTGAATCCAACACGCCTTGTGAACATACAAGCAATCCTCACTCCCGTGTTAACAGATCTCACAGAGGGGAAGTCAGAGGCACAAACCAGGAAGTACTGTACATAGGGGGACTTAATAAAATTAAGCCACTTAATTAAAAAAAAAAAAAAAAAAAAATAAAAATAAAAATATATAAAAATAATATAATATATATATATATATATATACACACCTCCGAATGTTGCTTGTCAACATGGAATATAGAGATCTCCCCCGAGATCTATTTATACCCAGTACTGTATCCAGAACAAAGGGGCATCTTCTAGGTCTAGAGAAAAGGTTTCTACATAAACATAGAAGGGGATTCTTTACTGTAAGAGCAGTGAGACTGTGGAACTCTGTGCCAGAGGAACTGGTCATAGGGAATTTACTAAAACTGTTCCAAAAGTTATAGTGACTCTATGGTATTCTGGAGAACGGTCTCTGATCCAGGGATTTATTCTGATGCCAGATTGGAGTCGGGAAGGAATTTTTCCCTAAAATGAGGACAATTGGCTTCTACCTCATGGGGGTTTTTTGCCTTCCTCTGGATCAACACTTTAGAGCCATAGTCTGAACTGGATAGATGTCTGGGTTTTTTTCAGTCTATAACTATTATATGAAAAAACAATTATTCCTAGTGTCCCCTTAATCTGGTGTAAACTCTATAAAGGGGTCTTGCTTTTTTTCCCTCAAAACCAGTGACACGGTTGTCCTAGGTCTGTGTCAGACCCTGTGGCTTATCAATGAATGGAGCCATTTCCTAAAATAAACTTGACGTTACTTATCCCTGAGAGAGATGGGCCACATCTTGGAAGTTCAATTAATTGAGTCCTTCACAGTCGAGAAGTGTGACCCAGTAGTGGGCAGATAAATCTTTTTGGGCTCATTTTGGAAAATTGTTTAGACCTAAAAGTTGCATCATATTGACCCAGGTTGCATTTAGGGGGTCTGTTGAGTAGTAAGGCCCCTTCTTGATACTTCGGCTCCCTTATAGCCGGCCTACGGCCTTGTCCATCTATTATATAGTATTCTCCAACATGGCAGGCACTAAATCTCTTTGTCAGACAGCAGGTGGGATATGAATCTGTCCATGGATGCCGAGAGGAGGACACCAGACCCTCACTAATGCTTTAATGACGGCTTATCTTGTATCCCTTGAACTGTATTCTAGAAAAGCTCGCTGAGTGACAAGATCTTTACCAAGCTGGATATTATCAGTTGTGAGAACATTTTCTGTTTCACTTTTACATGTGTAGCTCTTGGTTAAAGCATTTAGTGGTTAAGGCCACGTCTACACGGCAGTGATCTACTGTCCGATTCTTGGGAGGATACATTATTTAGAATCCGCAAAAATTCCGAAGGTGAATCCTCCCCATAGACCTCAATAGAAAATCCAAGCTGCAGTCTACACAGCTTGGATTTTCTCAGGTCGGATTTCAAATCTGAAAACCGGGTCAAAAAAAAATTTAGATTTCAGATTAAATATGACGGATTATAGAACATGTTCTACATTTTTTGACTCTGTTTTCAGATTTCAAATCCGACCTCAGAAAAGCCAAGCTGTGTAGACTACAGCTCGGATTTTCTATTGAGGTCTATGGGGAGGATTCACCTTCGGAGTTTTTGCAGATTCTAAGTAAGGGGACGGCCAAAAAAACCCAAAAAACGGCACAAATTACTAGAATCCGACAAGTATTTTGTGCATGTAGCCGAAAGGAATCTTACTCCACGTAGATTTAAACCGGCATTTGATAATCCAGAAATTCCGATCTAGTACTAGACTCTCGAGGCTGAATCCAATTAGGAGACTCCTGAGTGAGAGATGTTTTGTCACACGGTTTTTTTCTGGACGGTCTTTTCTCCGGTTCATGCCAGATCAAAAGAAATTTTTTGAAAAATTGCAGATTTTGTTTAAAAATCTTTTTTTTAATTTTTTTTTATTGGCTCTTCTGTAAAAATCAGTCAGTATAATAATAATAAAGTGTATGTGTGTATGTTGTGTTTTGTAATGTGTATGTTTGTGTGTGATATGTGTGTGTGATAGGTTGTGTGATATGTTGTGTTGTATGTGTGTGTGTGTATAGTTAGTGTGTTGTGTAATTGTGTGTGGTATTTTTTGTTTTTATTTGTGTGTGTAAATGGTGGGGGGGGTTGATAATGTGGGGTTTGTGTGTGTTTTTTATGTGTTTGTGGTGTGTTGTGTAATATGTGTGTGTATAAATTTGGTGTGGGGGTGTGTTTTGGGGGGGGGTTTTGTGTGGGTGTGGGTGTGTGGGGTGTGGTAATGTGGGTGGTGTAAGTTGGTTGGGTGTTTTGATTTGGTGTGGGTGTGTGTATAATTTATATATTTATATAATATTATATATTATATAATACACATAATTTTTTTCTTTTATTGTTCTTTATTATTAAGTTTTATGAAGAATTTTCTCCTTTTAGAGCAGGATTTACCGCCTTGTGTTTTGAGTGATAATTATGTTTTTAAATAAATGTGTCCTCCATTATAACACCTCCCAGCGGACGTGAGCCTGGGGCGGAAATTTTCTCCTAATCTTCAGCGGCAGACTTTAATGGTCAAACAGAATCTGGCCCGTTTTAGATGTCAGTGTGAATAAAGCGCGGGGTAGGATTACAGTGTGTCACAGCTGTTACTATCATTAGATAACAATCCATATTAAATGACCCTGGAGATGAGGCCTGGCACACTTATTCATTCTTTCATTATGCTCTCCGCCTGTCAGGGGCACAGGAGGCGACCCACCTGCAGGGGTCCCCTCGCTCAGACTGCGCCGGGCCAGGGGTAAACCTTGCTGCTTTCCTTCCTCCCCCGTGCCCCTTCCTGGGTGCTAATCATGGGAAAAAGACATACTCATAAAAAAATCAGAGTTTATTGTACATATCCCAACCAGTGCGTTACCCCCCAAAAACTTCCCATTGATTAAAAGTATATTTGAAAAATCTACATCCAGCTATGGTTATGTTCAAACATGGGGGGGATTTTCTGTATCCGACACCCCCCCGTTTTATGAATTATATATAAATCTGCATATAATTACTTATAACCTTAAAATCTATGTATCTACTGTAATATATATTAGATAATGCAGATAATAAACATGGGGGATTATTGAACAAATACACCCCCCCCCAAAAAAAAAAAAAAAAAAAAAGACACAAGCCACACACAATCAGCAGCATAGCAAAAACAAAAATACTGTATATACAAACAATGACTTTAATATAAAACTTTTTTTCATGTGTGTGTGTTATAATATAAATATAATATAGATAGATAAAAGAATAAAAGAAATAATGTGTTAAATACAATAAAAGGGAGTCCCCGACTTACAACGTTATGACTTACATCTGTCCCTTAGCTAGAAACGGAAACTTGGGGTATGTTCACACAGTGCGTTGGACCCGAAAACCACATTCAAAAGCGTTGTGTAAATCGCATCCAAAACACATCCCAACGGGATGCGTGTTTGATCGTTTTGCTGCAGCAGATCGCACCCCAAAGTTTTAAAAGGGGGTCTGCTGCGTCAAACCGGGTCCAAAAGACCTTAAACACGTATCGGCGATCACCCGAACAGCGATGCGTTTTACATTGAAAACAAAGTAACTCAAACCCGCACGTTTTTAATCTGTTTGGGGCCATTTTGGGTCCAAACACGACCCAACACCCGTGTGAACATCCCCTTATGGGGCGTGGCTGGGCGTGCTGACATCACACACTTCACGCCCCATAATAACTAAGTGCCAGCATGCCACAGCAGCACATGTGAAAATGAGGTGCAATCTTCTAAACAAGGGCACAGACCACAAAACACATGCAAAAACTGTTCCTACACTACCAAAACTAAAAAAAAAATCAACTTAATTTCAGCTTAAGAACAATCCTACTGTCCCTATCCCATCTGTAACCCAGGGAATGCCTGTGTGTGTATTATAAATTTGTGAATATGTATATGTATGTGTGTGTGTGTGTGTGTGTGTATTGTTGTATATATATAATATATAAATATATATATATATATATACATACACACCTTTTTGCTGACAAAATAAAAGGATATCCCCATCATCCATTTATTTTTTTTCCACTATAGAGTGTTATGTGTTATATGTTATATAATAATATATATATTAATATATATAATATATATAATATAAATATAAATTTTATACACCACATCTATAGCTGACAATAATAAATGGATAGATGTGTAATATATATGTGTATATATACACACTTGCACTTATACACATATATCCCCCTAAAAACTGGTAACTCACAACTGATAGTAATAAATGTGTGTGTATATGATGTGTATATATATATATATATATATATATATATATATATATATATAATATATATATAATATACAACACACACTTATTACTGTCAGTTGGGTGTTACTGTTGCAGTTTTTAGAGGGTTATGTCCCTGCCCACATTGACTGTCAGCACTGATTGGTCAATGTCACACTGTGCAGGAACAACCCCCCAATTGATAACACCCATCTGACAGATTCAGTGATACGATTCATTTCTAGGAAGAATAACAGAGGAACAGCACAGCACAGAGATATAAGAGAAGAGGCTCCAGAATGGTTATTTCACAGGAAACACAAGGATTTACCAACACAGACATGTCAGAAACAACCACAGGTCCTCTTAAAATGCAATGACTGAACGTTTGCACTTTTTTTCCTTCTGTGCTTTTCAGCAGTCTATTCATATAATCTGACATTTTGCCGGTTTATAATTTTGTCCGTTTTAGTTCCCTGTATATTATATACCTTTACCCCTGCCCCCTGTCTTTTTTTTTTTTTTTTTTTCTGCAGTTTTTCATTTGGCCGGTTGTAACTTTTTGTTCTTTCTCTGCCGTGCCTTGTACACGTCAGTTGTATACCTGTGTTGTCTGTCTATGTATAGTGTGTGTGTGTATATATGTATAGTTTCCACCTTTTTCATATATCTCCCCTTTATATTGTGCACTGCTGTATTGAGTTGGCAAACAAAAAATAAAATAAAAAATTCCTCTCTAATTAGATGTACTTTTTCGCAAGGTGTAATTTCCCTGATTGCGAGATTGGAAGCGACTTTTAAGAGCAAGAAAGGGAAACATTTCAATTATTTCTACAGTCCCCAGAAGTCGCTGCCTCCAGGCCCTGCTATTACTTTTACTGCCCTACGCTTTTTTTTTTGCCCCAGGATTTTTTGGAGAGGTCAGTGGGTGCTGCGGGGCTGCTGACTCCGGCCCTGATTATCTCTAGGACTGCTCCGGGTGCAGGGAAGGCCGCTCTGTTTTCCATTCTGCAGATCTGCGAGTCAGATAACACGGTGGCGATTGATCAGAAACGGTCAGAAGATTAAAAGCGCTGGGTCTGCTAATCACATGCCAGTCTTCCCTGTAACCCGCGCGCCGCTGGCCCCGGTGACATAAGCTCTGTTTAATTAGATTAATTCCATATTTTTCATGTTAACGGGCTCATATTTGGCGCACCGTCCCCCGCCGAGATAATATCTCCCAGGAGAGTCAGGATGTTTTTCCTTAAAATTTTTTCTTTATCCTGCTTTGGTTCAGACTTCAAATGTGAGATCAGATAGGCCGGCCGTTGGCGGATGCCCAGCTTCAGTTCCCTGTTATCTGTAGAAGATAAGGGGGAAAAAAAACTGGTTTATTTGAGGTCGCGCACGTTGATATCTTCATCCTGCTTTAAAAGTACAATATTTTATTGTGCCTCAAACAAATTGGATTTTTGTTTTTAGATAAAACATTTTTTTCCATATGATAAAAGGTACCTTTTGTGATCTGGTACAAAAATTGAGGAATAATTTACGCTTTTGATGTAGCCCTCCGTCTCGTGTCATCTATTTTTTTTGACTATAGGTGCTCTGATTTTCAATGAGGGACTCCTTAATGGTGACACTGGCTGTCTTTTTGGCACATGTTAAAGGGGTTGTCTCACCACATTGATTCATCTTATCTCAGTCCTGTTTTCTTGATTTCACTTTGAATTCAGGGGCGTGTTTACTGGCTTCTATTAGGCTGCAGTAGAAGCCAGGTCTGTAGCTATAGCAACCAATGCTGGCAGCCTATCGGGAGAGATCACACAGGTCTGTAGCTATAGCGACCTGAGGAGCTGATGCAGCCCATATAAGAGAGGATATCTAGAAATAGGTAGGACACTGTTAAGGGACATATATTGCAAAGTGACTTGTTTTTGCAGGATCTTTAACATAAAAAGCGGCAATGCTTGTAGCGAGACAACCCCTTTTAGTCCTTATACAGTATCTTTTATCTACGGTCAAGCACATCAGTGGTGGCAGTATAGCTGATCCACTTATCCTCCATTAATCATGATGATTGATTGGCCACCCAGTGTTCACTTCCCTCTTAGAGACGACCTGTAACTGTTCCTGCCTTGTCTGTGTAGCAAATACTAGTGTTCCTTATAAAATATCAATTCTGGAGCATTTGAAATCCTTTGGCCATGTTCACATGGCTTATTTTGGGATGGATTTGGTCCCGTATTCCGCGCCGTATTGCGCAAAATACGGCGCCAATCCGTCCCAGTCATTACGGTAATCCACAGTTCTCATAGAGAACTATGGATTCCGTCTCTAAAGTGACGTGCACATTATCCCGGCGCGATACGCGCCGTGGATAATGGTTGTCTATGGGGCCAGCGGGCTTCTGGCCCCTCCCGCCCCCGCTACACGGCAGCCGGCGTAATTGCGGGCGAAATCTGTCCCCGCAATTACGGCAGCAATAAGCCGTGTTAACCTAGCCTTACTACGTTCTTCCTAGAAATTCATGACCAGTCTGTCAACTGGGTGTTGCCAATTAGAGGGTGTGTCCCAGCACAGTTGGACATTTTCCAGTCCGTGCTGACACACCCCTTTGAAAACTGAAAGGGTAAGACCCACTTGACTGATTCATTAATGCATTTCTAGAAGCAATAAAAGAGGAATAGCACAACACAGAGATATAAGAGAAGATGCTCCAGAATTGTTCTTTCATAAGGAATACAAGGATTTACTAGTATAGACCTGGAGAGGTCACAGGTCTTCTTTAAAACAAGTATTGAGTCTTTATGTTGTCTGATAAAAACACATCCCATAAGGGAACCATCCAGCAGATTGTGAAGATGGGAACAAAAACTGCACAAATGGCAAAAAGAAAAAACAAACCGCATAACAATATACAACAGATGCTGGAAGGGTGAATTCGCACGGCGTATTGTGGCGGGTACCTGTGCGTGCCGCAATATGCCTGCTGTTCAAAGTACCTGCTGGCCAGTGCGTTCTGTCAATAGCGCTAAGGCCTGCCCTCCTATTCATGTCCCTTTTCTCAATGCATACTTGTCCGAAAGAAGTGACCTGTTGGCTTCTTTTTCCGAACAGCTACTGTGCGGCGGGAAATACATCTGGTTATCACAGGCATCCTCAAACTGCGGCCCTCCAGCTGTGGGGAAACTACAACTCCCATCATGCCCACTGTTATAGATTATATAAATGCATGATGGGAGTTGTAGGGCCGCAGTTGGAGGATGACTGGATGATCATATCGTTCAATGAGTGCCATGATTTTACCATATTTGCAGTGCGTATTTTGGGCGCATGTCAGTGCAATTATGCGCCAAAGTACGCCCCGCAAATACATTGTGTGAACACGCCGTAAAGAAGAGTTGTTTCACAGGGAACGCAAGCATTTGCTAAAACAGACGAGCCAGCACGAGTCCTCTTTAAAATCCGTTTGTAACTGGGCAACAAACTGAAGGCATGGAGGCCTCATAGGAGCTTGACAAACCCCAGTAGATTTTAGGGTTTTCTGAATTTTTGGGAAAACCACCTACCACCTGGGATTGCATTTAAAAAAAAATAAATAAAAATTAACCTGGACCTGTTTTTCCTCCCAGACCCAATTCCGCCAAGTAGTGATAGTTGTAGTGATATCACGTTCATGGCTCACATGACCATGAGCCAATCGCTGGCCTCAGCTGTCCCGTGCCGTATACTCGAGCATTGACCGCCAGTCACTGTCTCATGAGCCATGAACTTTACACCATTAGGCTAGGTTCACACGGCTTCAAACTGGACGTATTTCAGTCCGTAATTACGCGCCGGAGTGCGCAAATTACGGTCTGGAATACGTCCCAGTCATTACGGTAATCCACAGTTCTCATAAAGAACTATGGATTCTGTCTCCTCTCCCCGCTCGACGAATCTGCCGGGCGGGGAGATAAGTGACATGTGAATTACCAGCGGCGTATACGCGCCGCTGGCAATGCAAGTCTATGGGCCGGCGAAGTGCCGGCCCCCCGCCCCCGTCCACACGGCGTAATTGCGGGGCGTAATTACGCCCTGCAAATACACCGTGTGAACATAGCCTTACTGGCAGAGGTGATCAATGATTTTATTTTTTTTTTTAAATGCAGTCTCTGAGGTTTTTTTTTTTTTTTCAAAAAAAAATCTGAAAACCTCTTAAAAATGCTCCCAGTGGTTTAGTTATTGATTTTTTTTTTTTTCTTTTGCCTTCTTAGCCTATGTCTAGACGGCAATGTTAAAATGGCGTTGGAAATCCGACGGTATTTTAACATCGCCGTACTGTGTTTTTGGCGCGGGGATGCTACAAAAGCCACGGTCAGGTGTTCTTATCTTGGTTGGCCCAGTGCATAGAACTGCACAGGGATGATGGAACATGTTCTATATTCTGGCGGTTAAGAAATCCGACAATAGAAAATCAGTGTTGAATAGATTAGAGCTCATATTTTCGATTGAGCTCTATGGGGATGATATACAGTCTGATTTTTTGCAGATTCTAAATACTGAATGTGCTAAAAAATCCGACCAAAAACCAGTGTGGTGTAGACATGGTCTTAAGGAATTTACCAAAAAGTAATTTAAAGGGGTTGTCTCACTACAAGGATTGGTTTTTATGTTAAAGATCTCGCAAAAACAAGTCACTTTGCAATATGTGTCCATTAACAGTGTCCTTCCTATTCCTAGATATCCCCTCTTGTATGGGCTGCATCAGCTCCTCAGGTCACTATAACTACAGACCTGTTTGATCTCTCCTGATAGGCTGTCAGCACTGGTTGCTATAGCTTCAGACCTGTTCTATCTCTCCTGATAGGCTGTCAGCGCTGGTCGCTATAGCTACAGACCTGGCTTCTACTGCAGCCTAGTAGACGCAAGTAAACATGCCCCTGAATTCAAAGTAAAACCAAGAAAACAGGACTGAGGTGAGATGAATCAATAATAATAATCTTTATTTATATAGCGCCAACATCTTCCGCAGCACTTTACAATATAGAGGGAATAAGCACAGACAAACCAGACATTACATTATAAAAAAGCTACTGACAACTCAGACACGCGGTGTGAGGGCCCTGCTCGCAAGAGCTTACAATCTATTGGGGTGTATGCGTGAAACAAAGGGTGACAAGTGCTTGGTTTACAATGGACCAGCCATGTGACATAAATATGGGGTAGTATACATAAAATGTAGTGAGACAACCCCTTTAAGGTGGTTTGTCACCAGCACGGCAGAGGCTTTGACTAGGTGGCATCGTAGACATATTTGCCGAACTCGTGTGCTAGTTCATGTCTGTTTTTATGTGGAGGTTTTTGCCGTTGAATGCTGAAATATTTGCCAGATGACAGAGGTATTCCACCCCTAATAATTTGTGGTGTTGGTCGGATACCTCCTTGATAGGCCATGTTCACACGGCTTCTTTTGGGACGTATTTCAGCCCGTAATTCGTGCCGTACTGCGGGAATTACGGCTGAAATCCGTCCCAGTCATTACGGTAATCCACCGTTCTCATAGAGAATTATGGATTACGTCTCCTCTCCCTGCTCACGAAATACGGTGAGCGGGGAGAAAGCGACGTGCTACTTATTCACGGCGTATAAGGCGCCCGCCCCCGCTGCACAGCAGCCGGCGTAATTGCGGGCGAAATACGTCCCCGCAATTCGGCAATAAGCCACGTGAACATGGCCTTACAGTACAAAATCGTTCGATGACACGGCCTCCGCTCCCCTTCTTTCCGTTTACTCCAGTCTTCACCTCTCGGGGTTGAATTTAAGGCCTCGTGAACCCTTTTTTTTCTGCCATTTTTTGAAACTTTTCTAAAATGCATTGAAGACAATTGTGTGATTGTGCGATGTGAGTCAGCGATCCAGCCTTCAACAAGCAGCGTCTTGCTCGCACTCCCTCGCCTCCCAGCTACGCCGGCTTCATGTGTACAATTTGGTTTCTGTGAAGTAATGAGTTGGGTTTGTTTGCCGGTGACGGTACCGGGCTGCCGGCGCGGGGCGAGCTGTTTGATGCATGAAAGGGATGTTTGTTTTTATAATGACGACCGGATGAAAGCGCGATAGGATTTTGCTTTGCCACCGCTTGTGCCGCGAAACTGAGAAGGCGATAACATATAAAGCGAATATCCGTTATAATGTAATATAAAAAAACATAAAAAGTCATACAAAATAAAACCCGCGCTTTCTTTAACATGTATTGACAGAACATTTAAACACGTGATTTGTGTCTGTTCATTATATTAATATAATTGTTCAGCTTCGGGACGGCCAGGGCAGCCGTCATACAGCATTTCACCCAAAAGGTTCACTGGATATGAGAACACGTTGCTTAATCAGTGTTCCAGGTACAAGGTTGAATTTGGCAAGTAAAAAAAAAATAAAAATAAAAAACTATCCAGAGGACCTCACCAGTAAAATTGTCAAAATGTGAGGCCTTGTTCACACAGCGGAGTGTCTCCATCTTCCCATAGAGTTTAATTGGCAAAATCCATCTGCATTTTGCTAGGAAACTGTGTGACATTAGGGTGAATGTACACGATGGAGTTTGCTGTGGATTTTGTTGCAGATACATCTGCTGATTTTTTTGTTTGCCTTCAATGGGAGATGTTTGAATGTGCACAGGTCAGAGTTTGCTGCGGATTTTGTCACAGATAGTGCTGCAGATTTTTCTACTTTGCCTTTCAATAGGAAGAGTTTGAATGTACACATGGAGTTCGCTCTAGATATTGTCAGATATTGCTTCAGATTTCTGTACATTGCCTTCAATGGGAGACGTTTGAATGTACACATGATGGAACTTGCTGCGGATTTTGTCATAGATATTGGCAATTATTGCTGCAGATTTCTTTACATTGCCTTCAATGGGAGACGTTTGAATGTACACATGATGGAACTTGCTGCGGATTTTGTCATAGATATTGGCAATTATTGCTGCAGATTTCTTTACATTGCCTTCAATAGAAGGAGTTTGAATGTACATATGAAAGTTTGCTGCAGATTTTGTCGCAAATTTCTCTACATTGCCTTCAAGGGGAGACGTTTGAATGTACACATGGAGGTTGTGGATTTTGTCACAGATATTGCTGCAGATTTCTCTACATTGCCTTTCAATAGGAGGAGTTTGAATGTACATATGATGGATTTCGCTCTAGATATTGTCCGATATTGCTGCAGATTTCTCTACCTTGCCTCCAGTGGGAGATGTTTGAATGTACACATGATGGAGCTTGCTGCGGATTTTGTCACAGATATTGTTCCAGATTTCTTTACATTGCCTTCAATAGGAGGAGTTTGAATGTACACATGAGTTTGCTGCAGATTTTGTCGCAGATTTCTCTACATTGCCTTCAGTTGGAGATATTTGAATGTGTACATGATGGAGCTTGCTGCGGATTTTGTCACAGATATTGCTGCAGATTTCTATACATTGCCTTCACTTGGAGACGTTTGAATGTACACGTGATGGAGGTTTTTGTGGATTTTGTCAGGGGTTGCTGCAGATTTCTCTACATTGCCTTCAATAGGAAGCGTTTTAATGTACACATGATGGAGCTTGTGCGGATTTTGTCACAGATATTGCTACAGATTTCTTTACATTGCCTTCAATAGGAGGAGTTTGCATGTACACGATAGTTTGCTGCAGACTTTGTCGCAGATATTGCTGCTCATTTTTCCATAGTGCCTGCAAAGGGACAAGTTAAAGATTTACTGGGCGAACCTGACCTTAGAGGTAGGGGACAGATAGAAGAACCTATGAAAGAAGAAGACTCCGAGGTCGGTTACTATGGAAACACATAGAGCTGCATAGGAACCGTAGACTTCACTCAGGAGACTGGTTTTTTATAAAGGACATTTACAAAATTGCTTTTATTTTTCACTTTATCACATTGAAGCAATAAAAAATGTAAGGAAATGTTTGGTTAGACTGCTGTAATCTATCCGGAGAGACCAGTCCACTCCCCCCCCTCTCCAAACTGCGTAATTCTACAATTAATCGTCAGTGTCTTAAACAGCAGAGATAAAAAGCAAAGTGATGGGGAAGCTCTTAATGTTTTAGCCCGAGGAGCTGTGAATTCCTGTTTTCCTGGAATGCTTTTGTCTTTACCACCTATAGGGATAAGTATATAGCCAGTGGGCATCTGTGCAGAGCGCTGCAAGACACGCTACCTGGGGGCACTATCGCCCGGCAGCGGAGCCAGATTGGGCTCAATTATTAAGAAATTGCCCAGATTTGCCAAGCATTAGGAGAAGGTTACGAATATGAAAACCGACAAGAAACCATCCCCATGGAGTTTAATAGAAAATCCGCTCAGTAGTCTACACTGCCACCAGCGTGCTGAAAAACTTGGAGCATGCACAATTGAAAGGTGTGCTGGTCAGTGGTTAAAGGGGTTGTCTCACTGCATGGATTCATCTCACCTCAGTCCTGTTTTCTTGGTTCACTTTGAATTCAGGGGCGTTACGGTTTCCATAGCTGCAGAAGAAGCCAGTCTGTAGCTATGCCACCAGCGCTGGCAGCCTATCAGGAGAGATTGAACAGGTCTGTAGCTATAGCAACCAGCGCTGGCAGCCTATCAGGAGAGATCAAACAGGTCTATAACTATAGCAACCAGTGCTGGCAGCCTATCAGGAGAGATCTGACAGGTGTGTAGCTATAGCGACCTGAGGAGCTGATGTAGCCCATACAAGAGGGGATATCTAGGAATAGGTTTGACACTGTTAATGGACATATATGGCGAAGTGACTTGTTTTTGCAAGATCTGTAGCATGAAAAGCCGCAATCCTTGTAGTGAGACGACCCCTTTAAGGGGGATGAGAGAATCTGAAAGCTACGGACAGAGCCGACCCCTAAAAACAATTCAAAAGATGATAAAATACCAGCTGAATTCTTAAGACAGAATCTGACCAGCATTTAGAACTTGAGTCAGGTACTCTTATATAGAGCACTTGTATTATTCTTACTCTATGGCTCCCCCCACAGCCTGGGAAAAAAATTACACTTGTGGTTTTGTAAATGACTGCTCTTTCTCTGCCTCACTTATACAGAAACCTTAAAGTTGCTTATATGTGGACTCCTATATGTGCAAGCATTCTTGTGAAAATTCAGGAACGCTCACTTAAATACGACCCCAATTGAGCTTGAGCCTATGTGAATACTGAGGGGAGGTGAGAATGCTGTGACACTTGGGGAGCTTGGTCCAACTGCAGTGGCTGATGGAGGTTGCTGTGACTACTTAGGGGGTACAGGTTGCTATTAATGTTAACAGACTGAGCTTGAGCCTGATGTGACTACTGGATAAGAGGGAAATGCCGTGACACTTGGGGAGATGGTTGTGACTTTAGTGTCTGAAGGAGGCTTGCTGTGACTGAGTGGGGGGAACAGGTTGCCGTTAATGTTTACAGATTGAGCTTGATGTGACTACTGGGTAAAAGGGTAATGCTGTGACACTTGGGGAGGAAAGTGCGACTGCGGCAGCTGAAGGCTTGAGGTGACTATTTAGGGGGTACAGGTTGTTATAATGCTTACAGATTCTGCTTGAGCCTGATGTGGCTACTGGATAAGAGGGAAATGCTGTGACACTTGGGGAGCTTGGTGCGACTGCAGTGGCTGATGGAGGCTTGCTGTGACTACTTAGGGGGTACAGGTTGTTATAATGCTTACAGATTCTGCTTGAGCCTGATGTGACTACTGAAGTACTGGGAAAGGGGGTAATGCTGTGACACTTGGGGAGGTGGGTGCAGCAGTAGTGGCTACTGTATTTAGAGGATGGGAATCTGTTTTTACAATTGGAGTGGAGGGGGCCTGCTCTAACTAGGAGCCCTGCTCTGACTACTGGGGGGCAAAACGTGTAATTCAAGCTTGCCCATCTCCCAGTGCAGGCCTGGCTCTTCTGTGTCTGCCAGACTTGGCAAGGCTTTCTGTAAGCCTGCGGTCAGTGTTCCAGGCGGTCTATTGTAAGAGCATCTATCCCGGTAACCTATCATTAGCTGTCATTTCCACAAGTGGGCGTATATTCGAAGACCCTTTTTATGGTTTTAAGAGGGTTTTCCCTGCATTCATTCAGCGGCAGCTGCTCGCTCCATAATGAAACCTCTGTTCGCTTGATTCCCCTCCCAGTTAATCTGCTTTTCCCTCTTTCCAGTACGAGCAGGGTACATGTCTTCACAGGTGATTTCCCCATCTGTGGCTGTTTGGGTGGGGTAGTTGTCGCTGTGCCCTCCACAGGGTTAATATTAGTGCTTCGTCATGTGTTGGCGGTGTATTGGCGTGCGTCAGTGACGAGTCCCAGCAGCCTCCGTGCCGATCTCCTGTGCGTGCAGGTCCGTGCCAGGAGCTCGCCCGTTGCTGCAATTCCCTGGTGCCGCCGGATTTCAGCTTTGTCTTCTGACGGCTCATGCAGAAAAACTGGGGTCGGTCAGGTCTTAAAAGTTTGTGAAACATAACTTCCTATTTAGAATATATTCACACGGCAAACTTGTCACCGAAATTTCTGCAAGTGAAAATCAGATCCATTTAAAAGCATGGAGGTTTTTTTTTTTACGTCAAGTGCATGGATTTCTGCGGCAAACCTGACGCGTGTGAATACTCTCCTGAAGTCAGATTTTTACCAAAATCATGTAGAGTTTTTTTTTTAAATGGAATTGGGAGGGTTAGACGCTGTTCACACGTTGGGTTTTTCTGTCGGAATAATCAGATGTGTAATCCTCAGCTGAAATCCAAGATGATACTTTAGAGAGGCAGTTTTCAGCTCTAATTTGGACATTTGGGCTAAACTGTGTCTGCTCGATGCGAATCCAAGTAGGATCCTCTAAGAAGAATGGACATGTCAATTTTTTTTTTTTCTCTTTTTGCACCATGGACCTGAAGCCCGTGGTGTGAAATATCCACGCTGTAGTTCAGTGTGAATTACACAGAGGGCTGCCTTTTTAAATGAATGTCCGATTACATGAGGATTTTAATGTGGAATCCGCATTGAATTCCTTGTTGAAATCCATCATTTGAATTTAAAGGGGGTTTTGCCACGATCTAATGTTGACGTGGGATCCTCCAAAATGGGTATTTAATCACTTTTCTAAATATGTCATTAAAAAAAAGTGAAGCCTCTGAGAGCTGCAGCCTGACTTAGATGCCCTTAGTTTCCTGACTGTTTATATTGGCTACGACCAGGAACTGATCTGGCAAGCTCCTGGCTGCGCTTGCGTTGTTTGGACTTCTTATCTGATGGCAGGACACAGGAACAAGCTTTGAAGGGAGGGGGGAGAAAAAAGCGGTGTTACTGGGAATCTGCACTAGCTTTGTTTCTGTGTCAGAGCCTGTGTCTGCTGTATAGAGAATCTGCTGGTTGGAATGTAATTATCATGAGTAAACATGCAGACGCTCCCTGCTCATCCTTACCCACCCCTCATCTGTAGTCGATGAACGCTGCCTGCTCTGAGCTTATCTTTACTCCTGAGCAGATAAGAGGGAGAAAACAAAACCGGTATAGCTTGTGCACAATACAGTTATCCTCTGTGGTTTGCTCAACTACAGAGACTGAATATCAGCCTCAGGAACGTGCATGGGAGGTGGAGCGATGACATCACAGAGGAGGTACTTGTTTTTTTAAACACAAACACAACGCCCCTTTTTTCAAGGCTCAAGAGGGGAGTATCAGCCTATTAGGTGAGGAAATCACTTCTTGGCAAAACCCTTTTAACCTTAGAATTCATTGGGGCTGCCATAGACTAGTACATTTTGTAAAAAAAAAAGGAAAAAAAGTCACGTTATACAATCTATAGCATCCGGCCTGGATACAGAGTTGTAGTGCCTAGTTGAGTTGTCTCTTTCCTCTCACCCACACAACAAACATATGTTCACTTTTAAAGTCTATGTAGGACTATAATCTTTATAGAAAGTGTCTTGGTAAATGTATTGCTGTACCCCTCCTGAGTTAGTCTTTATTATACTTCAGAGCTGCATTCACGATTCTGCTCACTGCTATTGGAAACTATTAATAAGCTTCCTGATGGACCTGCAGCTAAAACTACACTCACATCTGTGTCTGATACTTCCTAGCGGATTGTGTCAAAAATGCTATTAAAAAAAAAAAAAAATAATATAAAAAAAAAAAAAATATATATATATGTATATTTTTTTGGGGGTCTGGTCAAATGACAGAAACCCCAGCGTACCCCTTTACAGTCAGCGGGGTGCTATTGGTATCTGGCACTGCCATTTGTGTTGTTTTTCTGTTCCTGTGAAGGGAATAATGACACAGATGTGAACCTAGTCTTCTGCCTGTATTATACTTCAGAGCTGCAGTCCCAATTCTGCTGGTTGCCAATGGAAACTGTCAATAAGCTTGTTGACGGACATGCTCCTAACAGATGAGCTGAGCTCCTATAACGCAGAGGGATGGTGAAAAGCCTTTCCGGGGGGATAATATTGATGGTCATTGCTTAGGATTACCCAGCAATATCAGATTGCAGTGTGATATTCCTGGCAGTCCGGCCAAGCAGGTTGTTGAAGGCCTCCTGCCTGCTCTGTGTTTATCGGGCATGTCTATTGCATTGGAATGCCATTTGTATGGGGCCAAGCTGCAGTACCAGGCACCACCACAGCAAAATTAATGGCGCTGTTTCTGGAAATACAAGCCATTACAGCACCATGGCCCTGTTGGCCAATGATTAGGGATTTCGGGGGTTGATCTTCACAATCTGATGGCATAGGCCATCAATATTAAAGTTCTGGATTTTTTTTTTCCCTACATCAGATTATTGAACGCTGCCTGGTATAAAGAATATGGCTGGTTTTTGATGGGATTTAAAGGGGTTGTTTCACTATACTATAAGGATTGCTTTTTATGTTAAAGATCCTGCAAAAACAAGTCACTTTGCAATATATGTTCGTTAACAATGTCCTACCTATTCCGAGATATCCCCTCTTGTATGGGCTGCATCAGCTCCTCAGGTCGCTATAGCTACAGACCTGTTTACTCCTGACAGGCTGCCAGCACTGGTTGCTATAGCTACTGACCTGGCTTCTACTGCAGAAGCCAGTAAACACGCCCCTGAATTCAAAATGAAACCAGGAAAACGGGACCGAGGTAAGATGAATCAATGTAGTGAGACAACCCCTTTAAGACAGATTCAGTATTTAGAATCTGCCGAAAATCTGACTGAACCTAGTGCTGTGTAGCCATCGATAGAAAATCCTTGCTGTAGTCTACACCCAGCATCCTCAAACTGCGGCCCTCCAGCTGTTGGGAAACTACAACTCCCATCATGCATTTATATAATCTATAACTGTGGGAATGATGGGAGTTGTAGTTTCCCAACAGCTGGAGAGCCGCCGTTTGAGGATGAGTGAGGTGCCGTCCATCCTGCAGAAGATAGAACCTGTTCTATATTCCACCGGATTCCCGTAGCCTCAGTGTTTGGGGCCAGGGGGAATCCAAATATCTGACCAAGTTGTATTGTGCAAAAAACCGCGAATGTATGATACCGTAAGGATTTCCAATGCTATTTTAATTTGGCTTTGTAGACATATCCTTACTTCCCCGGATTGCAATCCAGCAGAGCAAGCTCGGTGCAGACCACGAGCCGGCAGGGGATGCTGAGAGCATTTGATGACCTGCACCCGTGACATGAGGCTGGCTGCGGTTTACATGCCGACAACCAAGGCTGTACCGTATCGGAGCAGCAGCATCAGTGGGAGAAGGGTTCAGTCTCAGGCCCATTGTATCCAGAACATGAGCGCATACAGTCCGGAATATCCTGCTGAGGAGCGAAAAATAGAACTTTAAAAAAAAAAATCTTTGCACGTTTCATTGAGAATCCTGTTCCTTCAAATCCAGTAGGTGATGCCATCTTAATGCAGATTGTAAGAAGCGGGTGACGCTCCGCGCTGGCACCTCACTCATTGTGAAGAGTCCACTTTGTCAGTCCGCCTGCAGGGGCGGATTTTTATTTTTAACATTTGTAGGATACGAGGAAATCTGCTGCGTTCATGGAGGGGAAGCTCGTATCTCCTGTTTATGTGGGGTGCGGCCAGAAAACATGGCCCTTTTTGGATTGTTTGAGAGTAAATTTGGTTATACAGTGCGTTAAAAGGGGACTCCTGGGAAAAGCTGGCCATATTGTTAGCATGAAAGTCCTCCCCTCTATGTCCTACAGACAGGGCATCTCCTTTATGTTAAGAGGGGATATCTCCGAATAGGTAGACACCGTTAATGGACACATATTGCAAAGTGCCTGTGTTTTTGCAAGAATTCTCTTATTAAGGGGTTTGTCTCACTACATTGATTTCACTCACCTCTAGCCTGTTTCCGGTTGGTTTCAACTTTGAATTCAGGGCGTGTTAACGGTCTTCCACTAGGCTGCAGTAGAAGCAGGTCTGTAGCTATAGCGACCAGTGCTGCAGCCTAATCAGAGAAGAGATCAAACAGGTCTTGTAGCTATACAACAGATGTTGGCAGCACATTCTAGTAGAAAATTGAACAGGTCATGTAGCTTTTATAGCGACCTGAGGAGCTGATGCAGCCCATACGAGAGGGGATATCTCAGAATAGGTAGGACACTGTTAATGGACACATATTGCAAAGTGACTTGTTTTTCCAAGATCTTTAACATAAAAAGCAATCCTTGTAGTGAGACAACCCCTTTAACCCTTAAAAGCCAGTAAAAAAAAATAAAACCCTAACCCCAGCTTTGAGGTTGGATTCAGGAGATTTGCTCACTCTGATCCAAACAGAAAGTTGGGGTTTGGCATTTTTACGGGTCTGTAAATATTAACTTGTTGCGTCATGGTGCTCCCAGTCTGGTGTCATAACCCTAATATGACATCAGACCAAGAGCACCAATGAACCGATAAGTTCTTATTTACAAACCAGTAAAAAAAACAACAAAAAAAACCAAAAAACTTTAGACTTATTTTTTCGATCTACACAAAAAGTCCATTGGACCAATCGATTGTATCCGAAGCACTATGCTACTTATGGGGAGCATCAAGGAGCAAGATGAGCCAGTGGTTGTACATGGACCTGGAGTTTATCTGCACCTCTACGAGCCTCCAGAAATATTCATAACCTGTATATCCATATACATAACCTGCAACTGTTCCTACAAGCTCATCTTAGGTCACAGCTTCTGCTTTAATTTCCAATACATTAAAGGCCTGGGCGTAACTATAGCCATAACATCTGGAGCCAACATGGATGCAAGATCATTGTAGCTTCATGTTGAAGGCACCAATTCGGGGGCTGTCATCTCGCACCACTATGTGGGTTCTTGAAGACCTGATGGGATAATCTATATCTAGTTATGCTGTGATTTCAGTTTAATCTCATAGTGGGGGCATTGTCTTGGGGCCCTGTAGGTTCTGGTTGCTTGCCCCATTATGAGCGTTAAACTCAGAGTGGAGAATCTCGCCTCATCTTCTAAATCTCACCTAGATGTCCTTCCTAGCTCCCCTCATTCAGGCAGGTATATATAGCGCCCCTCAGTAAGGCAGGTATATAGATATGTCCCCTCATTCAGGCAGGTATATAGATATGTCCCCTCAGTCAGGCAAGTATATACAGCTCCCCTCAGTAAGGTAGGTATATAGATATATGTCCCGTCAGGCAGGCAGGTATACAAGTATAGCTCCCCTCAGGCAGGTATATAGATATACGTCCCCTCAGTAAGGCAGGTATATAGATATATGTCCCCTCAGTCAGGCAGGTATATACAGCTCCCCTCAGTAAGGTAAGTATATAGATATGTCTCCTCAGGCAGGCAGGTATATAGGTATAGCTCCCCTCGGGCAGGTATAAAGATCCCTTTAGGCAGTTATATAGATAGATATGTCCTCACAGGCAGATATATAGAGAGAGATATGTCCTCACAGGCAGATATATAGATATAGTTCCCCTCAGGCAGGTATATAGATCCCCTCTAAGGCAGGTGTATAGATATAGGTCCCCTTCTGCATGGAATTGATATATGTTCTTCCCCAGGGAGCCCTATGTTGCCATTCAGGAACAGTGTGAAGTTTGCATAACTATTTTCCTTGGTAGATAGGTTAGGAATTCGGGGAAGGTGACAACTACTCTGGGCACTATTAAAACCTTCTTCTTTTCTCTCCATCTCATTAGCACTCGGCTGAGATGGTGATTTTCTCCTGTGCATAGATCTATATGTGGAGTACGGCATGCCGCCTCCTGTGCCTGCGTCGAGCATTCATGCACATGTGATGCGGCATAAGTGTAACATCCCCCTCGTGTCTTCTTTCCATTACTGTAACACAAGCCGTTTGGGCTCCTTATAAGCGAGAAGATGAAACAATTGCCCAGTGAGGTGACAGCACGGTGAGGCGCGCCAGACAGCTCTGTGGGAGACCGTCCTATTGTTGCAATTAGAAGCAGCTGACATTAAATAGCAAAGAGAAATCTCTCTCATTCCCTTAATCCCCCCCCTTCCTCCACATGTGGTTACAATGGCCGCTACCCACAATGCTGTGTGGCCCTCTTCTAGATGCTCGGTGCAGTTGTCCGCCATGGTTGGCTATTGTGACTATATAAGACTGGCTTGACTAATATTCCTTTTTGCTTCTCAAAGATACAGTGAATCAGAAGTAAATTGAGGATTTGTTACAACCAATAGAGGGCGCAGTGAGCTTCCCAGCTCCTTTCCCATAATGCCTTGTGATATGCAGATGCTTAGTAGTGGGCTAAAAGGCAATCAAAGCACTACACACCTGAACTGGTGCTCTCCATAAGGAGAGATGTTCCCCTTCTCTCAGCCACTCATTGCCTCCCACTCAGTCAAGCCAGTATCGCTCTGCTCTACACTGATGTGGGGCAAAACCCCGAAACTGTCGTATGTAGATGAGCGATATTGGCTTGACTATTATTCCTTTTTGCTTCTCAAAGATTCAGTGAATCAGAAGTAAATTGAGAATTTGTTACAACCAATAGAGGGCGCAGTGAGCATCCCAGCTCCTTTCCCATAATGCCTTGTGATATGCAGATGCTTAGTAGTGGGCTAAAAGGCAATCGAAGCACTACACACCTGAACTGGTGCTCTCCATAAGGAGAGATGTTCCCTTTATGTATGACTGGACAGATGTGCGGCTTTTTACCCCCTGTTTGGGCTGTATCTTCAGTAAGTACCTGCTGATTTTGGCGTCCTTTGAAGGTACCGTGCCCGGTGCGGATTATGTGCGCCTGTATAGGCAGACCACTGTGTTCCAGGATTGTACAGAAACTCTGATGACTCATTTACCTGTGGGAACATGTTTAATATTTCTAATTACTTTATGGCTCAATGCAGCACATTTATGCCGTGCAGACCTCGGAGGAGATCCGTCACCGGTCACATCTCTACCTGGTAACGGGTCTAGCAGTGCTCTGTCTGTGGGTCAGCGGGACTCCTAGAGTGGGTGCCACTTGGCCAATGTGCCTTCTGTTTTAATAAAGTTGTCCACTTAGCTTTAAATTGTCTACAAGAGCTTTGCTTGTCTGTGAATCTCAATGTATGGAATGTAAAACATGTCCCTGACCCAGTCCTGTGGATGAGATGTGGTTTTGCTAAAATGCAAAAACTGTAAAGGTAAGGCCACACAATGGATTTTAAGGTGGACTCTACATCGGATTCCATGTTAAAATTCACGTGCAATCCTAATCCCATTTATTTGAGTAGTTCACAAATTTAAAGGGGTTGTCTCATTACAAGGATTGCTTTTTATGTTAAAGATCTTGCAAAAACAAGTCACTTTGCAATATATGTCCATTAACAGTGTCCTACCTATTCCTAGATATCCCCTCTTTTATGGGCTACATCAGCTCCTCAGGTCGCTATGGCTACAGACCTGTTTGATCTCTCCTGATAGGCTGCCACCACTGGTTACTATAGCTACAGACCTGTTTGATCTAACCTGATAGGCTGCCAGCACTGGTCGCTATAGCTACAGACCTGTTTGATCTAACCTGATAGGCTGTCAGCACTGGTTGCTTTAGCTACAGACCTGGCTTCTACTGCAGCCTAGTGGAAGCCAGTAAACCCGCTACTGAATTCAAAATGAAACCAAGAAAACAGGACTGAGGTGAGATGAAGCAATGTAGTGAGACAACCCCTTTAAAGATCTTGCAAAAACAAGTCATTTTGTTTTAGCTGCTCCTTTAGTGATCCATTGTTTACAGCTCATCTCCAGGGGATACGACCAGGGCTGAGAGCTCCTCAGTCCTGGTCGCACATGCTCAGACATCACCTCTCCTCTCAGGCAGCTACTGAGTGTTCAAACCCCAGGTTGTCAACACACGATACCAAGGGCGTCAGCATAGGTGTCCTTTATTTAAGATCCCAGTGTTACAGCATCACAGCAACGTTTCGACTCACATCATGAGTCTTTATCAAGCTTATCATATGTGCACATATCCATTATTTAAATATATACACTGCGGTACTAAACATGTCACAAACCAATCACATACGTATTATTTAATGTATCTGAAGATATCGGATTGGTATGTTCAGTTATTATACAGCTGTATTTTATATAGACATTAAATAATATGTATGTGATTGGTTTGTGACATGTTTAGCACCACCTTGTATATATTTAAATAATGGATATGTGCACATATGATAAGCGTGATAAAGACGCATGATGTGAGTCGAAACGTTGCTGCGATGCTGTAACACTGAAATAAAGGACACCTATTCTGACGCCCTTGGTATAGTGTGTTGGACATACTTGAAGAGGAGGGGAGACGACCTCTGTTTGGCGGTCTGTTGCACCAAGGTGATCCGGAAAAATGTATTTAGGACTTCTGTGCTGTTCAAAAATATTGATTGATGTCAAACCCCAGGTTCTGTCATTCTACTCCCGTCCTCTGTGCTCCTTAGTAATTTAGTCAAACAGTGCAAATAAATAAAAAAGAAACCTCAATGAGGTCTGTGTATTGCTAAAGAGAACCCTCCACCCCCCCCCCCCCCAAAAAAAAAAAAAAAAAACGTGTTTGATTCCTGCAGGTATTAGAACCTAGGACCCTTGTGCCTGGAGGCAAAAACTTTACCTCTCAGCTACTCGCAGTGCTTTACATACATGGACTTTCTTTGATTAGAGAGAGGAAAGGCCTGGTGATGTCATCCTGCTGGGTCACATGATATGCAATTCAAAAAAAATCACACACGCCCCCTTCTGAGCACACGGAGCTGAAGAGCTGGATGCAGGAGGTATGAAATGAGATTGTGACAAAACCCCTTTAAGGAGAAACCGCAGCCCTGTAAAGCAAGAGTCCCTTGGCTGCATCTAGGTTGTACTTTCCGTTACAGATGTGCACTGTATTGTGCTAAGGAGTATAGAGGACAGGAGTAGAGTGACAGCACCTGGGGTTGAACACTCAGTAGCTGCCTGAGAGGAGAGGTGATGTCTGAGCATGTGCAATCAGGAGTGAGGAGCTCTCAGCCCTGGTCGTATCCCCTGGAGATGAGCTGTAAACAATGGATCACTAAAGGAGCAGCTAAAACAAAAACGGTGCAGAATTTTTAATAATGATGAATGGTGAAAATGTTGGTTTCATTTGCAAACTTCCCACGTCAACTTTACTTTGTGGCAAAACCCCTTTAATGGATCGGCAGCGTGCGTCTCCTGCTCATTGGAACAACCAGTAAATGGCGGCCTCTGTTGTGCAGGTGTTAAATGCTCCTTAAGAAGTACAGTAATTTTTGCTTAATCCTTTTTGTCGTTTTCCTCCCGCTGGTGGCGGGCGCACGCTCATCGAGTCTCCGTATAATTCCAGCTTGCATGAGGCTGGAAGGAAATAGCAGCAGGTCAGTTATGCAGGGAGCGGGGCCTGCAGAGACAATATATTTTCAGTAGCAATTTAGTGCATGATTGATCTCCCTGATACGGTTAGTGTACGCCTCATAGCTGCTCAGGTCCACAAGCGAGAAGCATGTAATGTGGGGATTGGATAGAAAGCGTCAGCCATTGCAGACAATGAAACCTAATGGGTTTTAATGTTGAGTTATCACTGTGCCAAATATGTTTACATCTACCAAGGAAAACCGACTTCATTAACTTTTTAATGACACGTTTTAATCTGTCGCGCTAAAATGCCACAGAATTGGATTTACTGTAGCAAATCCTCCTTTCTTGGCTTATTCTTTGTGCTAATATTCACAATTTGTATGGTTTTTACACCCTGTGTCCTTGGATACAGGCGGATGAGGCTGCTGCACGGCATATGGAAAGAGCCGACTTTGTTTACATTTTTATTTAGCTTGCACCAGTTACTTTGATTTTTGGCTTTGCCAGCATTATATACCTTGGTTAAGAGGGATTTGAGTATATGTGGCTTTCTCCTTGTGGTCTAAGCCCTTTGGAAGGCGCAGGGTTGTGAGGTCTGGGCACGCTGTCGGCTTCGAAGGGTGTACACGCTGCACTGCTGCCTGTGGTTTGCCGCCACGGTGCCAAAAAGTCAGAGTAGATTTGATATGTTCAACTTGCAGAGCCCTACATTAGTGGATTCTCTGTTGTTTTCTGACATGCATCTGATATAACAAAGTATTCCCTCTTGCTCCTTTTTTTTTTTCACTTTACTTTCTGTGCGTGCTCGATCATTACCTATTTGTTCTGCACTCTTGCTACTTTTTTTTTTGCACTTACCTTTTTTGCTTGTTTTCTCTGTTTTCTCTGCTCTATTCACAGTTTGGCCTTTTGCTTACTCCTCTTTTCTATGTTTTGTCCTCGGGCTCTTTTTACTTTTTTTCCTCTTGCTCACTGCTTTGCTCTCTTCACTAATAGCTCGCTTGCTGGCTATTCTGCTCTTTTTACTATTGGCTCTCTTGTTTGATCTGTTGCTCGCTCCTCTGCTCTTTTCACTATTTGCACTCTTGCTCCTTTGCGCTTTCATCTGCTCTATTTACTATTTGATCTCTTGTTTGCTTTTCTCACAATTTGCTCTTTAGCTCAGTGCTCTGCTCTCTTGCTTTCTTCTCTGCTCTTTCCACTATTTGCTTTATTGCTTGCTCCTCTGCTCTCTTGCTCGCTCCTCTACTCTCTTGCTCCTCTGCTCTTTTCACTATTTATTTTTTGCTTTTTTTTTTTTTTTTTTACAATTTGCTTTTTATCTCAGTCCTATGCTAGCTTGGATTCTTCTCTGTTCTTTCTACCATTTGCTTTCTTGCTCTCTTGCTGACTCCACTGCTCTTTTGCTTGCTCATCTGCTCTGTTCTTGATTTGCTCTTGTGTTCTTTCCTCTGCTCTCTCCTCTGCTCTCTTCGTTATTTGCACTCTTGCTTGCTCATCTGCTCTTTTCACAATTTGCTCTCTTGCTCTCTCCTCTGCTTTTTTTCACTATTCACCCTC
Organism: Phyllomedusa bahiana; assembly: GCA_025379985.1. NCBI lineage: Eukaryota > Metazoa > Chordata > Amphibia > Anura > Hylidae > Phyllomedusa > Phyllomedusa bahiana. The sequence goes on from JAODAL010000027.1 coordinate 126,354, forward strand.
TTGCTTGCCCCTCTGCTCTCTTGAATAGGTCTGCATCACCTGTCCATTGAGCACTGGTTAATGACTTTTAATATACAGTCCCTTTAAATCTGCACCCCCGGAGTTCTCGCTGCTTCTTCTAAGTTGTAAACCGTCCTCACTTTTTTGGTCTCCTCTCATAGATGTGAGGTGTCATCATTTTGTTCCATGGCCGGTGGCAGCATTTCTTTATCCATCTACCCTGGAGAATAACCTGTTCTCACCAGGGCAGAGGTTACAGATAAATGTACAAAATGTTTTATGTCCGGAGTCTGGGAAATAGACGAATCCGTGGAGCAATATTCCTGACGCCAAGATGAGACTGGCAGTTCCTCATTAAGGCCACATTTTCCGACCCGGCTGATGGGCTGTGGCTCCGGCGCAGATTTATGTTCTTATTTATTGTATTTTATTTCTTTTTTTTCTACATATTGCATTGTAAATATCATTACGGCCGGTGCGGCCGCCTCGGGAGGCACAATGACGACGTGCTCCATAGATTGCACTGCAGGAGGCTGCTGAATGGTTGTGATTGAGGAACAATTTCAGATCATTGTCCTGCAGCAAATTGCTTCTGGAGTCTAGCATCTCTCAGTTGATGTCTATGGAAGGTGGCATTGTTGGGTTACAATATAGAACTCTTTATTTCAGTATTTACTAGTACATTTGTAGCGACCTTACTTCTGCCGATGAGCGGGCATCTCACCCTTTTCTCAGTATCTCTTGGGTTCCCGGCAGTTAGAGTCCCACAAATTATACAATTTATAGGATCTTTCAGAGGTTTTTGTAGCTGATGATCCTCTGTTACTCTCGGCTATGCCATTCTGTCGTGCGTCTGATAACATGACCCATTAGCTGCCCATCTATAAGGTCACAAGCTATTAGAAGTGATTTGTTCAGTATTTTGCTATTTATTATGAGGATTTATTATTTTATTCTTTCTTTTTTGTGTTTTTGTTTCTACTTCTATTTTATTTGTTAATTTTTTTAGTTTTTGTTTTTATTATATCTTGATTATTCTTATTTTTTGCTTTTATATGTACTATTATTATTATTTTATTACTATTTTATTATTTTTGTGTTTTTATTTCTTCTCCTGTTAATTTTTTTTAATTTGTTTTTTTTACATTTAGATTTTGATTATTTTTCCTCTATTTTTTTGCTTTTATAATGTACTTTTATTATATTGTATTAGTATTTTATTATTCTTATGTTTTTATTTCTACTCCTGTTATTTATTTTATTAAATTTTTTTTTGTTTTTATTATATTTAGTTTTTTATTATTGTTCTTATTTTTTTGCCTTTACATGTATTATTATTTTATTATTCTTATTTTTGTGTTTTTATTTCTACTCCTGTTTTTTGTTACTTTTTTTAGTTTTTGTTATATTTAGTTTTTTGATTATTGTTCTTATTTTTTGCTTTTATATGTACTTATATATTACTTAATTAGTATTTTATTATTCTTGTGTTTTTTATTTCTACTCCTGTTTATTTTGTTGTGTTTTTTTTTGTTTTTACTATAATTAGTTTATTTGATTATTCTTATTTTTTTGATTTTATAGGTACTTTTACTTTGTCATATTTTATTTATTAGTATTTATTTTAGTACCAGTGTATATCTTATTTTAGATTTAACATTTAGATGTTCAAACTATATATAAATGCATAAAATCTCTTCACTTTTTACTATTCCCTGCACATTATAGCTTGTTTCGGAGATGTCCCTCTAAAGCTTCTTGCAACTAATTATCTATATTTGCAGGTTTCCTCCAACAACAACTCCTTTGTGTGCGCTCTCAGCAGGGGTCGTAGTATGGATGTTCAAGGAGAGCAAAGATGCACAAGCTGCTTAATCCGGATAGTCAATATAAATCAGTGCAGATATGATATGAGGTTGGAAACTGTGCAGTGAATGTACATTTCTGGTCCCTTGCAGCAGCTCTCATGTGGTAGAACATGCCAGCTTCTTGATATGTTAGTTATTCAAGCTATATAAATAGCAGACTGGCTCTGAGATCCATGTTGTAGAGCAGTGATGCCCAGCTGGCAGCCTGGGAAGCACATGTGGCCCTAAGGGATAGATAACTATGTCTGTGCTGCCTTCCTAGGAGAAAGAACCGGCAGTATGTTGTGATGTGCCCAACAAATTACACACATGTACATCCCTGGATCGAACCCTGGTTGGATATCACATGTGGCCCTATGATGGCCCCCAAAATATGTCGGTTAACAATCACTGTTGTAGAGAATCCCTAAAGTCTTGAGCACCTACTAGAGTTATTCTGATGGGGCCTGTGCACATGCTAAAAACCCTCTCAAAATGGCCAGTAAAGGAGTATTCCCATCCCATTGACTAGCTTTAAACCTATGCCATGATTCCACAGAAAAATGGGCCTCCTAGTCTGTTGTTTGACTTTGATTACAAGTTGTCTCCAGCCTTTAAAGGGGTATTCGGGTCTTATTAATTGGCTTTAAACATGTAGGTAAAAAAAAAAAAAAATTCTTACCAAATGCATTTGTTTTTGATTTATTTCAAAGATACAGTAGGTTATCTATCCTGCAAGTTTACAGATGACTTCCAGCATTACTGACCACCTATGTGCTCTAGTCAGACCACCACCACCCCCCTTTTTGCCAATAAAACATAGCTACTAGATCGCAGAGCTGGCCGGCAACTTTGGAAACCATCTGTAAGCAAGCAGGGGAGATAACCTGCTGTATCTTTGAAATAAATGAAAACTGAAATGCATTTGGTAAGAATGTTTGTTTACCTTTGCATTTATACATGAGATGGGAGTACCCCTTTAAGTCAACTTTCCTTGTCTGCTCACTATGGGCCAGGAAGTGTCTTTGGACTAGTCTTTGTGTATACTTGCGGATTATACCGGACGGCATTTACAAGTTTAGCAAATAAAGCGGCAGCTGCACTGAAGAGTAAGCAGTATGTTCCGTATGTATGTACCATATATACTCGAGTATAAGCAGAGTTTTTCAGCACAAAAAATGTGCTGAAAAATCCCTCCTCGGCTTATACTCGAGTCACTGTCTATGGGGCCATATACCTGCCTATAACCTGCCTATGGGGCCATATACCTGCCTATAACCTGCCTATGGGGCCATATACCTGCCTCTGGAGGACATCTACCTGCCTCTACATACCTATGGGGGACATTAAACTGCCTATACCTGCCTATGAAATTTTATTGGTATCCATTTTTATTTTTTCAAATTTACCAGTAGCCGCTGCATTTTCCGCCCTAGGCTTATACTCGAGTCAATAAGTTTTCCCAGTTTTTTGTGGCAAAAATAAGTGGTCGGCTTATACTCGGGTCGGCTTATACTCGAGTATATACGGTGTGTGTATGTATGTATACATGGATTTGCATGTGTGCCCCCGATACTTCCTTGGCTTTGCGTGCGATCTGTATGTTACTGTGATTTGTTGTTGTGGGTTTTTTTCTCCCTTTTTCATCCATTTCATTGAATGACAAAAATATGAGTCTGCGATCTCCTTCAGGCAAGGACTCCTTTCGCTAATGTCCTCTCAATGTGTTTGTTTCCTCTTTGATGCTTGGGACAGCATATGTCTGCTGGCTTCAGGGCGCAGGCATGTTTCCAGACCTGGAAGCCGGGCTGGAGTCTCCCGTTAGAAGAAGCCAGTGAGCACCGGGTGGGTGCAGGCAGCGTCCGGAGGTAAATAGCTTATTTCCCTGCACTTGTCATTTCCAATAAAGGACATACATATAAGGCCTAATTCAGTAAAGGGGGCTGAACGGTTTCCAAGTCGCCATCACAGCTCCTTAACTTGTCGTGCTGATCTGTTTGGGTTCTGCTGTGACCATCCGGCTCTGCTATTCATGCCTTGCACAAAGCGAGTCTGTGGTTTCATGGGACGGGGACCACTCGGTCCAAATCGGCTAATTTTGAGGCCTTCTGTCCTGGGAGTCAACTGAACAGCAGTTATTTTCCTGTCAGGGGTATAATTCACGGCGGCTCTCTCGCCGCTTCCTATGTATTGGAAATATAGAGACGCATCCCTTGCTCAGTGGAGTCATTTTGTAGCTGCCGACAAAGTGTATTTCGATTTGGTGGAACGTTGTTCAATGAAATTGCTCTCTAGGAAGATTGTAGGGTCTGTCAAGCACGGGCCTCCAATTTCTGTGTTTTCCTTGAAATTCATTGCATGATACGCAGTACGGGAGGAGCGGCAAGTGCTCTGTTCACGGTTTGTTTTTGTCGTATTGAGTTGTAATGGACATATGGAGTATAGTGCGCCACACTTTATAAAGGGCATGGAGGTCTGGCAAAGGTTCAGAGGTGGGCGACTGGACTGGGAGGACTAGGATGTAATGAGAGAGAAATTAGGTTTGAAGAAAAGTCTAAAATCTATACAATATCAACTGCGAGCGAAGAAAAAAAATGAAAAAATTGTGGGCACTTGTTTCCAATGGAAGCAAAGAAAAGTTTGGATGAAAAATTATATTATTTGATACTTGTTCTTACTGATAGTCCTGGTATATGGGTCTTACTGGCCCCATAGATCTGAAGTGGTCTATGTATCTCATTGATAAATGCCAACCTCCCCCACCCTCTGCTTTCATTCACATACATCAGAGGCTTACCCGTGAAGCTTTCTACCATGCATGTGTATGTGAACATCAGGAGAGAAAACGGTTTGGCTGATGGCTAGGTATCATGTATGACCAGCTTTAGATCACCGTGTAAGCTATTAATTTCCAAGTTGCATTTTGTGGCATCACTGAGGTCTTGGTGGGACTAGATTATTTAGGCTCTGTCCAACCAAGGCTCTGTTCACCCAAGGCTCTGTCCAACCAAGGCTCTGTCCACCCAAGGCTCTGTCCACCCAAGGCTCTGTCCACCCAAGGCTCTGTCCACCCAAGGCTCTGTCCACCCAAGGCTCTGTCCACCCAAGGCTCTGTCCACCCAACGCTCTGTCCACCCAACGCTCTGTCCACATGGATTCCAACTTGAAATACTCGTCCAAAAATGTAAAATGTTTCTCCATTGACCTCAATAGAAAATACGCATTGTAGTCCATACAGCACAGTTGGTCGTTGATCGGTTGGTTTTCAAGATTAAAAAAAAAAACTCAGAACATGGTCAAGGTTCTACCGTATGCCACGTCAAAAAACACTTCCAAAGCATCTGTGTGATGGATCCACATCCAAAACCCCATAGAGATTAATGGGATACATTTTCTGACTGTAAATCCACAACCTAAACTCCACAAGAAAACTGCGTCATGTGGACATACCCCTAAACAGTGCTAGACCCAAATTCGGATTGGAAGGTGTAACGTTCCCTCTTGACTTGTGCTTCTTCTGTAGAAGTTGTACATCCTTTATTATTAATATTTGTTAATCGCTGCTATTAAGTGACCTCTCTAAACCTCAAGTGTCATTTTTGATGCCCCGGTTGGGACTCCCCGGTTAGTGTCCAAAATCCTAGTATTCTGAGTCCCTAATAAACAGCAGGGCTCCAGTGAGGGGAAATAGAAGTGGTTATTGCCGACTACCTCACATGAGGCCATTGTGGTGAGACTTCTCTCTGGGTCTCGATATAGAGGCGTCGGAAGCAGCTGTCTCTCTCTTTTTCTAGTTTCTGTTTTTAGCGTCGACAAGAAAACGAGTCATCAGTTAAAATAAATCTGCAAGATGTTGTCTCGTTCTGGCCACACGTATAAGGGAGCTGGAGCGCCCGTGTCTTTCCACCGTCCTATGTACATACACGCTTGGATTAGCCGAACCTGCGGGTTTATCTCAGTAGAAGGTCAGATAAGCAGCTTCCAGATGACTCTTGTGTCACATATCTCCTAGGGCAACAAAGCATTAGCATCTTGATGAGCAAATTCAGGCTCTATAGATGCTTGCTTCTAGATAGTGTTAAAGGTACATTTTCTGTTAGTGTGGAGATGAACAGTATATCCCTCTTTCCTAATTTTGCTGTATTAAAGGGCTTGTCTCACTACAAGGATTGCTGCTTTTTATGTTAAAGATCCTGCAAAAACAATTCACTTTGCAAAATGTGTCCATTAACAGTGTCCTACCTATTCCTAGCTATCCCCTCTTGTATGGGCTGCATCAGCTCCTCAGGTCGCTATAGCTACAGACCTGTTCAATCTCTCCTGATAGGCTGCCAGCATTGGTTGCTATAGCTACAGACCTGGCTTCTACTGCGGCCTAGTGGAAGCCAGTAAACACGCCCCTGAATTCAAAATGAAAGCAAGAAAACAGGACTGAGGTGAGATAAATCAATGTAGTGAGACAACCCCTTTAAGGACCTTATTAATCCAACCTGATCAAAGGATATACTGATAAAGTGCTGGGTAGCCGTCATCACATCCATCAACACAGTATGCTGCATCAGTATGCCATCTTTATACTAGTGGGTGTATAGTCTCTTGGCATTAGATTTTTAAAAAAATGTTTTTGATTGCACTTTTGTCTCCCTGATGTGGGCAGAATAGATCCTTGCAGCTAATCTATAAGGCGCTGTTCACACTAATGTTATGGCCTCTTAAAGGGGTTGTCTCACTACAAGGATTGCTTTTTATGTTAAAAATCTTAGAAAAACAAGTCACTTTGCAATATGTGTCCATTACCTGTGTCCTACCTATTCCTAGATATCCCCTCTTGTATGGGCTGCATCAGCTCACTATAGCTACAGACCTGTTTGATCTCTCCTGATAGGCTGCCAGCACTGGTCGCTATAGCTACAGGCCTATTTGAGCTCTCCTGATAGGCTGTCAGCACTAGTTGCTATAACTACAGACCTGGCTTCTACTGCAGCCTAGTAGAAGCCAGTAAACATGCCCTTGAATTTACTGCGGCATATAGCCTCAGACCTGTTAAATCTCTCTGATAGACTGGCCAGCCACTAGTTGCTATGCTACAGACTGGTCTCTACAATGCAGCCTAGTTAAAGCCAGTAAACATGCCCCTGAATTGATGGTCCACTATAGCTACAGACCTGGTTAATCTCTCCTGATAGGCTGTCAGCTACTAGTGCTATACTACAGACCTGGCTTCATACTGCCAGCCTGAGTTAGAGCCAAGTAAACATGCCCTTGAATTCAGCTTGCTATAGCTACAGACCTGTTTAAATCTCTCATGATAGACTGCCAGCACTAGTTGCTATAGCTACAGACCTGGCTTCTACTGCAGCCTAGTAGAAGCCAGTAAACATGCCCCTGAATTGAGGTCACTATAGCTACAGACCTGGTTAATCTCTCCTGATAGGCTGTCAGCACTAGTTGCTATAACTACAGACCTGGCTTCTACTGCAGCCTAGTAGAAGCCAGTAAACATGCCCTTGAATTTAGCTCGCTATAGCTACAGACCTGTTAAATCTCTCATGATAGACTGCCAGCACTAGTTGCTATAGCTACAGACCTGGCTTCTACTGCAGCCTAGTAGAAGCCAGTAAACACACCCCTGAATTCAAAGTGAATCCAAGAAAACAGGACTGAGATGAGATGAATCAATGTAGTGAGACAACCCCTTTAAAGGATCTATAACCACTTGAATGGATCCCTATTCATATGGGTGTTGATGGATGCCATTGACTTGTAATGGGGTCTGAAGCGTTCCATAATTTTTTCGACAAGCGGATTGCTTCAGACTGCTCTTCTTGCCGGTGAACACCCCTCTTGTGAACGGATTGTATTATTTTGGGGCCCCCCCTTTTCCCCTCCCACTTCAGAGGATTGTATGTGTAGTGTAATAGAGGGGGTATAAAGTCTTGTTCAGCGGGCCCGGGATCTCCCCGGAAACTTTTTTTAAATGTGGGGAAGCTTTTTTATATAAAAGTTTGTTTTAAGGGTTTTTACAGTGTTAATGACCGTTTCTTTTAAAAACCCCGTCATGCAAATGTGAATTGGGGGGTGGAGGGGCTGGCTACAGGAAAGGGGAAGCTCGTCTGCCCCTCCCGGTTTTGGTGGTCCCTAAAAAAAGGGTTTCGTCTGCCCCAGGACCCCGTAGCCTTGGTGGAGAATCCCAGCCCCTACGAATAAATGATAGATGTCCCCACCGGAGTGTGAACAAGCCCTCCCATGTTGTTCTGTACCGGGCTGGAGACCCTACTGCGTCATCCTGCCAAGCCACACGCACATCACAGCTAGGACTTTTTGGGGGGGGCTGAAAAAGATTTAAAGGGGGTTTCCCTCACTAAAATGGATCGCTGCTTTTTATGTTAAAGATCTTGCAAAAAAAATTAATTTCCCAATAGGTTCCATTAACGTGCCCTACCTACCCCCTAATCCCCCCTCTTGTAGGGGTTTGCTTTCGCTCCTCAGGTGCAATACTACAGACCTTTTGATCTCTCCTGATGGGGCTCCCAAAGCACTGGTTGCTATAGTACAAAACCTTTTCAATCTTTCCCAGATGGGCGCCAGAAATGGTTGTTTTAGCTACAGACCGGGTTCAATCTTCCAGAAAAGGTGCCCCCACTGGGGGTTTAAAAAAATTTTTAAACCCTTTGCTTCTCTCCCAGCCAGGGGAAGAAAATAAAAACGCCCCTGAATTCAAAGTAAAAAACCAAAAAAAACAGGCTGAGGTAAGATGAATCAATGTAGTGAGACAACCCCTTTTAAACTTCCGTGTTTTTTTAAATTTTTTCCTTTCCAAGTACATAAGACTTAAAGTAAAAAGTATTGATTTTTTGCACCCGGGGGGACGGTTAAATGCAATCCGAAACCCTGCCCAGGGCAAAACGTCCATTTTGTGCAAACCCTTTGGGTTCTGATGGATTGGGTTTTTCATTCCCCAAGGCCCTTCAGTGCCCTTTTGTAGCCTCGAAAATCCGAAGAGGTTTTTTTTTTTTTTTTAATTTCCCCCCTGTAAACACCCATAATTTTTTTTAAATTGAAATGTATTATTTAAATGAGCCCAAGGGGAAAGGGGGCCCGACACCCCGTCCCTCTTGATTTTGGGCCCTAGCCAATCTGTGTATCAGCTGAATGGTCAGTCATTTAAGTGCCCTCCATGGTGATACATAACTTTTAAAGGGAAGGTGTCATAAAAAAATTACATATTGTTTTTTTTTAAACACATTTTTTTGGAAAATTTTTGGGGTTTTTTCTTTTTAAATTTTCCCTATGTTTTAATATTTTTTTTTAAATTTTTCTTAAGCCTCCCGTTTTACTTTGGCCCAAGCCTTAAAAAAAGTCTAACACTTTCCCGTTTGTAGAAAGAGATTCCTTTAGTTGTCACCCATTTCAGCACAAAGAGGGTCAAACTGAAAGGAGACACCAAGTATGAATAGTTTAAAACAGGACACCTAGTCACAAGAGGGGAAAGGGACAGCTCCCCCCTCCCTTCCCAGGTACAGAGCAAGAACCCAAAAAAACTCTCCCCCCAGAATCAATGAAAACTAAGTCCCGCAGTTTTTTTACTTTTGGCCCCCTAGGCCTTGTTTGCCCCTGTTTTTTAAAGCAGTCAAGAGATGCCCCCCACAGTAGCCCTTTATGGAATAGGGGGAATTTTTAAAACCCGACACAGCCCATTTACTTTTTTTGGAAGTTTTAAGTCATGCTCTGTGACCTGGGAAAAATCAGTGTGCAAGGGGAAAAAGGGTGAACTTGACCACCCCTATTGTGACTGGTGGATCCTGTGTTATCTATTCAGACTGGTGTCCCCTTTCAGTTTGATTCTCTTTGTGTTATAATGAGCAGACAACTGAGAACTTTCTGACAGAAAGGAAAAGTGTAAAACAATTATTGGCTTAGTGGCCAAAGTGAAAACTGCGGGACTAAAAGAATTATTAAAAAAATATTGAAAGTGATATGGAAAATTAAAAAAAAAAAAAAAATATATATATATATATATATAACCAAAAATTCTTAAAAAATGTGTTGAACATAAAAACGTGAGCAAAACAGTAACTCATTTTTGATGACACATTCCCTTTAATGTTGACATTGTGCTTTGTTTGACATATGTTATGTATGTAACCCCCCTCGAATGTACAGTACCCTGGAATTAGTGCCGCTTTAACTAAATTAAAATTTTGTGCCTTTTGGGGCATCATGTGGCGGATCACAGACTGCATAAGCCACTGTAACATGGAACTAGGGGATCTTCCCTAATCCCCAGCTCCTTTGTTTTTCAATTTAAATTTTCATTTAAATAATTTATAATGGGATGGGGTCATAAAGGGCAAAAAAAAATTAAAAAAAAAAAAATTCCTCCCTAAAATGAAACTGCCGCCCCCTGGGGTGCAAACCTTAGGGCAGGGGAAAAAAAGCATTCTAAACAATTTCAAGATAAACACCCACTTTTACTGCTGTTAATGGACAACCCCTTTAACCGCAATTTAAAAAAAAAAAAGTGTGTATTTTTATTTTAAATTTTTTAGAATAGGGGAAAAATCTCTCCTTGAGGAGAGGAACCAATAAATTAGTCGGTGTGAGGATTTATGCGCCTTTCAGACCTCACTGACTGTTTTGCATAATGTGGCCAAAGTGAAAACTGCAGGACTTAAGAATCAATAAAAAAAAATACTGAAAGTGATCTGGAAAATTAAAAAAAAACATAACCAAAAATTCCTAAAAAATGTTTAACATAAAAACATTTAAGGTCTTTCTTTTTTACCGTATCCTTCTTCAATATATGGTAAGTACTTTAATTTTTTTTTTATGAAAATGTTACGTTTTTATTTACTCTTATAGTTTTATTTTAGGTTATTTCATAGTTGTGTTTATTATAAAGTGTTAGCTCTTGTATTTCTATTACACCAGTCACATGTCCATTGTATATTTTATTCTGGTATTTGATCCATTATTTGCAGTCCTTTTCTATGACTTTTTGTTGTTTTTTGCAGCATTTTATTCTTTGTGTTTAGCGTGTGTTGTTTAGTGGCTGTTTTGGCGGGGGTGGTTTTTTCTGCTCGAGGAAACAAAAACGGGGGGGGCTGAATTTAAATGGCCTGTTTTCACCGGGCTCCCCCTTTTCCCATGCGCCCGTGGTTTGGGCTTAGGGGCCTGCGCCTGTATGATTAATATTGGCTGCGGACACTCGGGTGGAAGAAAAGCAGATTAGGTCAATTTAAAGACGACAGTTATTGTGGCTATTATGTTATGGAGCACGGGCCAAAAATTGAGCCGCAAAGTGATTTTAAGGTGCCGTTTATTTGTAAAGGTGGAGGCTAAAAATCTTGTTTTCTGGGGTGGGGCCCGTGACTTGGTAAATGGGTTTTCATAATAAGTTGTGTTTCATTTGTTTTGGCTCCTTTTAAATGAGGGAGGCGGCGCCGTAAAAAATGGGGCCCTTTGCTGGGACCCCACTCGCAGGAAGTCCTTTACATTATTAATCTCCATCTCATCCAATTCTCTTTGATATAGTTTTGTACCCAGCCCCCTGCTGATAGACGGGGGCTTCCTCCTCTAATATGGCGTCTTGTGACATGGAGCATCTTGCGCAAACATAAATTCAAGTCCTATTCCTCATTTGCAAACCTGGCGGTGAGTGATCCATGGATCTGCCATGGCGAACGTAGCACTGGGAGATGGGATGTTCGCTGAATTAACCCCTTTTTTCCACCATCTCTATTGTTTGGTGTTTATAGTCTACTTTAGTTCATTGGATTGTTAGACCGGTGTCGTTGCTTACAACCCCTTTAACATCCTGTCTCTGGGCCGACCATTCACGTTCAGAAGTGGTCACCAGAAGTCCATCAACCATACAGCGGACTGGCTGCCATTGATGCACAGACTTGTTGTAGGGCCCCAAAAGGTATTGGGTGGAACACCGTTCTATTCCATCTATCTACCATTCATGTCTGTCTATTAGCCATTCATTTTGTTATCTAGCCACTAAATTTATAAATACATACTTTTCATAAAACTACAGGCAGTCCCCGGGTTAGGGACTGTAGGTTTGTTCTTAAGCTGAATTGGTATGCAAGTCGCAAAAGGTATAAAAATTTTTTTTATTTTTTTTTTCTTCCCAGTTTTGGTTAGTGCAGCGAAGGATTTTTATGTTTGTTTTGTTGTCTGTGCCCTTGTTAAGAAGATTTTACTTCATATGCTACTGTGGCATGTGGCATTGTCGTTCCCATCTACTCCTGTGTGGAACATAGAACCTTAAGGCCAGATGCCCCTTAATTTCTCCATTTGTAACTAGGGGACAGATGTAAGTTGGAACATTGTAAGATGAGGGCTGTGTTGTATGTTGTTGTGTGTGTATATATATACATACATACACTCACCGGCCCACTTTTTTTGGTACCTGTCCAATGTTTTAAAACACTTAATTTTAATACCAATCAAATGGCGGAAAATCAGTGATTTAGGTGTAGAATGGTCAAGACAGTCTCCGAGTTCAAACCGGCATCAGTAGGGGGAAAGGGAAAGGTGATTTGAGTGCCTTTTGAAGGGGCATGGTTGTTGGTGCAAAAAGGGCGGGTTGAGTATTTCAGAACTGCTATCCCCCTGGGATTTTCACGCAAACCATCTCTGGGTTTACAGAAAGGGCCCAAAAAAAGAAAAACACCCAGTGAGCGGCGTCTGTGGGGAAAAAAGCCTTGTTGATGCCAGAGGTCAAAGGAGAAGGGGCAGATGGTTGAGCTGTAGAAAAGGCAACAGTGATCAATTTGCCCCCGTTAAACCCAAGGTAGGAGAAGAGCATCTCTGAAGCACAGTCGGGAACTTTTGGGGAGATGGGTACAGCGCAGAAAACCACCGGGGCCCCCCTCCTTCAGCTAAGAACAGGAAAACTGAGGCTAATTTGCCCAAACTCATCGAAATTGGAAGTAGAAAATTGGAAAAATGTTGCCTGGTTGATGATCTCGATTTTGCTGCGAATTGGATGTAGGGGCAGAATTGGCGTCAACAAAAATGAAAGCATGGATCCCTCCTGCCCCTTTTTCAAAGGGTTAGGCTGGTGGTGGGGTGTATGGTGTGGGGAATTTTTTCTGGCACTCTTTGGGCCCCCGGTACCAATTGGCTCGTTGCAAAACCTTGTGGAATCTATGCCCCCGAAGAATTGAGGCGTTCGAAGACAAAAGGGGGTCCCAATCGTTACTAGCTGGTGTACCCAAATAAAGTGGCCCGGTGAGTGTTATAAAATGTATTTTTCTCTTTCCCCTACCTTCCCCCCACAAAAACCCCCCCCTTAAAAATAATTTTTCTCCTCTAGGCAACCTCATTAAGGTCCCTCCCGCCCGCTCCCTGCTAGCATATATTCTTCTTCGATATAAGTATTTTTTTATTTTCCTTTTTTTTTGAAAATTCCAAAAAATTTTTTTTAGGCGTCCCTGACTTTCAACGTTTTTTTTTTGTAGTTACAAACGGAGTTTATAGGGGATGCGGCACTTCTAGTTCTATGTTCCACAGCAAATAGTAGCTGTGGAACTACTACAAGCTCCAGCATGCCACAGAAGCACATGAGGTGAAATGTTAACAGGGGCACAGACAGCAGAAAAATATAAAAACCCTTCCCTGCACTATCCGGAACTAAAAAAAAAAAAGTTGGAGTTACATTTAATTAATATACCTGTTCTGACTTCAATACAAATTCATCTTAAGAACAAACCTCATATGTTTGTGTTATTATAAAATGTTAGATGTAGTAATTGTTACATATTCCCTGTCCCTTTATAGTTTTTATTTGTTGTTTTGGCTTATTTATAGTCCTTTTTATATAACTTTTTTGTTTTTTTTCCAACATTTAACTTTTTTTTCCTAAACATTCACAGCACAGGTCCGTGTGGGATTTACAAAATTCCATCAACATGGCTGGTACTGTAATCCACAGCAGAAAATCTGCAGCACGTCCGTGCCATGTGCATTCGCTTTTAGGTAATGAAAGTTGGGGGATTCGTCGATTTTTGGTGTGGATTTGTGCACAGTCTGTTTCCAGTTTTTATGTATGGGTTTTTCCCGTGGTTTATGCCGAAAAAAAATTTACCGACAAATTGACCCCGTATGTTTAAATTTGTATGGTAAATATCCACGTTTTTTTTGTGTCGTCTTCTAGAAAACATTGTACATTTTTTGTTTGCTTTGCGATGTGGAATCTACACAAATCCCCAATTGAAGGATTGATACGATGTAATCATGTGGGGAAAAACAAAATAATATCTCCCGGTATGGAAATTTTCTGCACAGATATTGTCAGGATGTGCAGATTAAAAAAATCCTCCATTTTTGTTGCAAATTTTCATTTGTAGATTTTGTCAAAATGATAAATTAGGAGTACAAGTATCTTTTCTCTACTCCTTTACCCAAATTTTAGATGCCCTTCCCCCGAATTTATTAAAATTACGCTGTGGGACAGCCAGAGCCGAGGGGAAAAAAACCCCCCCCACCCCGTTCCTTTGGGGGCATAAATTTTTTTTTAAAATTTTTAAAAGGAAGTAACAGTTTGAAATCTTTCCCGTTTTAAAGGGAATCAATGATCATTTTTATAAACCTATTTTTTGGTTCATTGGTTTTTTGGAGAGGGCAGACAAAAAATTAAGAACTCATAACATCTTCTTTTTTTGAAATCTACGCAATGTTGCTAGGCATTTATCTGATGAGGGGCCCAATCCTAATTTCCTATATCCCCGGAGAGGAATTTTTTTGGTTCTTGATATAACTTCTTTCTAAAGCGGGGCCCGTCCCATCCGTTCCAAGTAAAGCGTGTAAAAGATTTTCTGTTACTTCGTTTAAGGTGTATAGCATTTAAAAGCATTTTAAAACAAAACTATCTGATGGGGCTTAATAAGAATGTAATGATGAAACAGATTTCGATGTTTTTTTCCTTAAATCATCAACTTGACAATTTCACCTGTTGATCGTTCAGGGCAACTCATTTCCATCAAGGGGGCCACAGTGCAGGGTTTTTTGGGACGGGGTTTGGGGGGGCCCAGGTAGGACTGTCAGAACGGTGCCACCGCTGTGATTTGTTAAACCCAGAGTTTAAAAATTCAAAAATGGCCCCCAAACCCCCTGCTTTGGTACTCCCCACTCTGCCAAGTGCTGGTGCACCTCGGGTAAAAAGGGGAGAGTGGCCCTTCTGCTGAAGGACATCGCCCTTCCCTGATCGAATTTCCTCAAAAACTCTTTTTTTTTTTTTTTTTTTTGAAACCACATAAAATATCACGGTGGGTCGGGGTTAACTCTTTGGGGAATCTGCCCCAAAAACTGCATTTGTTACTAATGGATTTAGCTGCGGATGGACTTCAATGTTGCTGCTGAAATCTTTGGCACATGTGGATGTGATCCTATAATTTCTGCACAGTATCTCCACATGTTTCATTCTGTCCCGTGTTTCCTTCTATTATATAATCCGTTTCGGATGACTTTTTGCCCAGTGACCACGGAAAGGAAACATTCCATCTAAGGGGTAAGAACTTTAAAAGACTTGACAGTAGCCCTCAATTTGCATAAAATTTTAAAACCTCTTGTTTCCAAAAAGGGAAAAAATTTACCAGCCCTGTTAGGGTGGAAACCCCCTTTGGGCCCCGGGTACCTTTCCCTTCCTGTTTGCATTTTTTTTTAGGGAGTGGGTTTTCCCATACTAACTCTTATTTAATTAGTTGGGGTCAAGCAGAGGTTGTGGTTGCATTAAGTCAGGAGTGGCCGCATGAGTGAGCACTTAGTCTGGGTCCAGGGGCATCACATGACCTCCCCTCCCTCGCTTTGGTTGATGTATGGTCGCTGCTATGTCCTTTCTTGAAACATTTACTTTTCTATGTCTTAACTAGTGAAGGAGCAGTAACAGAACATCTCCCACAGTGCAGGCTGGAGGGGGTAATATTTATGTAGTTGTGTGATTAAGTACAGTTGTCAAGCGCTGCTTCTCAAACTTTCCCACCGAGGTGGAACGTCTGTTCTCGAGAAGGATGACGTTCAATCTTGGGAGATGGGGACTTTTTCCTTTGGTACCCTTTTTCCCCAAAAATAAGACAGCGTTTTTAAAATTAATTTTTTCCCCCTTTAGATACATTATGTCTTTTTTTCAGGGGATTTCTTATTTTCCCACAAAAAATTTTATTTTTGCTATATAGTGTGTGTGTGTGTGTGTGTGTGTGGTGTTGTGTGGTGTGTGTGTGTGTTTTGTGTGTGTGTGTGTGTGTGTTATATGTGGTGTGTGTGTGTCTTTGTATGTGTGTGTGTGTTTATGTATGTGTGTGTGTTTATATGTATGTGTGTGTATGTTTGTTTTTAAATATATATATATATTTATATCTTTTATTTGAATGAAAAGCTGGGACTTGTAGAACTAGAAGTTAAAAGCATCCCCCATCACCCAAATCTTGTGACATGTGTGTGTAAAGTTTAAATTGCCTTGTTCCCCCCCCATCCCTCACTTGCTTTTTTACAGTCTCCTGCCCTGGGAAAGTTGGGACCTGTGGGGGCATCACAGAACATGACCCCCCTGCCTGGTCCCTTTAAACCCCCCTCTTCTACTTTCATTTTCCCAGGGCCGTTTCTAGGGTGTGCGGGGCTTGGAACACCCGCCCCCCCCTTAGGATACCCCGTGTAGGGGAATTTGGCAGCAATGTTTTTCCAGTATCCCTTTATTTTGGGGGGATGCCTTATATTAGGGAATTCAACAAAATTTTCTGCTATGTTTTTGGGGGTGTTTAATTTTCGGGGAAGCACGGTATTAAAAACCCGTGACGTTTGGGGAAAGGGACTTTTTTTTGCCTAAAAAAAGGACTTGGCTCCTACATCCCTTTTACTGTATGCTAATAGCCTAGACTGGATGGATTATATTTTTCCAGCCGTACAACCTATGTCCCTGTGTAAGGCTGGTGTCACTTGCCGCTATTTGCACTGGGTTTAAGGTTTTTTGTCTCTGTATCGGAGAAAGAGTACCTCTGCTGGATATCATGACCTAGCTCCCCGACGTGGACTAGGTTTGCTCTATTTCCTGGTTGTGTATGCTTTTCCTAAGCATAGTCAATTCTTGAAAAGTTTTCAATGCTGAAAATCCCCATAGGAATTACTGGAGAGCTTCAAAACCTCAGCATAGTTTTTTGGCGCGGGTTTTACCCTGGCTATTAATTTGTGTGGGTGTTTCAGAAAGGCCTCATCCAAAACCTGATCAAATCCTTGTCTGAAACTGCTGCATTGAGCTGCTTTTCAGACGAGGTTTTGACGCTGATTTTTATGCTGAAAAAAAGAGCCCCCCAAAACGGCCGTGTGAACAGTCTAAGGGGGTTGTCCCCACGGCACTTGTTTTCAGTCAGTTTTCGGATTTGAAAATCGACGGTAAACCTTTTTACATTGATTTAAATAGTGAATTCGTCAGCAGGGCCACACTTTCCCCAAAAATGGTTTTGAACCGCCGGCGTTTTCCCAAAAAAATTTGAACATGTTCTTTTTTTCCCCCCCCCCGGTTTTCGGGCCCGAACATGAACAATTTGGTGCGAAGAGGGAGGATGAAAACCCGGTTTAAAAAATGGGCCCCCCTATCACCAAAAAAACCCCCAAAAAAAAACGGGGCGGAAAATTCCCCGCTGATTTTGGGTTTTTAAAGGGGAACAAGGATTTGATTTTCCCCTTTTGATGTTTTTTTATTAAATTTAGGTCCTATTTCTTTCTAGTTCAACCAAAAGGGGTGATGTGAAGGAAAGGGGGGGTTTTGGCTGGGTTTTACGCAGCGTTTTGCGAAGGGCACTGTATGCCCTTTTAATGTAATAGGGAATTTGGGCCCCCTATAAATTCATTTTTTGCCGGGCGGATAGCCTGTCGCCCCTTTTTTCCCACGCGCGCTAAGTTTCAGTTTGGGGAATTTGGGGGCGTGTGTCTGGCACTGGGTATTTTAGAAAAAAAAAAAAATCGCCAGTCACCAACCCCCACTGGAAAACAATGCCCCGGGTCCAATTGGGCAGGTGTAGCATTCCCAAAGAAACGAAAAACGGGTCCCCCGATTCCAATTTTTTAGCAGATAAAAGCACAAAAAAAGGGTTTTTTAAAACTTCTAAAAAATTTATGCTTTGGGGCATAGTAGCAAAGAAACCCCTGTAGATGACCCTCAAACTGACGCGTTTCGGGGACAGCAAAAACCCGATTCCCCCTTTCTCATTGCAGTGTGAACACTGTGTGTTTTTTTACCTTGATGGGTTTTTTGCCGACTGTTTTTGCTAGTTTGGGCCATATTTAGGCAAAATTATGCCCGAAACATACACACAAAATTACGACCCAAAAGACGCCCCCTTAGAGGGAAATTTAAAACCTTCCCCCTTTTGATCCAGAATATGGAACCAATAAGGCTTGAACCAATTTGCCCTAAAAGGAATATTTCCCCTCCTCACCCTCTTTTTCTGGTTTGTTTTCTTTTTGACAGATTTAGACGTTGACTTTTAATTTCCCAAAGAACCCTTTTTTTTTTTCTGTTTTTTTCCCTAAAAAATTTTTGGGTGGGGATTTTTGTTCTTCTACCCAAATTGCTAAGGCTTTTTTTTTTTTTTTTTTATAGACCGTTTCTAGGATTTGGGAGAGATAATTGTGGCTGCTCGGCTCCTGTGCCGGAAATAGGCCGTGGTCTCCAGAGACTTGCTTCCAGGCCTTGTGGTGTCTCCGACACACAGCAGGCAATTAATGCTTCTGTCTGTGTGGATTCCACTTGTAGCATAGATAACCGTTAGCGAGTGAAATGAGATCCACTTGTAGCCGACTTGTCCCAGTTATGTGGAGGAAGCCTCTCGCCGCGGCACCTGTCCCTCATTCTTTCGTATGTTGGGTTTTGCTGGCCAAAGCTCCCCCGCTCCTTAAGTGTTTAAAACAGAACGACGAGCCCGGCCCTTTTTCTTTTGTACGTTTCCTCTATATCCTCCGCATGACATCACGGCAGGCTGTCGGATATAGCTCTGCTGGAACAGTGTTTAACAAGGATCTCTACTAAAAAAAAAAACTGGTGCTGATTGGGTGCCTGGAACGAGGGCCATATGTAAAAAGCACTGTCGACAGGTGTGATATACTTGTCACCTATTGCACCTACTAAGAAAGTTTTCGGAGCAGCTGCCCCCCTGGGCACCCCATGGCATCATTGTGGGCAGGGGTTGGACCTCCTTTGAACCCCCGGGAAAAAATGCTCGTCCCGATTTCTTTATGATGGATTTTGATTTTGCATCATAATCCATGTGTAATCCATTTTCTATTGGTTTCCGTAGGATATCCTCACATGGTGCAGATGACGCAACTTTTTTTTTTTTCGACAGGGGATCAAAATTTGCCTTGTGTAAAAAAAAAAAAAAAAAAAAAAAAAAAAAAAAAAAAAAAATATAAATAATATATATATATATATATATATATATATATATATATATATATATATATTATATATTTATTTTACGGACTTGTCACTAATTCTTCCCATTGAAGTCAACGGGAAACTGAAAATTCAAAGTTTGACGCGCTACCTTGACATAGATCTGTCCCAGTCGGACTGAGTTATAAATCTACGTCAACAAATCCGCGTCTGCTGTAGAAAATTCATGTCTAAAATCCGCATCAATTCTTACATGCTAATCTGCGCAGGAAAATCTGTTATGTGAAGATAACCTGTGAATGGTTCCTGTTCTGGTGGAGTCAGGCTGTCCTGGTCTCACAAGGATGGCCATTCATCTGTAATCCTGACATTCAATGCACCTTCTCCCTGCAGCTCCCCTTAAAATCAGCTGTGTGTGGTGGAGTTGGGACATTGGGGGTTCAGCCCCTTCCAAAATGTGACCCCTGGAGTGGTTCCTGAAAAAACCTTTTTAGCCCCTGGAGAAAATGATTTCTGTAAAATATATTTTTGGTTTTACTCACTGGTTTCCATAGTGTTTGCTGTCGGTGAATAAGAACACATTTTACAGCTGGTTGGTACAAACCAATTTTTAACTGACAAGTGGACACAGTTGCACCCAGGGTAAGCAAAGCTTGTGCACTACACAGTCTGGACTCCAAACAGATACATTGCAGCGACTGAGAGGTTTCTACAGAAGCTGCATTGTCTAGACTGGATACAATGAGAGCAGGACTAGATATGTACGATCTTCCAGCCTGGACTCTAGGCTATCTAGCTCACAGAGCATTGTCTAGCCTGGATGCAATGTATTCACTTATCTGCGAGGAGCAGGACAAGCTATGTTCAATGTCTCAGACTGCAGTGACAGCCGTTTAGCTCACAGAACATTGTCTCCGTTGAGAAAAGGACCAGCTATATACAGTGTATCAGCCTGGAGACCAGGCTGCTTAGCTCACAGAGCATTGTCCAGACTGGATACAAGCTGATCTATATCTGTATGGGTTTCCTGCCCTGTAAACCAAGTGGTATCATTCACTGACGGCCAACAGTGATCTTGAAAACAGGACTTCACATTCAAAGTATACATGAAAGTTGTAGAGTCTATCACCTATGTAGTGAATTAGCATTTCTACATAAACCTGGAAAATCACTTTAACTTGCAAAGTTGTCTTGACAAGATACAATGGATCACGGTGGGGGGTGGGGGGGGATTGAGTAGTTGCCCCCAACTGCCGCCCTCGGCCACAAAGAAGGCAAAAATACTCTTACCCGAAAAATGGTACACATTAGATGCTTCTTAGGGGAAAACTCCTGGTCTGCTGCATATACTGTAGACTCCTACAGGTGATATACAAGTCTCTTTATATAGCTCTTATGCTGTTTTTTATAACGTCTGATCTCCAAGCAACACAGCTAGAATACGAGTGCATCAGAAAGTTTTCTATAATTAAGAGCAGGAACATGCTTAATTCAATAAACCAGCAGCTTCATATCCACAGCCTTGCTCAGAATTAAATTAGTCTGACTTGATCAAAGAACAGAGGACTGCACGGCAGGTCTATGACTAATAGGCAGATCTCAGGAAATTCCCGGCCAGAATTTTATCTTATTTTCTCCGTTTACTTTGGCTGCCCTTAATCTTTCCCTGCTAGGTGAGTCAGAAGGTGAATGGGAAAAGGTTTTAGGATTCCCCAACACCCATGGAAAACAACAAAAGCCAAACAGCGTTGGAAAGGAGTCTGGAAAAATTGCGGCCTTTTTTTTTTTTTTTTAAAGTTTTTTCTTTTTTTATTGAGCTCATCAGTTAATTCCAGTTCATCCAAGGATAGCAGCAATTTAACATCTGGAATGCTCATCCAAGCCGCCCTGTGCATCTGTCAAGGCCTGTCTTGCATTGAGCACTGGTCTGTTTTCCACCAGACTCTGGCACCCTTCATTAAGGGGTCATCTAGTGACCTTGTGTGGATCAGGTTATCTCATCTAGGACTATTTAGGAGCACTGGCTCATGCTGACTGACCTTGTTAGTTAATAGTACATCCAATCCTTAAGGAGTCCTTGCTTCTTCTAAGAATTTTAACCTCGTCTTTCTCCATCTGAGGGTGCTTCCAGACCTGACCTTGTTAGATATTATAGTACATCCACATCTTAAGGAGTCCTTGCTGCTTCTGAGACTTTTAACCTCTTCAGTCTCCATCTGAGGGTGCTTCCAGACCTGGGTTTAAATATTTTTGTTCATCCTATACCCTTTAAGAGTCCATACTACTTCTGAGAATTTTAACCTCTTCTGTCTCCATCTGAGGGTGCTTCCAGACCTGGTTCGATATTATAGTACATCCACGTCTTAGAGAGTCCTTGCTTCTTCTGAGAATTTTAACCTCTTCTGTCTCCATCTGAGGGTGCTTCCAGACCTGACCTTGTTAGATGTAATAGTACATCCACATCTTAAGGAGTCCTTGCTGCTTCTGAGACTTTTAACCTCTTCAGTCTCCATCTGAGGGTGCTTCCAGACCTGACCTTGTTAGATGTAATATAGTCTCACATTTAGGAGTCCTTGCTGATCTGAGACTTTTAATCTTCAGTCTATCTGGGGTTTCCACGACTTGTTAGATGTATAGTTATCTTAAGGGTCTTGCTTCTTCTGAGACTTTTAACCTCTTCTGTTTCAGTCTGAGGGTGCTTCTAGATCCAATATGTTTCTTTGAGGGTTCACCTTTCTGATCCTAAGGGTACTGGAGTCTACTGTCCAGTTTTAGACCGTTACTCCTGTTTTTTCTTGACTTCCACTGAAATTGGTGCAGCACAAGAGAAGATCTGCATTTATAGCTTTAACTAGCCTTAAAGGGGTATTCACACCACATTGATTAACATGTAGGCAAAGGTAAATAAAGAATATTACCAATACATTTACTATTCTGATTTTCTTTCAGTGTTAGAGCAGTTCTTATCTCCTGCTTGTGTACACAAGCTTCCTCAGGTTCAGTCCTCTCTCTTTTCTAGCAGCTCTGACTGGAATGGTGAGATTATTCCCTGCTATGTCTTATCAGCAGCACAGGAGCTTATTTATGTTTCTTACTGACAAACTTTAACCATGTAGGGATCAGTAGTCTTCTGACCTACTGTTTTTAGACCCCTAAATCACCAATATTCCTCAAACAGGATTAGCTAGGAATAGCAGCTGAAATGTCAGCCTGAATCTGGCTCTGTGAAACAGTCTACTGAGAAAACCCCTTTAAACTTGTAGAGGACTTTTTACACAATTTTTCTGAGTTTTTACCAGGTAAGGTTATTGGCTTGTCTGTTCAGAAGGCTCAGACCTCAAGCTATGTTATGGTTTCTTGGTGCTTATGGTAGAGGTTGAATAATGTTTTAATTGTGCAACAATTTCTTCAGCGATCAACTTTCTGGTTAAGTAATATTTACTGTTCTAATACAAGGAGGACTGTAGAGTCCATGACCTTTCAATTAGATAATTTAGTCAGCAGTCTCTCTTATTACAAAGGATATAATTGAATTTCGTGGCGGGGAAGGAGCATTTGGTCTATCAATGCTGCCCATCTATTTTTTTTTCTTATTTATTTTAATGAGCAATTATTCTGTATTCAGGGGGCAGGGAACAAGAACCATCTAGCCAAATAATTGATGCACAAAATTCTAGAGGGTGGATAGGATTGTCATTGAAATATACTGTAATCTTCATACCAGTAGGAACTTCCATACAGATACTTGCACCGTAATAAAGAACCTGGCTTAGGAAATGTCAAACGTGTATAAACTTTTATAAAAGCAGCTCTACTGAGAAGTTACTATCAGATGTATATACTTGATTATAGGAAGCAGTATTATAGTAGTTATATTCTTGTACATAGAGGGCAGTGTTATAGCAGTTATATTCTTGTACATTGAATAGTCACTGTGCTTTCACTCCTCACCATAGGCGAGCAGGAAAACTCAGTAAAAAACTTGGTGTAGTGCTCAGGCGATGGGTAGAATAAAATAAGGGACGAGACAAGTAGCCATCTAGCCAATTAATATGTCTCTTTAATGTCCAAATTAAAAGCAGAACAGCAAGACGCGTTTCTCGAGGATCTACCTGTTCACACTGCATGGATTGTCCTTTATATATAAAGTTTTACAATCACTTAGCTAGATGCCTAGTGTCTCGTCCCTTATTTTATTCTACCCATCGCCTGAGCGCTGCACCAAGTTTTTTACTGAGTTTTCCTGCTCGCCTATGGTGAGGAGTGGAAGCACAGTGACTATTTATTGCTGCAGGAGACCACCGAGAATCTGTGGAGGGCTAACCGACCTGACTTGGAGTTTGGCTGCTCGGCTTTGATCCTCAGGGATCGTTAATTTTCTACAAACGCTTATATGAGTTGTGCCATTTACCTTGCACAGCTCGTCCAGGTGAGAGACTAATACACCAGAATCTTTTAAACTTCATACAAAAGTTCATGTGCATGAGGCGCGCTTCTCTCGGCTCCTTGTTTCATTTGCCCTCTATTCTTGTACATAGAGGGCAGTATTATAGTAGCTATATTCTTGTATATAGGGGGCAGTATTATAGTAGTTATATTCTTTTACATAGGGGGCAGTATTATAGTAGTTATATTCTTTTAAATTGGGGGCAGTATTATAGTAGTTATATTCTTGTATATAGGGAGCAGTATTATAGTAGTTATATTCTTGCACATAGGGGCAGTATTATAGTAGTTATATTCTTGTACATAGGGGCAGTATTATAGTTTAGTTGACATTTCTGTGTATATTGGGGGCTGTATTATAGTAGTTATTTTCTTTTACATTGGGGGCAGTATTATAGTAGTTATATTCTTGTACATTGGGGGCAGTATTATAGTAGTTATATTCTTGTATATCGGGGGCAGTATTATAGTAGTTATATTCTTGCACATAGGGGCAGTATTATAGTAGTTACATTCTTGCACATAGGGGCAGTATTATAGTAGTTATATTCTTGCACATAGGGGCAGTATTATAGTAGTTACATTCTTGAAGGGGCAGTATTATAGTAGTTACATTCTGTCAGAATAGGGGGCAGTATTATAGTAGTTACATTCATGTGCATAGGGGGCAGTATTATAGTAGTTATTCTTGTACATAGGGGGCAGTATTATAGTAGTTATATTCTTGTACATAGGGGCAGTATTATAGTAGTTATTATTGTACATAGCGGACGTATTACAGTAGTTATATTCTTGTACATAGGGGCAGTATAATAGTAGTTATATTCGTGTACATAGGAGCAGTATTATAGTAGTTATATTCTTGTACATAGGGGGCAGTATTATAGTAGTTATATTCTTGTACATAGGGAGCAGTATTATAGTAGTTATATTCTTGTACATAGGGGCAGTATTATAGTAGTTATATTCTTGTACATAGGGGGCAGTATATATATAGTAGTTATAGATTTCTTGTACATAGGGGGCAGTAGTTTATTGTCATAGACTTAGTTATTATTCTTGTAATAGGGGCGAAGTATTATAGTAGGGGTTATATTATCTTGTACATAGGGGCAGTATTATAGTAGTTATATTCTTGTACATAGGGGGCAGTATTATAGTAGTTATATTCTTGTACATAGGGGGCAGTATTATAGTAGTTATTTTCTTGTACATAGGGAGCAGTAATTTATAGTAGTTATATCTTGTACATAGGGGGCAGTATTATGTAGTTATTTTGTACATAGGGGGCAGTACCATAGTAGTTGTACATAGGGAGA
This sequence comes from Phyllomedusa bahiana, assembly GCA_025379985.1. Taxonomy (NCBI): domain Eukaryota; kingdom Metazoa; phylum Chordata; class Amphibia; order Anura; family Hylidae; genus Phyllomedusa; species Phyllomedusa bahiana. The sequence continues at coordinate 151,364 of JAODAL010000027.1, forward strand.
AAGTGATTTTAACATTTTTACTTTTTATTTTACTTTTTAAGTGAGTCACTTGAATTTTTCTTCTTTTCTTAAGGCTTTCTTCAATTTAAAGTAAAAAAAAAAAAAATATTCTCTGCCTTTCCTCCAGCTCAGGCATTGAGTGAACAGGTTTCATCTATGTGCCCGTTACCAATTCTATAAGTTTTTTTTTTTTTTAAATTTAATATGAAGAATATGGACAATGTGAAGATGTCATTTTAGGTATTCTGCTTCTCTGAGCACTTGAACACTGAGGAAGTCTTAATAGTGGATGTCGGAGCCTCGTTGGGTCCACTCTGCTCGGCACTCCCGTACTCCCGCACACACTAATTGACTTGGAAGGCGGGTTCCCGGGAGGCGGCTGGTGTTGGTTTTGCATAGCGTAACGGGAACCTGCTTTCCCTTTGGCTCTGAAGTTATTTATCCCCGGTTGTTGCAGATTGTAAATGTTGGTAATCCGTGTCACATGTAATAATTTTAATATTTGCTGCACTCGCTGCTGGTTTAAGTGCCACTTTTTTGTGTTTTATGTACTCCGGCACTAATCTTTTGGTGCCTACAGTAGCGGGTATAGATCTAGACTGTAAATTTTAAATGATTTATTAGATTGTATTAAACGATCCAGCTCTATTGATTAGAGGAACCTGCACAGATTGCATTATAATGAAGGCTGGCACAGGAGCTGCGCTTACAGAAAATGGAGCTGGAGATTTAAAGGATGTTTCTGAAGTTAAATGCTTTTCTGCAAAACCGGCTCTTGAGAGGGCGAGCTCCAGTTTGGGGAATTGGAAAATTATTAATGTGAAGTATCTTTGTAGGCTTTCAGAATTGCTCACTAGTAGTGAATGTCCTAATTATATGGCGTCTGATGGACTAGGTCAGTGGTCTGCAACGTGCGGCTCGCCAGCTGTTGGCAAACTACAACTCCCATCGGGCTTTTTTATAATCTAGATCAGTGGGCATGATGGGAGATGCAGTTTCCCAAGAGCTGGAGAGCTGCACGTTTCAGACCCCTGGACTATGCCATGACTTTTGCTATATATTCTATATGAATTTAAAGGGGTTTTGCCAAGAAGTGAGTTCCTTAGCTAACAGGCTGATACTCCCCTCTTGAGGCTTGAAAAAAGGGGCGTTGCGTTTCTGTGTTTAAAAAAACAAGTGCCTCCTCTGTGATGTCATCGCTCCACCTCCCATGCACGTTCCTGATACTCAGTCTCTGTAGTTGAGTAGTTGCTAATCCACAGAGGAGAACTGTATTGTGCAGAAGCTATATGCGTTTTATTTATCCCCCTTATTTGCTCAGGAGAGAAGATAAGTTCAGCAGGCAGCCTTCTTTCATTCATTCTTCACAAACCCTGCAGAGGGAGAGGGGCTGAGCAGAGAGCTTGGAAGCTTCTTCATGTTTACTCAGATAATTACATTACAACCAGTGTATTATCTATACAAAAGACACAGGATTTTTTTCTCCCAAGTCTCTTCAAAGCTCGTTCATGTTCCCTGCCATCAGATAAGAAGTGCAAACAACGCAAGCGTGGCCAGATCAGCTCCTGTCAGTGTCCTGGTTGTGTCTAATGTAAACTGGCAGGAAACTAAGGGCATGTAAGGAAGGCTGCAGTTCTCACAAGCTTCACTTTTTTTAAGGACATATATTTAGAAAAGTTATTACCCATTTTGGAGGATCCCACGTCAACATTAGATCGTGGCAAAACCCTTTTAAGAAAAACCTTTGTATGAGTTTGGGGTGCACACAGAGGTAAAATGTAGATACAGGCAGGTTCCATATTATGAAGTCATAAGGTAATGGAGTGGTGGTAAGAGTCCCTTTGGTGCATTATTATGAAAGTAGAGACGGAATAGCTCTATAATATGGCATGATATGCAAGCATTCAGTGTGACCGCATAGCAGGCCATGGACACCATATATTGTAAAAGCATGCACCACAGTCTAGATATGTGCATTAGACTTCCTTGTTACTTTTTTGCACAAGAGACTATTTCATGACTTTTTAACCACTAGAGGGCATATTTTTATTCACTCATTATAGTTCTGTAGGGTTTACATCCAAGGTCTCAAACTTGGCCGAGTAAATGGGCCACAGGCTTGGTTCACATGTGCATCATAGGTTCCGTTTGGGAATGATGGAAAAATAGTGCAGCATTTTTTTTTTTCCCCATTCAAACAACGGAGGTCACGGTGGAAACCAGACTGATCTATTGTAATAAATAGCATCCGTGGGGCGCTGAGGGTGGTCATTGTGAAACACATCCCTGGCGTCCCTTTTCACCTTTGCGAAGGGAACCTCAGATGCAGGTGTAAACCAACTCTAAGTTGACATCCTGCATTCCTTTAAAATTTGATAAAATACAAAATTATTGCCCAGGTCATTACGGTCCTGGCCATGTCAAATTTTTTATTTTTTTTTTTAAACTTTTTTGCATGATATGCATCAATATAGAGTGTGGGTTACAATATACAGTGTGGTGTTTATGTATATATGTGTGTATATTAATTGTATGTATTTGTATATATATATATTATTATGATATTTTGTATATATATATTATTATATATATATATATATTTTATATGTATATTATATTATTTATGTGTGTGTGTATATATATTTTCTATATTATATTTTTTTTTTGTTTCCTGTTTATTATATATATATATATATATATATTTGTTTGTGTGTATATATATATATGTGTATGTATATGTTTGTGTGTGTATATATATATATATATGTGTATGTATATGTGTGTATATATTTTTCTATTATTTCTTATTCTTTTTTGTTTCCTGTTATAATACATTGCAGTACATGACTGCACTATAATATACTCTGCCAGCTGGTCTAATTCAGAAAGAGACCTGAACATGTTAGGCCTCCAGCTGTCATGGCGCCCAGCGACCGCACAGCAGGGTGCTGACGAAGGACAGAGGGAGCCCTGTCTCAAGTCCTTCACATGCTGCAGGCACTAATGACCACATCAGCTAAAGGGTTAATTGGCCAGGCATGGCATAAACTGTGCTCCAAGCCATTAGATCAGAACCCCAGCACCCCCAAGGTTGTTTCAGGCTCTGTGTTGCCCTGAGGCCGACAGGTGACGGCCCGTGGGCGGCGTGTTTTAGAACCCTGGTCTACACCACAGGCAACAATTGCCCGGTGTACGAAACAGTTGCTGTTGTCCCTATGCCTGATGTAGAAGTAAATAGCTAAGGGTACGTCTACATGGCAAGCTTTTAGGCCATGTTCACACGGCTTATTTTGGGAAGGATTTCAGCCCGTAATTCGTGCCGTACTGTCCCATTCATTACGGTAATCCACAGCTCTCATAGATAACTATGGATTACGTGTCATTATCGGTAATTCCACGCCCATGGATAACTTGTTACCGGGACTCTCTCCCGCCGCCCGTCATACGGCGAGCAGAGGTAATACGTTCCTATTATCACCGCGTGTATCCATGCCATGGATAATGCTTGTCTATGGGGCCGGCGAGCTGCTGCCTCCCCGCCCCGCCCCCGTCCACACGGCGTAATTGCAGAGCGAAATACGTCCCGCAATTAAGCCGTGTGAACATGGCCTTACAGTGACACGGATTCTGATTTTCGAATCCGTCAAAAACGGACTGTAAAACCATCCCCATTGAACTTAGAAGCAAATCCGAGTTCTAGTTCACATGATTTTCTTAAGGACAAATTTAAAACACTATTTTAAAAAGAAAATGAAAATTAGAACAAGTTCGTTTTAGGTCAAAAAATGCATCTCAAATATTTCCACATTGGATCGGTGTCCAACGCCCAATATAGGTGAATAGGGCTTGTTTTCTAAATCTGGCAGAAAAAGCCACCTAAAATCTACATTGACGACCACGGGCGACGCGTTTTTAGGACTTGGAGTATTTTGACGTCCCGTATGAAGGCTTTCCTGCCGTGTGATTTTTGTATCAATCCATCGAGGCTACAAAGTTGAGCTTTGAGTCTTTGTCTATGGGTTGTATGGCTGCAGGTAGACACTAATGGAACGCAAGGTTACTTTACAATTCATCAGTCAAGGCCCGGCAGTACCTATTATTTGCAGTATAAATGTGTCGTCTTGGTTTCCTCTTTCTATTATGTTTCCGTCTTCTCCTGCAGCAACCGGTAATTTTTTAGTGGTTTCTGGACAAAAAGCTCCTTTCCTGAGAACTACTCCTTCCATCCCCTTTTAGGCTCCTTGTCTGCACACTGAGCCGGCTATTGATGTGGAGACTAGAAAGTGATGGACTCTGGATACAGTGGGGCCGGTGCGGCGCGGGCCGGTGTGGAGGGTCTCTTCTGCTTTAACCTGTTAGAGGCTATCTTCATCATTTCAGCCCTACCTGACGGCTATAGATTTGGTCTCCCTGAAATTAAACCTTATTTTGTACTGAATATTAGTTCGGAGCTGAAATCACGATACTTCCGGTTTCTATGGCAAACTGTCGACCAAGCTTGTTGGCAGAGACATCTCCAAAAGCTCAGCTGAGCTGCTATATGGCTGCAGGACAGGTCTCCATATATCTGATTACTGGACGGTGCCCAGGGCAGAGACTACACGTCACCGAATGCCAATCACCAGAGCAGGAGAATGGAAGAAAATGCTGGGAGATTTTAGCTCTGAAGCCAACATAATTATGAATGCAGTTCTGGTTTATAATGCAGGCTGTAACTCAAGATCCGTGCATAAGTATTGTAATGTATGTACAGTGACTGCACCAGCAGAATAGTGAGTGCAGCTCTGGAGTATAATACAGGATGTAACTCAGGATGAGTACAGGGTAAGTAACGTATGTACACAGTGACTGCACCAGCAGAATAGTGAGTGCAGCTCTGGAGTATAATACAGAATGTAACTCGGGATCAGTACAGGATAAGTAATGTATGTACACAGTGACTGCACCAGCAAAATAGTGAGCGCAGCTCTGAAGTATAATACAGGATGTAACTCAGGATCAGTACAGGATAAGTATGTATGTACACAGTGACTGCACCAGCAGAATAGTGAGTGCAGCTCTGAAGTATAATACAGGATGTAACTCGGGGTCAGTACAGGATAAGTAATGTATGTACACATTGACTGCACCAGCAGAATAGTGAGTGCAGCTCTGAAGTATAATACAGGATGTAACTCAGGGTCAGTACAGGATATGTAATGTATGTATACAGTGACTGCACCAGCAGAATAGTGAGCGCAGCTCTGAAGTATAATACAGGATGTAACTCAGGATAAGTAATGTATGTACACAGTGACTGCACCAGCAGAATAGTGAGTGCAGCTCTGAAGTATAATACAGGATGTAACTCAGGATAAGTAATGTATGTACACAGTGACTGCACCAGCAGAATAGTGAGCGCAGCTCTGGAGTATAATACAGGATGTAACTCAGGATCAGTACAGGATAAGTAATGTATGTACACAGTGACTGCACCAGCAGAATAGTGAGTGCAGCTCTGCAGTATAATACAGGATGTAATTCAGAATCAGTAATGTAATATATGTACACAGTGAGTGCAGCTCTGGAGTATAACACAAGCTACAACTGAAGAGAAGTCCAAGAAAAGATTTTGTATACATATTTCACTTTTTATGTACATTAAACTGTAAAATAGTTATTGGGCGGCTCACTACCGAGATCTCTGGGCTTCTGCTTGAACTTGTGAATAATCTTTATTTAGACCTGCCATGTAACTCTATAAAGCATGGTTTGGTCTGTAGGTTAAATCACAGGGTTGCATTGATCAGCCTTGGAAATCTACCTGCTTCAATTAATTAGGGTAATAGATTCTGCAGGGTGACTTCTCATGGATTAGTTTCTGAAGTTGCTTAACATCATCAATAACCAGTCCTTCTTTGTAATCTGTGCTGTGACAGCTGCTGTCCACACTTCATGCTCAGGATCTAAGGGAAGAGCGCCATTCTGTTACAGAGGAATGGGTGTCAAGGATGAGAAGCGTCTCCGGGTGCAGACCTCTGCGCAAAAGGTTTTCCATGCACGGACTTTCTGGTAGGGTTGTGCTTATACACGGGAGCCAATCTGAATAAGCCGAGCTGCAGTACAAACCATGTTCATGGAGCAGAGCCGCATCCTGAGGCCATGGTCACACAGTGTAACATTTTGCTGTGAAATTAGCACCACTGTCACCGCTTTTGTATGCATGTTTTTACACCTTCTTTATTTGATGCGCATTTTTTATGCATATTTTCATGTTTTTTTTTCTCCGTGCAGAGAACTCTATTGTTTTCGGTGAATCTTTTGCCGTGTTTGCACACTGGTAATGGTCATGCACTCCAGTTTCTTCTTTGTGCCTGATGGGCACTTATTACCATTAGATTCAAAGGGATCCTTATGAGATGGCATTTTAGCACGCCCTTTGGACGCAAAATTGTGAAAAAAAACTGCATCTCGCACCTCAAAAAGCACAAAAAAACCTTAATGAGAGACGACTGACTCCTCTAGAGAACCGGGCTAAGCTGAAATCCGTGATTGTAGTTGTTTTAGAATTGTGCCACTAACCCACCAAAGTGTTCCATTAATATCATTGTTAAATATCTATTTTTGCTAAAAATTTTTTTACAGAGACTTAAAGGGGTTGTCTCACTACAAGAATTGATTTTTATGCTAAAGGTCTTGCAAAAACAAGTCATTTTGCAACATATATCCCCTCTTGTATGGGCTGCATCAGCTCCTCAGGTCGCTATAGCTACAGACCTGTTCCATCTCTCCTGATAGGCTGCCAGCACTGGTTGCTATAGCTACAGACCTGTTCCATCTCTCCTGATAGGCTGCCAGCACTGGTTGCTATAGCTACAGACCTGTGTGATCTATCCTGATAGGCTGTCAGTACTGGTTGCTATAGCTACAGACCTGGCTTCTACTGCAGCCTAGTGGAAGCCAGTAAACACGTCCCTAAATTCAAAGTGAAACCAAGAAAACAGGACTGAGGTGAGATGAATCAATGTAGTGAGACAACCCCTTTAAAGATCTTGCAAAAACAAGTCACTTTGCAATATGTGTCCATTACCAGTGTCCTACCTTTTCTGGGATATCCCCTCTTGTATGGGCTGCATCAGCTCCTCAGGTCGCTATAGCTACAGACCTGTTCCATCTCTCCTGATAGGCTGCCAGCACTGGTTGCTATAGCTACAGACCTGGCTTCTACTGCAGCCTAGTGGAAGCCATTAATCACGCCCCTAAATTCAAAGTTAAACCAAGAAAACAGGACTGAGGTAAGATGAATCAATGTAGTGAGACAACCCCTTTAAACTAAAATTGCTATAATATATTAATCTGTGCTTTATGGCATAAATCAAGGTCTGTCCCCGTCCTTTTTTGTAACCTTGACTAAAAAAACAAAAACGAAAGAGCCACAAAAAACAGAACAAGCTGGTGCTCCCCGGCCGCTCTTGTTGGGATCGTGTTGAGCATCAATATTTAATGTCTGCCAGAATGAGGTCTTGATTGGAAACCTGTGACACTTGAGACTGGTGCGCTCCTGACCCGCGCTGTTAATAATTGATCTCCGGGGCCTCTGGAGGTTGTCGCACCCAGGTGACAGGTGAGTTTTGATACTGCTCCTTTGTTTACTTGATTGGGTGACATAATAGCCTTGTTTTCTTGGCTGCGAAGAAATGTTGACGACGGTTTGTAAGGAAGACTTTGCTTAATGGTTTGCATAGGACTGTGACTAGCTGTGCTACTAAAGATTAGTCATGGGGTAGTCCTGTCTAGATTATTAGGAGTTATTTTAGTGGTGGCCGACTTTACATGGTGGTAGCCTAGAAAATGTCCCTTTTGACTTCACCATGCATATTTAGCGAAGTCTGAAATTAATTAAAGGAGTTGTCTCACTATAAAGATTAGCTTTCAACATGTAGGTGATGGTTAAAGAAGACATTTTCCATATATCTTGCTTTGTTTCTTTTTCTTTGTTGAGGAGGTAAAAGTGATTTTATCAGCTCTGAGTGCACTCGGGTTTCTCTAGGTTACCGACCTGCTGTTTGCCTTATCTGATCGCAGGGATGATGTCATCCGAACTGTCAGCAGCTTTTGAGCTGGATTGTTTTCTGATCTAACAAACAAAGGAGACAAATGACTTTTGGTTAGGTTACCTCTGTAGCCCTCTGCACTTTAGATCAACATCTTCTGCTCTCATGTCAGCACAATTAGCAGACCATTTGAATAAAGAGCTAATAGGCTAATCGCTGCCATAGAACCACCCACAGCCTGCCCCAGGAAGAGTTGGCATGTGCTGCGATAGGCCTCAAGTACGTCCCGCAAATACAGTAAAATCATAGCACTCAGTGAGTGCTATGATTTTCAGATGTGTTCCCTGGCACGTACTGAGCGCCGGGAGAAGTGACATGTCACTTCTTTCCAGCACTTACACGCCGTGGTAAGTGCAGGTGAATGGGGGGCTGGAGCACTTCAGAAGTACGCTCTGGCCAACGCATACTTCAAAAGCAGCAGGTGTATAGTGACGTGCACAGTAGTGTTATTGGCAGCGCCTGATAAGTGTGAAAAGAGCTGGAAACCCCCCACTGCATATAAAGATTAACCCATTATCCTGTTTATATATTGTGCTCGTCATTGCCTTGTTGGTCTACCCTAATCTTTATCTAGAGAACGATAAAACAATCATTGTTATTACCTACTATTTGTAATGAGACTACATGCAGGTACTCTGCCACACAGGAGTTTTATCTCTTTACTATAACCACTAGATTTTTTTTAATGTAAATTTTAATTGCATAACACTGCCGAAATAAAAGTAAAACATTTTGCCAAAGAAGTAGCCATGACCTGTATAGGGATAAAGAATCTTTCCTCTAGTGGGCGCCAAGAGCTTCCGTCAATGACACTGGTCAAGGTTACACAATCCACATCAATGACCAAAGAGTTCAAGCTTCATGATCTTTTAACCCTTCATCGATCCGTTAGTTACAATGTATTACAATTTGTAACGTGTTTTTTTAAAAAAATTTTTATTGAAATTCCATACAAAAGAGAACTGTCCCTTTAAATGGTCTTGGTCGCTTTCCATGCGTGTTATGGAGTTCCAATGATTTTGCAAGGAGACGTATACCGCATGGCTGAGCTATCAGAGATGTGAGTCAAAGAGGGTGAAAAAAAAAAAGCCTTGGCACCATTGTGTGGCGAGAGATGAAAGTGGAAATCACAAAACCGAAAACCTAATATGTTATACGTGTCTTAATTAGTCTGCGCCTGCGGCGATTCAAACTGGCATTTATGTGTTTTTTGGGAGAAAGCATTATAGCACTTGAAAGTAAGATGTATGGATAGATTTTGTGAACTCGGCCCAGCAAGCAGATGGAGCTGGAACGGATCCATTCTAACATTTGGTTGGTCTAAACGCAGCCAAGGAATTTTCCTTGTAATTAGAATGGTCCTCACGCCATCAATTGTTCCCAATGGGGAAAGCTTCTGATTTAAAACCTGCTCTATGCGTCTTTTGATGATTCAATCTATTCTGTTTTAAAGCGAGCTCCTCTTTGGCTGAGCGTATAGTTGTAGAAATGACATCCATTCCCCTTGAGGATAACCCTCCCTCCATGTTCTACCATCAGTGAGGCACAGCACAACCTGTAGATACGACAAAATGCAAAAAGTTTCTACAGTGAAGGTGTAATAGGTGGGAACGAAATCCCTTCTAGTTCCCATAGGCTTGCATGGAGAAATCTGCACCCATGCTTAGTTGCCACACCTGGTAAGACAGGGGTCAGGAGACTTAGTTTACAAATATGTGAACAGGTATACGGATATATAGGTATATGGATATAGGTCAGGGCTGTGGAGTCGGCAAGCCAAAGCCCCGACTCCGACTCCTCAATTTCCCAAACCTCTGACTCCTCAATTTCCCAAACCTCCGACTCCTGACTCCCTCATACACAGCGCATGATTAAGTGATAACTTTACTGTAGTAAAATGGTTACATTTGGCTGTTTATCACTTTATGATACAATAATCGAGCTATTTAGGTAGAACAGACACTGACAAGCAAAAGGGTAACAATGTTTTTAACTTTTGAATGTGTAGAAGAGGCCAGGGATCAGATTTTGGTCAAGACCTGCTTGAATCTGATTCAGAGCCCAGGAGGATTCAGGCAGTATTGAAAACCAAAGGCGGATTTCCCAAATACTGACAAAATAATAAAAATTAACATTTTGATTTTTAGGAGCAAAACAGTAACAATGCAGTTACAGGAAAGAATCTGCAGAACTAAGCAGACGCTATATACTTGCAAGTGAAATCTATGTATAAGATTGGTAAGATGACTGTATATAAAATTGTTCTTTGCGCTGCATCAAACTAACTGGACCGACTTATTATATATTTTGGGAGTCGGAGCTGGTCCATTTTATGACGACTCTGACTCCGACTCCACAGTTTTTATATTTTTTTTAATGTTTTATTTGTGTATAGATGTATATTTTTATAGATTTTTCTCTGCCTATCTCTCTGATAGGCTGTTGCTTGTCAGATCCTGTTGCTACCATAAATAAAGGGGTTCAGCGTAAGGCTGGGTCTACACGGCATTGGACAAAAAACTCACTGAAAACCAGATCCTGAAACTGTTCATAAAACGGAGTTTTTTTTTTGTCCAGTGCGTGTCAAAAACATTAAATTGCTGTGGATTTCTGCAACAAAAATGCACCTAACAAAGTTTGTCAGTTTTACATGGATTTCAGTAGTAAAATTTCTGCTTTTTCTGTCGCTTTTTGCAGCATGTTTAAAAAAAAAAAAAAAAAAAAACCTAAAGCATAAAAAAAAAAACGTTCTGTGGCAAATACAGAACGTTTTTAGTATTAAAGTCTATGGGACCTGTTTTCAGTCCCCCCCCCCCCGAGCGATTTCCGAAAACGAAAAACGTCCAAAAACCTGAGGGAAACTGGGTGCAGGGGAGACATCGCCTAAGCTGTGGGTATCCTTGGGGAAACTGCAGTTTAGGACTTTGGGTAATAGAGATGCATGGGTGGGGTGTGACCCTGCTGAGTAAGCCTGTAACTCACCTCATGGTCTGGAATTAGTTCCTGGAGACACAAGTACAGTGCACACGGAGTGCGTAAACCTGCCCTGCCCTCTCCATGCCAATTGTTTCTTAGCTTCTCTTGCTGATTGCATACATCATTGGGGATTTCTCCATTATCTTGCCGCCACCTAGAAAATGAAATCCTATATCCATGGCCCGCGGAGGGGCAGAACGGGCAGTGCAGTGACGTTTTAAGGGGCTGTGCTGTAATCCGTGCAAAAATGTAATAAATGCACCCGAGCATATGTACCTCTTGTCATCACTTGTGAGGAAAAGGCTTGAAATTCCATGTCAGTGCTCTGCTTATTCCTTCTGCAGATGCCTTGAGATAAATCATTAGTATCCAAGTACATGCAGCAAGAATCCTTTATATAGTGGCAGATGGAGTATCTATCACTTAGTGTATATAATAATGCTGCACCCTGTGGCATAACAGACTTCTACATAGAGGACAGTATTATACTAGTTATATTCCTGCAAATATGAGGCAGTATTATAGTAGTTATATTCTTGTACATAGGGAGCAGTATTATAGTAGTTATATTCTTGTACATAGGGGGCAGTATTATAGTAGCTATATTCTTGTACATAGGGAGCAGTATTATAGTAGTTATATTCTTGTACATAGGGAGCAGTATTATAGTAGTTATATTCTTGTACATAGGGGCAGTATTATAGTAGTTATATTCTTGTACATAGGGAGCAGTATTATAGTAGTTATATTCTTGTACATAGGGGACAGTATTATAGTAGTTATATTCTTGTACATAGCAGCAGTATTATAGTAGTTATATTCTTGAAAAAAGGAGGCAGTATTATAGTAGTTATATTCTTGTACATAGGGGACATTATTATATTAATTATATTCTTGTACATAGGGGACAGTATTATAGTAATTATATTCTTGTACATAGGGGACAGTATTATAGTAATTATATTCTTCTACATAGGGGCAGTATTATAGTAGTTATATTCTTATACATAGAGGGCAGTATTATAGTAGTTATATTCCTGTACATAGTGTGTAGTATTATAGTAGTTATATTCTTATACATAGTGTGTAGTATTATAGTAGTTATATTCCTGTACATAGTGTGTAGTAGTATAGTAATAATATTCTTGTACATAGGTGGCAGTATTATAGTAATTATATTCTTCTACATAGGGGCAGTATTATAGTAGTTATATTCTTATACATAGGGGACAGTATTATAGTAATTATATTCTTGTACACGGGGGACAGTATTATAGTAATTATATTCTTGTACACGGGGGACAGTATTATAGTAATTATATTCTTGTACACGGGGGACAGTATTATAGTAGTTATATTCTTGTACATGGGGGACAGTATTATAGTAGTTATATTCTTGTACATAGGGGGCAGTATTATAGTAGTTATATTCTTGTACATAGGGAGCAGTATAATAGTTATATTCTTGGACATTAGGGGACCGTATTATAGTAGTTATACTCTTGTATATAGGGGGCAGTATTGTACTTATATTCTTGTCCATGGGCTTTCTGTTTTATAACTCTAGAGACTTGGGTTAAAGGGGTTGTCTCGCTACAATGATTGGGTTTTAATTTAAAGATCTTTAAAAAACAAGCAGCTTTGTAATATATGTTCATTACAAATGTTCTACTGATTTTGAGTTATCCCTGTTAGTAGTAGTGCATCAGCGCCTGAAATTCCTATAGCAGCTGACCTGTTGATCTTTAGCTCACTGGCTGTCAGTGCTAATAACTCATCAGCCTCTGAATACAGGTTTGAGCACAGAGCCCCTCCTGCACAGTATGCTTCTGTAGGGAAGGGAGGGGGAGGGCTCTGGCTTCTGTGTCTGTGTAGCTGGATTAACCCTGTGTGTGCCTGCTTCCTCCTGCTCGCTACACAGATTGAGGAGAGCAGAGGTGAGGCTGATAAGCAGTGTGTTACTATAATCATGATGCGTCTGTGGAGCTTTGACTATACTAATAGAACAGATCAGGGGGGCATGTGAACGGTTCATACCCCTCCCTGCTCTGCTGTATTAGTGACACATCTTGATTATAGTAACTCACTTCACAGCTGCCCTGTGTCTGTTCTTACAGGGTTTGTTGTTGCTTGAGATGGAGATTTGTATGCTAAGCAGGGGGGTATAGGAACACTTACATCCCCCCCTGCTCTGTTATTAGCATACACAGCTTCACAGACCTCTCCACAGTCATAGATCAGCCCTCTCCTGACTCTGTGGAGCTGACAGTGCAGCTGATCCAGCAGTGAGCAGCCTGCAGCAGACCTAGGCAAGCACACACAGGGTTAACTCTGGCAGCAAACCCCCTCCCCCTCTCCCTGCTGTATAGAAGTTATGGAGAAGAGCTGTCTGTGTGCTGAGGGGAGGGGGGAAGAGGGAGGAGAAGAGGCAGACAAGAAGCACGCCCCTGAATTCAAAAATCCTTTGCTGCCAGACACTTTGAAGTAGGCTGAAAGCTTGTAATGAGACAACTCCTTTAAATCCTTGACCAGGGTAACGCCCAACTGGACTCTCTAGTGTCTTGTTGGTTTCTTTAACCGCAGCACATTGGTACTTGAAATAGCGCTGACAATTGTACCAATAAGCACTTTTTCTGTAACTCCTATCAAGCTTTTATAAGTTGATGAACATGAATTTTGAAATATTTGATTTTTTCATCTGTTTTGAAATTTGAATGTCTTGTGAGTGGCTGCCATGCATTGTTTTCTGTCGTATGTTGCTTTGGCCTAAATATAGTCATGGGCACAATCTATGCAATGTGCATACAGGTCAGTCTGTCTGTGAACAGTGTCTGCCAACCTGGTCCCTGGGCAGCAGCTGCCTGTACCATTTTTCTATTGTTAATGCAGTGACCTGTACATAATGCTGACATTTTTGTTACTTGGTTTTTGCATATAATCTTATGTCTTGTGCTCTTCATTATTTTTCCTTTTTCGCCCTGTCTAGTCTGAAACTGAATCAGCCCTGAAAACAAATTCCTTTTACTTGATGCAGGACAGGATGTTAAATCATTAAATGGCTGTATATGGTATTAATACACTCTGCTTGAGACGCGGACCCCGGTGTGTATAATTGAAAGATCCTTGCTTTGTGGCAGTGAAGCGTATTCAATTTCTTTGCATTCCCCTGCTAGGTAGGAGTTAGTCACCCAGAACAGACTATGAATATTATGCAGAAAATCCCAAATTTATTGGCACTTCATAAATGTAATCCGTCGTCTTCTACAAGAGCCTTGTACAAATACCAATCATCTGCACCACAGCGGCCACCTATGTGATTGCATTGTTTGCTAAATGTTTGTGATAAGGTGTTGGTGTGCCTAATGGTACAATGTCTGAGACAGGGATGTTTACACTGTGGTCTATATAGAGGCCACCTTTAACCCGATGTCCTTATCTCTTGGCCTACCAAGGGAGTGTGTGAACTGTGGAAGTCTGGTATGGTTGTTGTGCTTGCTTTGGTTGTCCTGATTTTTTAGCCTTGTATATTGCGTTATAAAATGTTTTTTTTTTTTTTAATGAAATGATCAGATGTTCGAACACAGGAAGGTCCCTTTTTAAGAAAAACTGTGGACTTAATAAACTATAAATCCAAAAATATCCCAAGTCCAAAACAAATGAGGAATATAATACCTTAAGAATACAAAAACCTAATAGAACGTTCCTCTAAAACATAACTTTTAATATATGTATTAAAAAAGTCATATTTAGACAATAATCCACAAACAGTACAAAAGAAGAGTTAAAAAAGCACCCAAGGAGTATTGATTGAATACCTCTGCTGTACCTATTCGGGCACCTATTCCTTTCCCTCAGCGGAGACCCCGCCCCAAAAAGGGCGACCCTGCTAGTCTAACCTCTATATGTCCTTAATTGTCCCTTATTAGCTATTCGTCATAGGGCATACAGGGTAAAGGTATTCAATCTATACTCCTTGGGTTCTTTTTTTACCTCTTCTTTTGTACTGTTTGTGGATTATTGTCTATATACGGCTTTTTTAATACATATATTAAAAGTTATGTTTTAGAGGAATGTTCTATTAGGTTTTTGTAGACTTAATAAACTAGTCCAATGGGTGATGTTGGCATCTTGCAGCTTGCCCCAAGTCACATGTCAAATTCAAGCCTTGTGGGCCAAATCTGGACCATCACATCTTTTTATTTGGGCCATAGGAGCTTAAATGGAGCGAGCGGGGGATAGACGAGGTCCGAATGCAGAAGAACCAGCTCTTCACTTTCCCCAGAAGACTCATTCAGGCTTGGCTGAGGTGGAGCCACCAGCACCATCTTAGATTTGGAGCTCTAGCATGATGCACCTTCACACTGCTTTGTTCAGCAATTCACTGGTGGTGGCACAGCTTCCTACTTAGGTACAAGGCCACCACCCAAAGCCTTCCATTCGCCCTCTGAGGGCATCTATAATGCTGATGTGGCCCTCAACATAAAATGAATTTTCCACCTCTGCCAATTTTTGTTTTGGGTGGGAGAGTGCATGAAATTTCTATTTTTTTCCACAGCAGTTTTGACCTCCCCGATTGAAGTATACATCAGGTTGCTGTGAGAAGTTTATCCTGGTGTATACTTTGGCGGGTCCATGGTGGAACCATAGAAGTCTATAAAGCAAGCATAGTCTGAAATGGACTACATTTGCCCCAGTTACCGAATATATACACTTTCTGCTTTGGACACAAAAGCATGGTAGACGCTAAATTTTTCACAGAAATTTGATGGCTGCCATTTATTTGTTAATGGGGCCTTAAACAAATAAATGTTTTGCTGTCCTCATAACACATTTATGATGTAGATGTCCCATACAGCTCCAATTACTGCTTTCTTTGTCACATTTGTAAGGGTGAGGGAAGACACCTACAGCACTATGTAATGTAAAAGATTTTTAAATAGACTAAAATGTATAACCCAAAAATGTACATTTAGGCGCTATAATGTCAGCAAATTATACTGTGGGTTACGGTTTTTTGATTCCCAGACTATCGATTGTGCTACTGAACCAGACTCTAAACCACATGGGGTTCTACAGTGATCCGAAATTGGCTCTGTAGAATCGGGTCCGGCTCGGGTATTGCAGCCGTACAGCAAACCATTAAAGAGAACCTGTGACTTCTCCGGACAGGTCTGTCATAGTGAATCCTTGTGTTCCCTGTGAAATAACCATCCTGGAGCCTCTTCTCTTATATCTCTGTGTTGTGCTGTTCCTCTGTTATTCCTCCTAGAAATTTATTATTATTATTATGTCCAATGTCAGTGTATCCCTGGACAGTCGGACGTTGTCCAATCAGTGTGGACAGGGACACGCCTCTTTGAAAACCGGGAACGGTAATGCCCAGCTGAATTATTCGGTAATACATTTCCAGTGGGAATAACAGAGGAACAGCACAACACAGAGATATAAGAGAAGAGGCTCCAGAATTGTGATTTCACAGGAAACACAAGGATTTACTAAAACAGACCTGTCCGGAGAGGTCACAGATATTCTGTAAATGCAGCCACAATACTGGTCTGAAAGTGACCGTGGGAGATTATTTTCTGTTTTCCGCTTTCTTTTAAAGGGAATGTGTCATCAAAAAATGAGTCCTTGTTTAAGTCCCATTTTTATGTTAAACATATATTTTAGGAATTTTTTTATTTCTCATATCACTTTCAATATATTTTAATCATTCTTAAGTCCTGCAGTCTTCACTTTGGCCACTAGGCCTTGTTTGCACTGCTTTAACAGCAGTCAGAGAGATGCTTTACAGTAGCTTCATGCACATAGGAGACTCAAGACTGACTCGGTCCCATTCACTTCTATAGGAGAGTTTTCTAGTCATGCTCTGTGACCTGGGAAGAAGTCGCTGTGCAGGGAGGTGAAAGGGTGAACTGTGACTATCTCCTCTTGTGACTGGTGGATCCTGTGTTATCTATTCACACTGGTGTCTCCTTTCAGTTTGACCCTCTTTGTGCTGATAATGAGCAGACAACTGAGAATCTTTCTCTACAGAACAGGAAGTGTCAGACTATTATTAGGCTTAGTGGCCAAAGTGAAAACTAGAGGACTTAAGAATGATTAAAAAATATTGAAAGTCATGTAGAAAATTAAAAAAAAAATATAACCAAAAATTCTGAACATAAAAATGCGAGTTAAACAATAAGTCATTTTTGATGACACGTTCCCTTTAAGAAATGCTATTACATAGGCTCCTCTGGTCCCTGGTGATGAAATGCTGGACACATATAAGAACAGAATTTGAATAGAGCCATTTTGGAGGTATTCCCTGACCTATAAATCTCATATATATCCATAGGCCCCATTCACTTATTGTATGTATGCTGAGCAGGTAAGTATTCCCTGACCTATAAATCTCACCTATGTCCATAGGCCCCACGCACCCAGTCTATGTATGCTGGGCATACAGCTCACCTATTTTTTTTTATTGTATATTAAACATAGTGACACGATTTGTAGATTATAAGCCCTTGTGGCTATGGACCTCTCTCCTTCATAGCAGATAGGTGAGTAAATCCTCACACCAACCAATTTATTGGTTCCCCTCCTCAAGGAGAGATCTTTCCCCCTTCAAAGCCACTTTTGCCTCTCACCCAGCCAACCAGTAAGTTCTATGCTGCACTGACGAGGGGCAGATACCCTGAAACAGCTGTCTGTAGATGAACTTAACTGGTTTGGCTCAAATCTTTTTCACTTCGCAAAGCTCCTGCGAGCTACATTGTGAATTGAGGATAATTACATCCAATAGAGTGCGCTGTGGAGTTCCTCAGCTCTTTTCCCATAAGCCTTTGCTTTATGTAAAACAGTCAGTGAGGTCTGATAGGCGAGAAAATCCTCACACCGACCAATTTATTGGTGGCTCTCCCCAAGGAGAGATCTTTCTACCTTCTATAGCAGTTGTCGGTTATTCAGAGTTATTTTTGTACTTTTTAATCTTATGCTATGTATGTAAAAGCCCTTTAGAATTTACAGCATATTGGAATAAATGGTGCTTAAAAAAAAAATGTAATTTTTATTTTTTTTTTAAAATAAAAAAAAAAAAAAAAAAAAAAAAAGCTTTTTCATTCTTGTTTTGCTTTTGTGGGATTTTTTTTTGTCTCCAGTTGGAGCCTATGAACAATGTTCTTGCCATTGAGAGAGGTTGGAGATGACCTGTACAGCTGGGCAGGAACACCCCCCGGATTGACACGAATCATCCCTGGATTGGCCGGAAACGCCCTTGAATGGCCCCCGGCTAAATGGGGCTTACACCAGCCACGTCTCTTCGCGGCCCGGTTTGTGGGGCACTGGATATCCTGTGGGTGGCCGCATGTTGTATAAGCCTGGTTTGGATGAATACATTGTGCGAGCCTTTCAATATGTGCGTCCTACGCGGGCTGGAAACGCAATGTGAGCAGTTTTTAGTTTTATGTGCTTTTTTAGCCATTTTTGACACTGAATATTTTATTAGCCAACATTGGGATTCAACAAATAATAATCAAAGTATTTTATGTTTGCCATCTAGAAATGGAAGACTTGCCTGAGGCACACTCCATCTCCGAATAAAGATTAGCGGTGGGTGGCCTCCATTCTGTCAGAACGCTTAGCTTTGTGACATGTCAAGATACCTTCTAGACTCCTACAGGTTTGCACGTTCCGTAGGCTTGAAAGGAAACTTTTGTTTACTGCGAGATTAGCGGATTTTGTATGAATTATTCTCTACACGCGCTTTGTGCCGTGTAACGCTCGCTATGTGCACGCACAATAGAGGGCAATCAGAGTTTCTGTCAATTGCCATTTTGACCTCAAATTGGGGAGGTGGGGGGGGGGACCTGGTAACATTTGAGCTGTACAGATGGCGTGCTTGGAAAAGGTTTTGTGATGGAAGTACCATGAAAAGATGTGGGTTATAAATCGGAATAATTGCTAAAAATTTTGAAACTTTAATAAAGAATAAAAAAAGAAAAACAGAAAAAATGTCAGTACTGGTAATGATCCATCAGTCATTCCGACACCCCCCCCCCCCCCACCACCACCACCACAAAAATAAATGAGGGAATATAAATGTCCTAAATAAACACGAATGCGTGAGCCGCCTCCAGTGAATCCAGGGCAGGTTGTTTAGCATCAGATGTAGGGAACCTGCAGGTTTAAAACTAGGTTAATACACTCATTGAATATCCTTCTACCAGACGTATGTGGTGCAGGCAATTTAACTCCTGCTGCTCCTCCTGTAAATAAATGGAACTTGTTCGTCCAGGGAGATGAATTATCAATTTGGAGGTCGAACGTTCACTCTTCAGTTGATCTCATGACTCATCCTCATCTACTAGCAAAAATGAACATAAAAATGCACCATCTTTACCCGGATCATCGGAATTTGGGTTATATTTTGCAAATAATATGAATTATATATTCTACCAACATCAAAGGGGTCGTCTCACTACAAGGATTGCTGCTTTTTATGTTAAAGATCTTGCAAAATCAAGTCACTTTGCAATATATGTCCATTAACAGTATCCTACCTATTCCTAGATATCCCCTCTTGTATGGGCTGCATCAGCTCCTCAGGTTGCTATAGCTACAGACCTGTTTGATCTCTCTTGATAGGCTGCCAGCACTGGTTGCTATAGCTACAGACCTGGCTTCTAGTGCAGCCTAGTGGAAGCCAGTAAACACGCCCTGAATGCAAAATGAAACCGAGAAAACAGGACTGAGGTAAGATGTCTCAATGTAGTGAGACAACCCCTTTAACGCTACACTGTTGAGTCGCATTATTGTGACCAGCTGCTAATATCCAGAGTAACTCGTGCAGTACAGATGGCAGCTGGATGGGTTGGGAGTGAATCGGTCAAGTCCTGGTAGGTTGTCACAGGTACCTGGAGCTGACTGCATCCCATAGCTGCTGGAGGGTCCATAAAGCCAAACCGATCAGGGTGGCCGTACAAATGTTGAATTGGGTTTAAGTCCGGGAAAATAAGAGGCCTGGGTAGTACTTGGGAGTCTTGGGGTATGTTCACATGGCTGATTTTGACGCTGTTTTCAGAGCGTTTTTGCCCCCGAAACAGCCTCCAAAACGGCCCCAGTTCATTTTAATTCATTCCTATGTAAAACAGCGCTGTAGATAACACACAACCAGGTTTTATTACGCGCATTTTAGGCGCTTCTTTGGAAGCTGTTTTGGGCGCTGAAAAAGAAGCGTCATGCCAATTCTTGAAGTGTGTTCAGCGTTGAAAATCTCTATAAGAATCTATGAAAAGCTTCAACACCTCGTCCATTTTTAGGCGCACTAATCGGCGTGTTTTTGGAGCGTTTTTTCAGGTTTTTGCACTGGCTATTATTTTTTATGGTTGAAAACAGTGTTGAAAACCTCACCCAAAACCTTGTCCAAAAATGTGCCGAGAAACGTGTTTCAAAACTCTTCTGAAGAAGCATATTTCAGGCAAGGTTTTGGTGCTGTTTTGGGTGCTGAAAAATCAGTGTCCAAATAAGCTGTGTGGACATACCCTTAGTCTTGCTCTTCCAACCAATATCAGCCATTTCTAGCCGTATGATCCCATCCACCACAAGAAAGATCATCCACATGCATGAGTTTACTTGATCTGCAAGGATGGATTCATACCTGGTTGAGAATGCCTTCCACATGGATGAATGGCTCAGAGAAATATTTCTCAGACTCTAACGCTGCCACCCCCAGCTTCTGTTCTTCCAGCAATGGTTGCAAGTTACTTTTTCCCCTGATGTTTGTTGCCTGATACGGCATTGTCCATCCATTTCATAAAGCATATACATATGGATTCATTGGAGAAGACCTCACTTTGCCAATCAGCAGAGGTGCAGTGACATCTGTCAGCTCCTGGGCCCCATACAGAGTAGGATTCACTGTCCTGTTGTGATAGACACACAAACCAGGGGGCTACCAAACCTTTTGGTGGTGAGCTGCTTCGCTGTAGCGTGTCAGTCCACCCTTGCACACCTTTGTAGCAGACGTTCACCTCTCGCATCAATGGCACATGGTGCTCTGCAGTTTCCACATTGCTTATTCACAGAGGAGTCATAAACTTTAAAGGGAATGTGTCATAAAAAAATGACTTATTGTTTAATTCACATTTTTATGTTAAACACGTTTTGTAGGAATTTTTGGTTATGTTTTTTTTATTTTCCAGATCACGTTCAGTATTTTTTTAATAATTCTTAAGTCCTGCAGTTCTCACTTTGGCCACTAGGCCCAATGATAGTCAGACACTTCCTGTTCTGTTCAGAGAGCTTTTCAGCAGTCTGCTCATTATCAGTACAAGCAGGGTCAAACTGAAAAGAGACACCAATGTGTACAGATAACACAGAATCTACCAGTCACAAGAGGAGATGTCACAGCTCCCCCTCTCTCCTCCCTTCACAGTGAAAACTCTCCTATACAAGTCTATGGGACAGAATCTGTCTTAAGAATCCTATGTGCATGAAGCTGCTGTAAAGTATCTCTCTGACTGCGGTTAAAGCAGTGCAAGCAAGAATGTCTTCCCCACAATCATATATAGAGAAATCTACAATCAGGAAATAAGAACGACTGAGAGGAAAAGAATATGGATCAGGGGCTTGATTTACTAAAAAAAAAATAAAAAAAAAAATTGCGACATATTCCCTTTAACCACAGCAGTCGCCAGCAGCTCGCAAACCACGCAGCGTCAGCCAATAATCATCCATTTTTGCAACTCTTGATTTAATTGCCCCATTTACCCATGACAGTAACTAGGGATATGTGTGCAGACAGCATATCGCACTCTCTATATACCCACTAATCCAGCTCACCACACGTGACCTCCGTCATGAGCCACACGCAGCTAACAGCAAATGGAGGAAGTGGTCATAATAATGTGACTTGACAGTATATAAGGGGTCAACTCAGAATTTGTAGCAACATATCTCCATGTAATCCAGATAATGCTGTAAAGCCGTGTGTATATACCAGGAACCATCCTGTACCTGGATCTGGCTTTTCCTCTTGTTTATGCGAGTCTGTAAACCACCTTCAAGGGGATTCCATGGGAGGATGCAGGTTTCTATCCGGTTCCTGCAAGGAGACGTGTCCATTGCTTTACTAGATTGACTACCCTGCTGTACGGCACATTCTGACCCTGCTATCAGAATTAAAGAAATGACACTTTGATCGAAAAGGATATCACTGGAAAAGAGTAGCACGACCAGGCTATTAGCTGATAACATGTTGCTGAGGATGATAGAAAGATAGAAGTATTAAAGCAGAGTCCCAATTATCCTCTTACAAGCGCCCGGGATGCTGGGGGATTATTCACACTGGTCCCTCAGTTGGAAACAAAGGAGCGATGTCTGGTTTTGTTCTATACTTCATAGATAAACATGCAGGCCACGTTCTGGGGGTTGTTTGTTTTTGTTTTTTTTGTGTTATTTTTTTTTTTTTCTTTTTTAGTCAGACATTTTTTAATTAATCTGTAAATAGAATTTTTATTTTAAACCATACAAAAACATTTTATTGGCTCAGTAGAAAAAGAGAACGATGAGCAAATATTTAAAGGGGTTGTCTCACTACAAGGATTGCTGCTTTTTATGTTAAAGATCTTACAGAAACAAGTCACTTTGCAATATGAGTTCATTAACAGTGTCCTACCTATTCCTAGATATCCCCTCTTGTATGGGCTGCATCAGCTCCTCGGGTCGCTATAGCTACAGACCTGTTTGATCTCTCATGATCGGCTGCCAGTGCTGGTTGCTATAGCTACAGACCTGATTGATCCCTCCTGATAGGCTGCCAGCACTGGATGCTATAGCTACAGACCTGTTCAATCTCTCATGATAGGCTGCCAGTGCTGGTTGCTATAGCTACAGACCTGATTGATCTTTCCTGATAGGCTGCCAGCACTGGTTGCTATAGCTACAGACCCATTTGATCTATCCTGATAGGCTGCCAGCACTGTTTGCTATAGCTACAGACCTGTTCAGTCTCTCCTGATAGGCTCCGAGCACTGGTTGCTATAACTACAGACCTGGCTTCTACTTCTGCCTAGTAGAAGCCAGTAAACATGCCCCTGAATTCAAAATGAAAACATGACGAATCAATGTAGTGAGACAACCCCTTTAAGAAACTCATTTTAAAAAGAAGTTTTTTTTAAAATTGTTGTTACCTCTTTACTTGACGTACCAACTTTTCACCTCTACACCTGGTTTAGCATTCACCATAGAAACAAGCCCTCTAGCTTAAAGAAATGAAATTCAGAGACCTTTTAGTAGCATCAGCTAGATTTAGTATTTTTTTAACAATATATATTAGGTTTATATTACAAAGATTATTCCATAAATCATTTTAAACCAAAATTCCAGAAATGCTGTTTATAAGGTTTATAGCATTAAAAAGTTCCTTTTTCATCATTCTTTGCTTCCCATGGTGCTGCTGGGAGCGGCTATGCTTGAAATCAGTCTCCCTACTCTTCCATACAGTTCTTTTCTTATGCCTTATTCACATCACATTCCCTGTTTGGAGCATCCATTGGGATATCATAAAAAAATGTAGACCACGCTGTGTGTCCGATGCAAAAAGTGTATACATTTGGTAAATAGGGCAAATGTATTCCAGTGTGTTTGCCCTATAGATTTCGATGGCCGCCTCGCGATATGCATATACAGGCAGTCCCCAGGTTACGAACGGGATAGGGACTGTAGGTTTGTTCTTAGGTTGAATTTGTATGTAAGTCGGAACAGGTATATTTATTAAATGTAATTCCAGCAGAAAAGTTTTTTTTTGTTTGGGATAGTGCAGGGAAGGGTTTTTAGATTTGTTTTGCTGTGTGTGCGCCTGATAAGATTTCACCTCATGTGCTGCTGTGGCATGCTGGAACTGTTCATTCCACAGATGCTATCTGCTGTGGAACATGGAACTACAAGTGCCATCATTCCCCATAAGTCTCTGTTTGTAGCTAAGGAACAGATGTAAGTCGGGGACTAAATGTATATTTTTTCCAAACTGGGATGAGAAATGTGATGTGAATGGGGCTTTACTTTTCCTTGTATAAAGAGACCATACTGTCATGTACTCTAGAGACCATGCTCTTTTCCATGCAAGCAGAGCAGGAAGCTATTCCTTTTGGCCGATCTGCCATGATATCACAATCCAAACACCTGACTGATGAGTGACGAGCATGTGTGTCCACCGGTACTTGGCTCATTAGGTGGACGTGCACAATGTTATGTACATTAAGCACTAGGTGGCGCCCTATTAGGCTAGTGAATGTTATAACTTCACACTGAGTAATTTTTTTTTATAGCACATGGCAAATGTGATTTTTAAATGATATTTAATGATGGGACAACCTCTTCTATATAACAGCAGCAATGAACCTTTATTGTTGGATTGTGCTGTTCAGTATGATGAAGACCGTGCTGTTAGGAAATTGATAGAGGTCTGACCTGTAAATAGTACTGGAAGCTAATTAAAAAAGCCAAAATGATTGCCATTATTCTCGGGTAATGAGTTTCCAGTTCTTGCTCACAGAGGAGCACGGAGCGCTTATTGCAGATCATCTTTCTTCTGTTCACATCATACATGGCACCAGGAATGTTATCAGGATGATGTATGGGCGCATTCTCGGCTGTGTTTGTAGTCAGCAAAGTATCTAAACTATGTGAATTTGTACCTGGAAAGCTCCTGGCCAGGCGCCGGCTGCCCTCCAGAGAGGAGAAATCTGTATGCTCTAAAAATGTCCATGGTTTTAATGTGCAATAATTACATATTCAGAATGGTAATTGTCATTACAACTCTGCTATTCCTGTTACAGTGAGATGAATGCAGGAGGCTTATAGTCTGTAGTGCACAAGGCTACAGAGCTCTAAAGATGAAAGTCATAAACTTAAATAAACAAGCTCCTGTGCTAGAGGTAAAATGCAGCAGAGAGTGACTCGCCATGGTCAGAGCAATGAGAGAGATCAGAGACAGGGGTTCGGTAACCATAGAAAGTTGTGTACACGAGCAGTAGATAAAATCTCCTTTGTCTTCTGAACAAAGCAAAATCAGAACACCAATGTATTTACTAATGGTCTTCATTTAGCTTATTATTGTGGTGAGTTAATCGCTTTAAATATTGGGGGAACAAAGCATTATAGACTGAAGAATGGCTTTACTGTTCTGCGTAGTCTACTGTAGAGCATATAGGTTAATTACATGAAGATTTTTTTAAAAAAACCTCATTGCTCATAATGCTTTAAAATAAAAAATAAAAAATGGTACTCACCTCTGCCATTGCTGCCGTTCCAGCTTCGTTCCTATGTGTTAATTTTTGAAGCAGTAAGGTTTTACAAACATGTCTTATGTACATGAGCATTTTGTTGCCAGCATAGTACTTATATGACTGCAAATTATAGGTTAAAATGAATTAAGGAAAATTTTAGATACTTTTTTGAAAAGGCAAGTAAACTGTAATCTGACGTGCTGCGTTGGTTTTCACTGGGGAGTGGTGGAGAAACTGGTTTCAGGGAAGCTGGGAAAGTATGCCTGGTAGCTATAGAAAGCGAGGGAGAACGTGTAATCCTATGTATCGCTGACCGCGGCAAATTTTAGAAATGACATCACTTGTGCGAGCTGTGAATGTACTGACAGCTTGGAACGGAGCGGCTGCCTATCACGACCTCGGAACGTACTGTATGCAGACTTGAGGGAGGAGTGGAGCCGCGTGTTCCTATAGATACCATATGTTGATGTGAGGTCTGAGCTTGTGGACGAACAGGCTGGCTGCGCTTTTTGACTGCACACATTCTGTTCAGCATAATTCTGAAATTTGGATGGATTTTTGAAAACCTTAAAAAAAATAAATAAAATAAGTGTTTTTTCCTGTTATGGACAATTTCCTTTTGGTTTTTGGGTTTCTTGACTATTCATTGACCTTTTCCTCTGATCTCTAGCAATCGGCTATTATCTCTAGGATATGCTTGATTTTTCCAGATCCTCCGGAGTAATAGATGCAGTTTTTACCTGCTCTTTGTCCTGGCTAATTGAAGAGAACCCTACTTAATGGACCCGTCTGTTTTCTCAGAGTATTTACATTTTCCAAACTAGACAACCCTTTTAAGTGCTAATTACATATAGTTTTGTTATTCACCATGTTCTTGGCTTCAACCTTTAAGGAACGTTCAGTGCTGGGGATTTTCCTTAGGAAAATCTGCAAAATTAAAATCTGCACTTTTTTTTTTTTTTTTGCACAAGGGTACTTTGACATGGGGCAAATCTGCAGATTTTGGTGTGGATTTATCATGAATTTCACTGCTGATTTTTTTTTTTACATTGATTTTTAGGTTGCGTCTACACAGCAATGTTAAAATGCCGTCCAAAATCCGACAGCATTTTAACATTGCTGGTCAGCAGTTTTTGGCCCAGATTTGCACTAAAGGCCGCAGTCTGTTTTCGGATTTGCCGTAGGCCCCGTACATTCAAGGGCAATCTGGCGGAAGATGCAGAATGTTTCAAAATCCGCTGGATTTTAAAACCGACTGGAAAAAATCTATGCTGTGTAGACTACAGCACAAATTTTTCATTGCGGTCTGCACAGCGCTTTGTACCGGTGAATTTCCGACAAGAATACCGTGCTGTGTAGACAATCTGCAGGAAAGATGTACAAAAATCTGCAGATAAATGCATTACAAAATCCGCAACAGATCCATCTCAAGTGAATTGATGCTAAAGCTGTGTTCACAGTGTTTCATGTTTTGCAGCAGTATTTGTAAGCTGAGCAGAAACAACAGAGAGAAAGTGTAAAAGGAAAGGTCTTTATTTTTTCTGTGGTCTGGACACATTTCTGGTTTTGGCTTCCAAATACTGCTGCAAAAACACTTTGGGAACCTGGGCTAAATCTGCAGCAGTTGGTTCAGACGCTGATGTGGGAAAAAGGATAAATCTGTACTAAAAAATGCAGGAAATGTTTTTCCTGTAAAGTCGAGCTCTGCATTGAAATCTGCAGATTAATTTTTCCTACGGATTTTGCCTTATCCCATTTAAGTCATTGTAGTAAAATTGTAGATAATGGGGCAGATTTATCAAGGCAGTTGCGCCAGAATTCTGGCTCAATTTGCGCCAAAAACCAGCTTTTCACCACATTTACTAAAAGGGTGTCATAAAAGGGGTGTGGTTTCGTGGAAAGGGGGCGTGTCTTAAATGCATAAAAAAAAAAAGCGCGCCATAATCTGGCGTAAAAGTAAGCCAACTTAAATATGCGCCAGATTTATCAACACTAGGATAAATGTGGCGCATTGTAAGACTGTCTAGTCTAACTTTACACTGACTAAAAGTAAGACACTATTGATAAATCTGCCCCAATGTGTTTGTTCACATGGGGGTGGATTTGCTATAGATTTTGTTGTGGACAAAATAAGGAGTTATGGTACTGTATTTTTCGGACTTTAAGACGCGCTGGACCATATGACGCACTGACCGTATTTTTCCGACTTTAAGAGTGCTTTCACACAATGCGTTTTTGGTGCGTTTTTCATGTGTATGTGCACTTCGGAGGGGTTTGAGGCAGGGCTGTGGAGTCGGCAAGCCAAAGCCCTGACTCCGACTCCCACATACATGGTGCATGTTTAAGTGATAACTTTACTATAGTAAAATGGTTACATCTGGCTTTTTATCACTTTATGATAGAATAATCAAGCTATTTAGGTAGAACAGACACTGACAAGCAAAAGGGTAACAATGTTTTGATCTTTTGAATGTGTAGAAGAGACCTGGGATCAGATTTTGGTCAAGACATGCTTGAATCTGATCCAGAGCCCAGAAGGATTCAGGCAGTGCTGAAAGCCAAAGGCAGATTTCCCAGATACGAACACAATAATAAAAGTTAACATTTTGATTTTTAGGAGCAAAACAGTAACAATGCAGTTACAGGAAAGAATCTGCAGAACTAAGCAGATGCTAAATACTTGCAAGTCAAATTTATGTAGATAGATAAGATGACTGTATATAAAATTGCTCTGTGCACTGCATCAAACTAACTGGACCAACTTATCATATATTTTGGGAGTCTGAGTCAGTCCATTTTATGACGACTCCGACTCCACAGCCCTGGTTTGAGGCCACTTGGGTATTCATGGGAAAAAAAGTGCGTCGAAAAATACAGTAATTCTTGTGTATCTACAACAAAATCCGCATCATACTCTCCCAACTCTTCCCAGAACTCAAACCCATATCCGCATGATTTAGAGCAGCTGTAAACAAACTTTCCACCTACAAGTCCAGATGGAAAATCTGCAGCCTATCTGCCATGTGTGAACACCCTCATGGAAGCGATGATATTGTGGATTGTATTGGACTTAGAGAATTTAAACGAAAACTTCTCCTATTCTTCCATTACAAAAGGAGTTCTTGCTGAGCGCCGCCGCACTCATGCTCTCCAAGTGAAGATGTGGACGATGTGCTGCTGCTTCGCGAGGACGTTCTGGAGCCCACGCTGCTGCTCTTCTTAGTCATTCTTTCCAGCATCGTCTCCAAAATTTCCCGGTCTCGTCTCCTCTCAAACTTCCAGAGTTCTAATGACCATGTGTCTCCGTTTAACTTGTGAAAGTGCTGAAATCTGTAGGGACTCGGCGCTGGCTGTGTTCATTATCAGCCGACGTGGATGCTCCGGGTTCACTGCGCCCTCGGATAAGATACTGGGAAGAACAGTGAGTCATAATGAGCACATGTGGTCTCTACAGGAAGACATCTAACCTCATTCTGGCTTTGGCTCGGAGACTCTTAGAGATTTTTTTTCATTAACCTGTTACATCACCATTGCCGTCCTGTCATTGTTTGCCTTATAAACAAAAAAAATCCCAATGCTTGTACACACGGACGTTGCCATGACATAACCGGTGCGAACAGGCCCCCATATAACATGTGGAAACACAAAAGTGAATGTGCACCCTGGTGGTTGCCCATAGCAACCTATTAGATGACTTATTTTTCCAAGTAGGCCTCAGAAAATTGTTGGGCTCTGGTTGCTATGGCAACTTCTCCCCTCATGTGGCTTTAAGCACATTGATTTTGCATGTTCACGTAAAGATGGCTGACGTTCTTGTAACCCTAAGGCTATGTTCACACGGCTTAAATTGGGATGTATTTCGGCCCGTATTTTGCGCCATACCGCGCTCAAAACGGGGCGAGATACGTCCTAGTCATTACGGTAATCACAGTTCTCATAGAGAACTATGGATTACGCCTCCTCTCCCCGCTCACACAATACGCCTCGTGGGGGAGATAAGTGACATGACATTTACTAGCGGCGTATACGCGCCGAGAATAATGAATGTCTGTGGGGCTGGCAGACTGCTGACCCCGCCCCGTGGCAGTCGGCGCGAGCTCCCGAAGTCCCGGCGTAATTGTGGGGTGTCCATTATGCCCCGCAATTATGATTATGCCGTGTGAACATAGCCCAACATGACAGCATCTGCTTTAGGTGGTGACCATGTATGTTGGACACCTGCCCCTCCATACTGTATGCCTTTTAATTAACCTCCTTTGATCAATTATTATTTTAAAGGGGTATTCTTACCACATTCATTAGCTTTAAACCTGTAGGCAAAGGTAAATAAAGACTATTACCAAATCCACCGCTGTTCTGATTTTGCTTCCTTTCAGAGCTAGAGCAGTCTTTATCTCTTGCTTGTGTACACAAGCTTCCCTAGGTCACCGATCACCTCTCTGCTCCAGTGCCCTTACCAGGATAATGAGGTCACTCTCTGTTGTGTCTTAGCAGCAGCACAGGAGCTTATATTTCTTACTGACAAACTTTAACCCCAAGGAGCACTGTAGCCTTATTCCCTGCTGTTTAGAACCCCTTAAGCCCCGGGCCTGAAAAGTAGTTAATGACCAGAAATTTTTTTTTAGTTTTTGCCTCCTTGCGTTTCAACAGTTGTAACTTTTGTATTTTTTCAATGACGCAGTTGGATGAGGCCTCTTTTTATTCGAGACAAGTTGTACTTTATGGGGGAATAGTTTAAATTCACTTATAAATAATTAGATTTAAATTTTTTTTATTTTTTACACCATTCACATTTTACACTTAATAACTTGTTAGATTAATTCTGCAGGTTAATACGGTCGTGTGGATACCTAATATGTGTAGGTTTTTTTGTGTGTGTAATGTATGCACAATTATTTTTTATTAGATTGTTATATTTTTTTTACACTTTTTTATGCTTTTTATTTTTTCTTTAAAATCCCATGAAGGGAGATCTGTTACTTTTTTTTTTTTTTTTCACACTTGGTATTGTATTAGCATATTGATATATGCTAATACATTATAAACTGTGTCAGTCTGACACAGGCAGTGATCAGGACAGCACACAGTCTGTCCTGGTCACTGGCATAGTACACAGACAGCTCTGGGGCTACTCTGGGTCCCCAGGGCTGACTGTGCAGCCGTTCCCCGGGCTCTGTCGGGTTAGAGCAGGGAAACCCTTTGATTGCGCTGCGGTCACTGACTGCGGCAATCAAAGGGTTAAAGCATCGGGGAGCAGAGGTTCCCCTGCTCCCCGGCACTTGCCGGAGCTGCGCTGGGATCAGGGCTGTGTAGTAAAGCCCCGCCCTCAGCGCTGCTGCGGCGCTGGGCGCCGCAAACTCCAGTGTCTGCAGCGACGTCAAAAGACGGTGGGTGGTCGTTAAGGAGTTAACCCTCTCCCTTAGGCTCAGCCGTGATAAATTCTATCACATTTTATTTTTTTCTTCCTACTCCGAGCCTTCCCCACTGCTTTAATTTCCCCGTACCACTAATTCATTCAGCAGAGGCGTTTGAGTGCGCGTCTTTCTCTGGCCTCGTAAATCAAGGGCCGATGTTTGCAGCGTTGTGTTATCCCGTAATATACAGCGCCATGAGGGAGGCCGTATAAATCACATTGCGGGGAGAGCGCTGGCTCGGGATCTATGTGACACTGTTTAGTAAATATACCGTAACGTCGAGAATTAAATAACTTTATTTATATGAGACTTGTACATATACATCCCTGGGGAAGTGCGCGTCTTGATGAATGAATGGTGATGTATGGTCGGCATCCTATATAAATTTCCTTCGCTGTCTAAAGCTGATTGGGATCTTGCGTTGGTAACATCGAGGGCTTATCAGAACATTATGATTAAAGCGCCGTGCACGCAGCCATTGGCGCCTCCGTTGGCAGAGCTGCCACATTCGACAGCAACAAGAACGCAGCTTGGGAAGCTAATATTTAAAGGGAACCTGTCGCACTGAACACGCTATCTGATCTGCTGCTTGCATGGTGCAGAGTAGGAAGAGCGGAGCAGATTTATATACAGCTCTGTGGGGAAAGATTCTATAAAATTTATTTATTTAATTCATTGAAATCGCTGCTTATACTGGGGTTAGGGAGTCAAGTAGGTGGTGCTATCATTGACTGACAGCTATCTCTATGCACACATACAATAAAGAGACTGATCAGACCGCCCACTGGACTCCTTAAAGGGGTTTTGCCACGAAGTGAGTTCCTTACCTCTTATCTGCTCACGAGAGAATATAAACATAGCATGCTGAGTCATAAACGGCTACAGGTGTGAGAGGGAGGGGGTGATCAGAGAGTGAGGAAGGAGGGAGCGTCTCTAAAGTTTACTCAAATAATTACATTACAACAGTGGATTCGCTATACAGCAGACAGACTCATACACTGCACTTTCTTCCCAGCCCCTTGCAAGCTCCTTCATGTTCCCTGTCATCAGATAAAAAGTGCAAACACGCAAGCGCGGCCAGATCAGCTCCGGTCAGTGTCCTTGTTGTGTCTAATGTAAACTTTCAGGAAACTAAGGGGGACTGAGCAATGCTGTAGGTCTCACAGGCTTCACTTTTTGTAATCGCATATATTTAGAAAAGTGATTAAATACCCATTTTGGAGGATCCCACGTCAACATTACATCGTGGCAAAACCCCTTTAACCCAGAATTAGCAGGAATTTACATGAATAAAATAGAAGTTCTATAGAATCTTTCCCCACAGAACTATAAATCAAACTTCTTGGCTCCTCCTGCTCGATAAAATGTTGCCAGCGATTCAGATTGTACGCTCAATTTGATTTAGTTTTTTCTTGAAGGGAATGTGTCATCAAAAAAATGAGTCATTGTTTAAGTCCCATTTTTATGTTAAACATATTTTTTTAGGAATTTGTTTTTTTTTACATTTTTCATATCACTTTCAATATTTTTTAATAATTCTCAAGTCTTGCAGTTTTCAGTTTGGCCACTAGGCCTTGTTTGCACTGCTTTAACAGCAGTCTGAGAGATGCTTTACAGCAGCTTCATGCACATGGGAGCCTTCAGACTGACTCAGTCCCATTCACTTCTATAGGAGAGTTTTCTAGTCATGCTCTGTGACCTGGGAAGAAGTCACTGTGCAGGGAGGTGAAAAGGTGAACTGTGAATATCTCCTCTTGTGACTGGTGGATCCTGTGTTATCTATTCACACTGGTGTCTCCTTTCAGTTTGACCCTCTTTGTGCTGATAATGAGCAGACTACTGAGACTTTCTGTACAGAACAGGAAGTGTCAGACTGTTGGGCCTAGTGGCCAAAGTGAAAACTACAGGACTTAAGAATTATTAAAAATAATCATTGAAAGTGATATGGAAAATTACAAAAAATATAACCAAAAATTCTTTAAAAATGTGTTGAACATAAAAATTTTAGCTAAACAATAAGTCATTTTTGATGACACATTAAGTTTCAGTGGATCGTAAAAGACAATAAGTCTCCACACACCGCTGCGGTGCGTCTCTCAAATGACAACCATTGCCCCTTCTGAGGTGAATCTAATAAAATGTATTGAATGCATAAATACTATTTTTTTTCTCTATATCACATCCATCTTGAGTTATTGTGTGTATATATGTATGTATATATATATTAAACCCGCTGCACTCACAAAATAGTGGGGGGGGGAGCGCTTTGCTTTATTGCATGTGTACAGCACAGATCTTTTTTTCCACTATTTTGTGAGTGCAGGGGGTTTTCCTGATCTGTGCATTAGACCTTTTTCCGCATTGCACCCATTTTTAAAATGACTTTTGGTATGTGCTGCCTTTTTCTTCATATTTTATATAATATATATATATGTGTGTACGTATATGTGTGTGTGTATAGCTATATATATAATATATGTGTGTGTATGTATAGGAATGTGTGTGTGTATAGCTATATATATATAATATATGTGTGTGTATGTATAGGAGTGTGTGTGTGTATAGCTATATATATAATATATGTGTGTGTATGTATAGGAGTGTGTGTGTGTGTGTGTGTGTGTATAGCTATATATATATATATATATATAATATATGTGTGTGTATGTATAGGAGTGTGTGTGTGTATAGCTATATATATAATATATGTGTGTGTATGTGTATATGATGTCTTATAGATCTATAACAATATACAAGACAAGTATACAGATCAGTATTTTCCTGTCCTGTTTCCCCACTTTACCACCTTGAGGATAGAGATAAGAAATGATTGCAGTTTACACCTCTTTACCAGCTCTCTCACAGCTTGTCATCTCTCTTTTACGATTGCTAATGGGATAAAATCCGGCGCCATATTCCTGTGAACGTGAGTACACGGCCCAGTCCTTCTGTGGTCTCTTCCCTTAACCCCCTTCCTTGTCAAACATGCTTCCATACTGTGCCACTTCCACGGCTCCCTGCTGCACGGAGATGAAGGCAATCCAGCATGTTCTGATTATCTTGTCATAAGACAAAGGGCCTACAAAGTAGACACAAGTGAAGAATGGGTCGTTGGGAGACGGAAAAGGCCTGGGGAGAGGATGCAACATTAACGTATGATGCACATAAGAGCAGCTTTGTTAGGGAGATTTATAGGTCTCAGCAGAGCGGAGTAATCAGAGCAAGACGAGACGTGGTCCAGCGCTCTGCATGGCTGTGCTCATAGACCTTAAGTGTAATGATTTGCAGATTTTATTTTATTTATTTTTTTTTTTTTTCAGGGTTTTTTTTCCCCCATTTTTTTCAGGTTTTTTTTTTTTTTTTTTGTTTGACAATTAAATATCAATAAATATTCACTGCACATCATCATTTCTGGCGGTGAGACGTCTCACTTGTCTATGAAGTCATCTTGGATGGAGACCGAGGAGCAGCTTCATCTATTTACACTCCTTTGTATGTATTTATACGGAGCCTATGTGTATTACCAATAACAGGCGCTTGTGGGGGATGTATGGATGGCAAGTCGTTTTCCGCCGGAGAATATTCTGTTCGCTCTTGTATATAAAGTACATTTGGGGAACATTGAAGAGACGCGTTAACGAAGTGGATTACAGCGAGAACAGATACAGTGTCACATCTTAATGGCCTCGGTGACCTTGTTGGAGTCAATTGCTTCGTCTTTGGTGTTTTATACGTCGCACAGCTGTTGGTGTCGAGGTTATGAATGTACCAGTCTGTCTTGTACATGATAGACGTACTACGCTCAGTTGGGGCGCCCAAGGTTGAAAATCTCTGTTTAGCATCGCATTTATACAGTCTATGAGCAGCCATAAGCTAAAAGAAAAAAAATACCGCCAGAGCTGAACAGGTTGTGGTGCTGCGACAGGTGACGCATTTTGTACAGAACATTAAGGGAGACGTGTATGATCGGGTTTTTCACCCTTTTCTGGCATAAAATGCACCTAAGTCACCAGTCTACGATGTCTAATGCACCTAATGAATGTGTTAGGTGCATTGTTTATAAAACGACACTTTCTAATGTGCCTAACATACGGGGGCAGTTTGGGTGCGTTCTGGGGGCGTCGCACCACACTCGTAATATTAGACACATATATGAATGTAGTTCGGCAGAACTAGGCGCATTACTGCTCGGACAGGAAAGCTATGTTCAGACGGCTTATTGCCGGGACGGATTACGTCGGCTGCCGGGGGAGGGGAGGCGGGGGGTCCTCGCCGGCCCCATAGACAACCATTCTCCACGGCGCTTATCTCGCCGGGATAATGCGCATGTCACTTTCTCCCCCGCTCGCCGTATTTCGCAAGCGGGGAGAAGAGACGGAATCCATAGTTCTCTATGAGCACTGTGGATTACCGTAATGACTGGGACGGATTTGCGCAGTACGGCGCGGAATACGGGACCAAATCCGTCCCAAAATAAGCCGTGTGAACATGGCCGAAGACCTATTTCAATGTGGTCTGTCTGAGCCTAAGGAGTCGGAGTGGAGCTAGGTTTTCTGTTAGGGTAAAAAGTGTCCAATATTTCTCAAGTTACACCAGTACAATAATAAAAAGTATTTTCTGATAATAATCAATCCATATAAAACGAAATTATTTAAATTTAATTAAAAAATGTTCTCATATAAAATTGATATAAAAATATATAATATCCCCAAAATATAAAAATATCTCCTATAAAATGCATTTAAATGTAATAGAATCTAAAACTAGTTTTACATTAAATAACCCACTGATGATGATGATGATGATCAGATTTTACAATTTGAAATTTTTACTACATTAAATTTTGAAATGTATTTTTGCTGCTCTCACCCTTTTATTCTATATATAACAAGATCCAGCTCAGCACAGGTCTGGCTGGGACCTGTGGTCCACCAAGCAAGATCACTACCATAGTTTCTTTTCACTGACATGCTATTCTATTGACTTTTATTTTCAACCTATCGCCTTTATATATGTTAGGTGCATTACTAATACGCCTAAGTTTTGTAATGCACCAAACACACAGGCGAGGCGCAATAAACTTTACACATCATTTATGACGCACAAAAACCACTTTCATACATCAGGCGCATTATACACTGGAAACGAGACTCGACAATTCACTTTGAAGCGCCTTCCTTCATACAGGTCTCCCCATGAGTGCACCAGTCTGTACATGAAAGGGGTACTTCGCTTAGTTGGGATGCTCAAGATTTAGAAATACCGTTTCATGTGTATGCACTCAGTAAGCAGCTAAAAGCAGAACATATAGATACTAATAAATAAGAAAAATATTAAAACAACTAAAAAAGCTTGTGATTCTTTAACAGCTGACCCTGCATCCAAGACGTTTAAATCTATCAGTCCATCTTATAAATGATGGCCCTATTACCGTACTATTACGCTCTGTTGGGTCACTCAAAATTGAAAAACTCTTTTTAGTGTTGTGTGCATACACTCTGTAAGCAGCCGTAAGCTACAAGAAGAAAACCTAGATAAAAAATACTAAAACAACTAAAAAGTTGTGCTGCTGCAATGCTTGACTTGTGCCAGCAACACAGTCCGTGTTGAAAAGAACTTGCAGTTCTGATGGGTTACTCCACCTGCAGGAAAACAGAAAAGTCCCAATCTTTGTGTGATTACAGCTCAAACAGCATGGAGTCGTCTTTTCCTCCCGGGAACACCACCCCCAGTTCACCCGAACGACCAGGCAAAATCTGGCCTGAATGAGTGGGAGCAGTCATCCCACCCAGCTCTTAGGCTGCTCCAGTAAAGAGCCGGCCCGGATCTGCTGCCTACAGAGATTGGCAGTACTGTCGTTTTACTGACCAAAACACACTACCGGCTTTACTTCGCCGAGGCTAGACACCTCTGAGACATGTAGCTGGCATCTAACAGCTCCATGACCCTTTTTACAGCAGCAAGAAGCTAAAAGGAGAAAAAATAGATAAAAAATGCTGTAACGACTAAAACAGTTGCAGTTCTTCAACAGTGGACCCTCTACATACGAAACATTATGAATGCACCAGTATGCCTTGTCCATACTCCGTCGGGGTGCTCAAGGTTGAAAAACAGAGTGTATAAATATGACACTATTATATTACCCGCTCCTATTTCCCGTTGGTCGTCTAATCCTGTTTTCTATGTTAATGTGTACCGTAATGTTTTTCCCTCTAACCAATCAAATGTCTCCGGTACCTTTTAAATCTGTACATTTCCCGGGTTTTTCTGTAGCACATTTTCTGATGAAGTACCGGTGTTGCGGCCTGAAACGCGTCGTGTTTTATTGCTTTTAAATTGTGTGAAGGTAACAGCCCTTTCCATTTTTTATTTGCAAAATACACTTTCTTTTAATATTTTGCCGCCTCACTTGAGGTTTCTTCTGGCCACGAGCGCCGGGTCCGGATTTTTTCTTCTTTTTTTCTAAATATGACACTAAACAGCTAAAAGTAGAATATATAAGTAAAAATACTAATAAGGCTGTGGAGCTTCAACAGTGGACCCTCTTCGTATGAGACCTTACAAATGCGGCAGTCGGTCTGGTATATGATGGGTGTATTATGCTTAGTTGGGTCATTGAAGGTTGAAAAACTCTGTTTAGTGTGGCATTGATCCCCTCTGTAAGCAGCCAGAAGCTAAAAGTAGAAAACATAGGTATAAAACACTGAATAAAAAGTCTCTTCATACAAGATTATTACGTGTCGTTTCTTTGCCGCCAGAATTGAACTAATATACTGTAAACCCTTTCTACTGACTTAGACCTGTACTGTTGGATCCGCCTCCAAGCAGGTTTTTGGGTTTTTCGGGCATTGGCTTATTTATATCGAAAATTTTGGTGCTCGTGATCCAAAACTAACGAGCAACGTAACGCGTTCCAGAGCGATATGCACGGTTTTGTCTCCAGACTGTAGACGTGGGTCTTAGCTGTAGGTGCTCTCGGGATTCAGTTCTGTTCGCTGCTCTCACTTTTAAGTCCGGATCACGGGGTTCTGTAGAATACTCTTTGTTTCCTTTTTCCGTCCTCCAGTCCAATAGAAAAATAAACATGTGGAAACACTGACGAGCTTAGAAAACCACCCAAAAGCCTGTTTTGTGCAGTGGATCAGGAGTTCTGACCATCTGGTAACCATTGGTGCCAGTAACAAGCGTGTGCCAGGGCCGGGTCTGGCTGTCGAGGAGAGGTTTTATTTTTATTTTCTGTTTTATCTACTTTTTTTCAGTTCATTTTTTTTTTTTTGTTTTCAGTAAATTACATTTACTGGGAAAAAGTTTTAGAAAGTGATCTATTACTTATGCAGATTTCTCTGCTTCCTACAAACTAGATTTGGCTTTTTGGATTGGGATTAGTTTATTGAATGAGAATTTGGATGGTGAGAATGTACTGTTCTTTTTAGAGAATTGCAGAGACTCTGCCGCCATCGAGGTCCTGTCTTGTAAAATTAGGACTTTTTTTTTTAAATAGGACTTCTCGGCTTTCCTGACCTTTGTGTTTTATAGGAGACCTTCGATGTCTAGAATATTTTGAAAGTTGATCCAGTGTGATCGCCACTGGGGTTAAGGAGTGAAATATTTTCTTTTAGGGCAGATGGGTTCATGCCTTATGGGTTCCATGTTTCTGGATTCACAGGAGGGAACAAAGTATTAAAATTAACGACAACCCTTCCCCTTTACTCACATCTTCTCCTTACCCTTAGGCCAGGTCCACATCTTTCAGAAATTCCATTTGGCTCCCTCATTGCAGGGGCGGGGCTGGATCTGTTCCATGGCGGACACCAACTGCACCTCACTGACTACAATAGGGGGTCTGTCTGGTTGTGGTTGAGATGCCCATTATTTTAATGGAAAAAATGGTGTAGCATGCCACAGAATTTGTTTTCTGTGATTTTTACAGAATCTGCACCAGAGGTTCAAACAGAACTCCATAATTGATACATAGTATGGCAAGGCATACACACATCTGTGTATGTATGTGTGTGTGTATGTGTATATATGGGTGTGTGTGTGTGTGTTGTTAATATATATTATATATTATATATATATTATATATAGATATATTTATTAAATCAACAATATACCCACATATATTAAATTCAACTATATACACACACACACACACACACATATATATATATATATATATATATATATAATATATATATATATATATATATATATAATATATATATATATATAATATGATATTTTCACACATACAGATGTGTGTGTCTTACCATTACCATGTATCAGTTCTGGAGCTCTGAAATTTTCAGAACTGTTATGTTGCTCTTCCTGGAAATGTATAAATGAATAAGGGAACTTGGTTGATAGAACATGTCGTGTCGGTCGATAAGACACATCTTTAAACATTCTGATGCTGCCGTTCTTGATTGGATAACATCAAGCTATGTGGGGACATCCCCCGTTCCAATCGTATCACTTGGTTGTCATATTTCCAGCAGGAATAATCAGAGGCACCGCACAGATTTCTAAGACCAGATGCTCCGCAGTGGATTTAATTTCTTTTCCAATCCTTGCGGGTCTTATTTGTGGATTCTGGCAATATATATATATATATTTTCTCTTTTGCTTTTTTTGTGTTCTCACATTCAGAAGATGGTCATATGTAAAGATAATTAAGAAGTTAATAACATTCATTGTTAATATGCCCTGAGCCGTTACCACTAATCAGATATAAAATATGATCTGTGAGGTTCTAATTAAGACCAATTAAAGCAGATCTGCCTGAAATAGTTCACAGTACATGGGAGCTGTGTGCAATCTGTTTATACAGAACTTATTAGTTTATTGTTTCACTATTTTGCCCCTTTTAGATATTTTTACCTCATTTATGAAGTTTACATTTTTTTTTCTTTGCGTTGCATCATGGGGATTTCTCATCCCTGCTCACTTTGGATGTATTAGGGTGCTTTCACACGGTGCCTTTTTGGTGCATTTTTGATGCGTTTTTTAATGCGTTTTTTTGTGCAGGAAGGCACAGCAATTAATGCTGTACATTGCTGCTCAAAAAACGCATCAAAAATGCACTAAAAACGCACCGCGTGAAAGCACCCTCAGGCCTGCGGAGCCCTACAATATGAAATCATGTAAGAGAATTCTTTTTCATCTATTTTAGCCACTGTTTGCCATCATACACTTTGCTGGACTTCCTCTTATTTTTATGAAATAGTTCCACTTTTTTAGCAGCCCTAAATTTCTTCTTGCCAGTAATAATATGTGCCGTCAGCAACAAATGCAAAAATCTCAAAATCCGGTCCGATTGCCCGTGGTATAATAGTGCAGCAGTTGAAAGGAGAGCGCTCGAGTCTCCTGCCCTTGCTGATATGTCACATTATGAAATGATTATTACTGGTGTGTTCTAGATGTTGTGTCTGCTGTGATGCCGGGCTGTAGGATTATAGCTGAGGATCCGCACAACGTGGCGGAGGAGCAATGGCAGCAAATGCACTGCAGCAAGTGGTGTGAGCACCGGACCAGTAGTCACTTAGCAGTGTTCACTCCTAACCATCAAGTAGTAAAATTGTGTTGTACACTTTCCCTATAGGCAACATCATTGGAGACCACCTACAGTAGCTTCCCAACTACTCACAGCAGTCCTCCCCAGTAGTCATACAAGACCACCTACCATAGCTTCTCCAGTAGCCACAGCAGTCCTCCTCAGTAGTCATAGGAGACCACCTATCATAGCTTCTCTACTAGTCACAGCAGTCCTCCCCAGTAGTCATAGGAGACCACCTACCATAGCTTCTCCACTAGTCCCCAGAGACGCCATCAGTAGTACGGTAGGTCCTCTCCCCTCTCCACCCGACTTATTCAGTAGTCCCAGTATTCTCACTTTTTCCATTTTTGATTGCAGGTGGACAACCCCCTACTCCCAGCAGTCACAGCAGGTCCTCCATATCATCTACATTAGTAGAGAAATTGTTTACAGAATCTGAATAATAATCCAGATATCATGGAAGGCTCCATCCAAGCTTTTAAAGCTTTCCAGTAGTCAGGGCAAGTCCTTGTCTCTTCCCCCTCCCACCCCCCCCCCCCCAGTAGTCAGGGCAAGTCCCTGCCCTCCCACCCCCAGTAGTCAGGGCAAGTCCTGCCCTCTCCTCCCCCAGTAGTCAGGGCAAGTCCCTGCCCTCTTCCCCCCCCCCCCAGTAGTCAGGGCAAGTCCCTGCCCTCTTCCCTCTCAGTAGTCAGGGCAAGTCCCTGCTCTCTCCCCCCAGTAGTCAAGGCAAGTCTCTGCCCTCCCAGTAGTCATACAATGAATCATTCTGATTTTATTTTGGAACTTTTTCCTGTCCTTTGGTTTTGCATGCCGGTTTCTTTGGCATTCTATGTAATTGGGCCTTTTTATATCATTTTTATATCATTTTTCAACTTTAAATTGAAGGGAAGAAAGTGACTACAAAATTCATTTGTTAAACCATTTGGTGGAAATGGCTCGTTTAATGGGGAATAATAAAGAAGCGCTCAGCAGTGCGGTGTAATCTGTTCCGTCTTTCCACAATCTGCCCTTTAATTGTACATCTGCAACTGTGAATGTGTGAATAGTTTGAGAGATTACCTTCCCTGAGGCCTTGGACTTTTTTTTTTTTTTTTGTACAGTTGTATTTTTTTTCCTCTGGTTGGATGACGTTCTCAATGATATTTTGTGGGTCTTTGGGGGCGACATTGTGGCTGTTTTCATTACACTTTTGTTCTCCCTTGGGCGGAAATGTTGGTCATTACTTAAAAGAGCGTCCCGGGTGTGATAGTACGTGAAAGGTACTATTGGGGGTAATTCAATTTATCGCGTTTAATTCTGGCGGGGGGTGTGTATCGTCCTGGCGGGGGAGGGGGGGGGGTCTTTGCTTGAGACTCAAGAAAAATGCAAGCTAATCCCATCCGGTTAAGCCGGGATTGTGCATCAAGGCTGGAATGTTTTAAAGTTGATCTGTCACAATTCTCTGTCACACCTGTATATGTATACAGGTGAATATATGTGTGTGTGTATGTGTATATAGGTATATGTGTGTGTGTATGTGTATATAGGCATGTGTGTGTGTATATAGGCGTGTGTGTGTGTATATAGGTGTGTGTGTGTATGTGTATATAGGCGTGCGTGTGTGTATGTGTATATAGGCGTGCGTGTGTGTGTGTGTGTGTGTATATAGCGTGTGTGTGTGTGTGTGTGTAGGTATATAGCGTGTGTGTGTGTGTGTGTGTAGGTATATAGCGTGTGTGTGTGTGTGTAGGTATATAGCGTGTGTGTGTGTGTGTGTGTAGGTATATAGCGTGTGTGTGTGTGTGTGTAGGTATATAGCGTGTGTGTGTGTGTGTGTGTGTGTGTATGTGTGTGTGTATATATATATATATATATATATATATATATATATATATATATATATATATATTATATATATATATATATATATATATACATACACACACAGACACATACGATGGTTATAATGATTACCAAATAACATGCTGCTGTGCAAGGTACAAATATCACCATGAAATAGATGCAAATGAAGCTCCAGCACTCGTGTTGAGATAATCCAGATAATCCAAAATAGTTATAAAAGACGCAAATTTATTGAAACCATTTAAAAAAAACATGGTTAAGAACATTAGTGAATAGCCATTTTACGCGTTT
This sequence comes from Phyllomedusa bahiana, assembly GCA_025379985.1. Classification (NCBI taxonomy): domain Eukaryota; kingdom Metazoa; phylum Chordata; class Amphibia; order Anura; family Hylidae; genus Phyllomedusa; species Phyllomedusa bahiana. The sequence continues at coordinate 193,809 of JAODAL010000027.1, forward strand.
CGAGCCCAAAGGCTGGCTCTTAGCCTTTGGGCTCGAAACGCGTAAAATGGCTATTCACTAATGTTCTTAACCATGTTTTTTTAAAATGGTTTCAATAAATTTGCGTCTTTTATAACTATTTTGGATTATCTGGATTATCTCAACACGAGTGCTGGAGCTTCATTTGCATCTATTTCCTGTTGTTTGGATTCCTACAGCCGGGTATCCTACTCCTGAGTGCACCGTGCAGACAGATCCCCTCAAGCGGATACCTATTCCAAGTGGATTTAAGACCGGTGAGCGTTACCTACTTGCTTTTTTCCTTTTTCACAAATATCACCATACCTCTGACCACCTTTGCCCCTAGGCAAGTACCTTGTATGCCCAATGGATAAGGTAGCCCTGCATACAGGGATAGTGTTGGAGAGACAGTCCCTCCAGGTAGCTACTCCCAGCTCGTAGAGCACTGTAATATTCCTATGATATGCCATCACTTTAGGGTCCAATCACTGGTCCTGAATGAGCGGTCCGCAGCAATGGTTCCTTGCCCGGCTGGGTAGCTGCGAGCGCCACGAATTCAAAAAGTGCAGTCATCACCAATGAGCGGCGCCTTCACTTTGAGGTGGTCCTACCCCTCATGGTAACAGCAAACTACTTGATGACATGAAACCTCTTGCCTGACGGTGCTATGTAAGAGCAGGGAAAGCTCTTCTCGCCAGATGAGAGCAGCCTGTGTATGTTGTTGGACGTGTGTACAGTACTAGCGGAAAAACAAAGCTTGGGCTAAGGCTGGTAACCCCTGTCTATCAATATTTATAGCTGCGCGCCGCTCCTCATCCAGCCCGAGGGCAGCGATATGGCAGCTTCTGTTCTTCTGCTTCATCCTACCATCTCCTCTTACTCGCTCTAATAGCTCTGTAAATTGAGGCCCTAAAGCCAATTTCTAATCTCAATACAGCAAATATTCCAGACCTTTGTGTGTTTGTTTTATTATTTAACCTTGGCAGCGGGAATCGGGCTGCACACTTGGCGGAGACCTCTCTGACCGTGAAAGGAACTTTTTAAGGAAAGTCACTGTGACCTGTAGCGAGCCTGCGCTCATGCGGGGCTGGGTGACTGAAGAGACTCTGGGATCCAGGGCGCTGCCGGTCAGCTCTATGTACTATGCAGAGAACAATGTATTTGTGGAGCTGCCGAAGTGTCTGATGCTGCTTGATAGAGAATTTCTCAGCTCTTCTTCTGACCTGTGATAACTGTGCTGGAATCGATTCCTAGAACTCTGCATTGCACTGTTCCTCTGTTGTTCCTCCTAGAAATGTATGAATAAATTGACAACTGGGCGTTACCATGGGGGTGTCTTCACGGTCTCATACTGTCCAATCAGTAAAACGGGTTGCATAAAATGCATCCAAACACAATGTAGTACGTATTTGGATACCTTTTCTGGACTTTAAAATCCTACCCTATTGTTTCTGTTGGCTTTTAAATGTGTAAAACGGATCAAAAAGTGTCATGCCCCTTCTTTGTACGGATCCGTTAAACGCGACACAATAACGTACGTAAAATATATATCGTATGTATTTTACATTAAACTCAATGAATACTGAATGGAACATTGTTTAATACGTATTTGGGTACATAATACACACCTAAATACGTGGATTTCAGTATCCATTACGGGGTACTTTAAAAAATAAAAACAACATTTTTATATATATTACAGAGAAAATGTATTTGTGGAGCTGCCGAAGTTTCTGATGCTGCTTTATAGAGAATTTCTCAGCTCTTCTTCTGACGTGCGAGAACTGGTCTGGAATCTTTTCTTAGAACTCTGCATTGTACTGTTCCCTGTGTTACTCCTAAAAAATGTTGGAATAAATTGACAACCGGGCGTTACCATGGGTGTCTCCTTACAGTTTCATACTGTCCAATCAGTAATGTCCCCTATTAGAGGATGAAGGGACGCACAGTTGTGCTATTCATTTTGTTATTCCTCCTACAAATGTATGAATAAATTGACAACTGGGCGTTACCATGGGTGTCTCCTCACAGTTTCATACTGTCCAATCAGTAATGTCCCCTATTAGAGGATGAAGGGACGCACAGTTGTGCTATTCATTTTGTTATTCCTCCTACAAATGTATGAATAAATTGACAACTGGGCGTTACCATGTGTTTCTCTTCACGGTCTCATACTGTCCAATCCGTATTGCATAAAATGCAACCAAACACAATGTAGTACGTATTTGGATACCTTTTCTGGACTTTAAAATCCTACCCTATTGTTTCTATTGGTTTTTAATTGTGTAAAACGGATCAAAAGGTGCTATGCCCCTTCTTTGTACGGATCCGTTAAACGCGACACAATAACGTACGTAAAATATATATCGTATGTATTTTACATTAAACTCAATGAATACTGAATGGAACGTTGTTTAATACGTATTTGGGTACATAATACATACCTAAATACGTATTTCAGTATCCATTAAGAGGTACTTTAAAAAAATAAAAAAAAATGTGTGTATGTGTATATATATACATCTGTCACTCCCTGCACTTGGGCACTCACAGGCACTTATCTGTATATAGATGTACAGTCTGGGTCGCAGGTTCATCCATTTTTCATGTAAACCACCCCCTATTTATGAAACAAGGCCGGACCATTGTAAACTTGGCACTTCTTACCGTATGTTTCACCCATACACCCTAATAGATTGTAAGCTCCCACGAGCAGGGCCCTCACACCTTGTGTCTCATCTGTAAGTACTTTTAATGTGTAATGACTCTATGTTTACCCTTGAATTTGTAAAGTGCTGCGGAATATGTTGGCGCTATAGAAATAAAGATTATTATTATTATTATTATATACACACCCAAAGACTTATCGTACCATATTACAGCTGTGTATGACGGTGGCACCATATTACCGTAGTGTATGCGAGTCCTAAAGCCCAGGGTCTGAGGGAATGGAGCCAAACCCTTCTTTTACCACAGGGATTATGAACGCTTGTGCCAGTGAGTGCCAAACCCTGCACAAAGGGAATGGTCCAAGCCCAGTGGTAGCAGCCATATTGGATATCGCCCTACTTTGCCGGGCACAGGTCAGTGTGCGGCTGCTGTACGCACCGAGCTGGCGGACGTGGCCATTACTGCAGGAGCCTTTGTGCATCGTCCTTTCCCGGTATATATACATGTTAATACCTGCTGATGTCTGAGGGAAAGGCTGCCAGATCCTCTGGATATTTTGTCAATGCTGCAGAGCGCTCATGTGGGATTATTTCGGGGGAATTTATCTCTGGTATGAAGTAAATTGGTTTTTGGAATATAAAAAGGTTGACAGTCCCAAGGTAAACTATCTGTGGAGTTATTTTCTGTTTAAATGTCTATATCTAATGAAAATGTGCTCGGCGTCAGACTGGCACCTACAATTCTCCTGTTTGCATTGTACGACTAGATGTATTGAGTGAGAGCAGGGTATTGGAGACTGCTCGGCCGGAGAACTACAAGTATATTATTAACCGTTGACGTGAATTGATTTCTAATATACTTGCTTCCAGGACACTCTGAAAAGTGATGGAATAAGTGTTTTTACCATATATTCCCATGCGGAGCCCAGACTGGCCCCCTGCCGACCCCAGATTGGCCCCCTTGCCGCCCCCTCTCCCCCCCGTGCGCCTGTGCCGACCCCAGATTGGCTTGTCCATGCCGACCACAGACTGGCCGCCCCGCCCCCCCTCTGCGCCCGTGCTGACTCCAGCCTGGCCCGTCCCCTGTGCCCATGCCGACCCCAGCCTGGCACGTCCCCTGCGCCCATGCCGACCCCAGACTGGCCCCCCACCTCCCGTGCGTCTGTGCCGACCCCAAACTGCCCCCCCCCCCCCCCCCCCCCGCTTGGGAGGTCTGACCCTTTTTTGGTTCCCTGGACGGTCCAGGATATTAGGATTGTGTGATCACTGTTAATACCTATAGGACATCCAGAAACAGCTGGGCTTCCATTTTTGGGATTAGGGCCTGGTACATCACCTCAGTGGCTCGTGCAGGTCCCCAGCTGGCAGCCTGGCACCCGTCCTGTGTGGCATTCTGTGGGGTATGCCATCCATGTCTGTGCTGGGAGATGATATGATTCACCGTGTGCCGCTTCTATATGAAGACGGAAATGTTCCTTCATGCCTGTGGCTCCGAGCTGCTCAGTCAGCAGTCTATGAAGCCTGTCCCCTCCCCAGCAATCTGTGTCTTCCCGACCCCCTCACGGCAGGAGCCGGGACCCTACCTTTCTAGGAAAGGTCATCATGACTCCAGGTATTTCTGGTAGTAAAAGCAAGAATTTCACTTCTTTTTTTATTGGGGGGGGGGGGGGGGTGTCTGTGCAGCTTTTTACTGGTCAGGACTCTTGTAGTTTTTGGCGTGTTAGGACAAGACCTGGTGGGAGGAGGTGGCGTTGGTTTGATTTCTGACTCCCTTTTCCTTTTGAAACCAGTTCTGTAAAGTTGTAGGGTGAAATGTTCAGCTTCCAGTGAGAGTGACATGCTGCGCGGCCTAATGGCTTTCTCGCTTTATTTGCATTAAAATACAGGATTAAATAAAAAAAAAATCAAACAGATGAAGAACTTTTCTCGCGCTCTTGCATCCGCTCTCCCGCTCTCGTGCACACGCTCTCCCGCTCTCTTGCATCCGCTCTCCCGCTCTCTTGCATCCGCTCTCCCGCTCTCTTGCACCCTCTCTTGCACCCGCTCTCTTGCACCCGCTCTCTTGCACCCGCTCTCTTGCACCCGCTCTCTTGCATCCGCTCTCCCGCTCTCTTGCACGCGCTCTCTTGCACCCGCTCTCTTGCATCCGCTCTCCCGCTCTCTTGCACTCGCTGTTGCACTCGCTCTCTTGCACTCGCTGTTGCACTCGCTCTCTTGCACTCGCTGTTGCACTCGCTCTCTTGCACTCGCTGTTGCACTCGCTCTCTTGCACTCGCTGTTGCACTCGCTCTCTTGCACTCGCTCTCTTGCACACGCTCTCTTGCACTCGCTCTCTTGCACTCGCTCTCTTGCACTCGCTGTTGCACTCGCTCTCTTGCACTCGCTCTTGCACTCGCTCTCTTGCACTCGCTCTTGCACTCGCTCTCTTGCACTCGCTCTCATGCACTCGCTCTCTTGCACTCGCTCTCTAGCACCCGCTCTCTTGCATCCGCTCTCCCGCTCTCTTGCACTCGCTGTTGCACCCGCTCTCCCGCTCTCGCTCTCTTGCACCTGCTCTCTTGCACCAGCTCTCCCGCTCTCTTGCACCCGCTCTCCATCTCGGACCTCCTGTGGCCTGACTAACTACAGAGTCCTATGGAGATGGGAATCCAGTTCACTAAAACCACAGGTCGCAGCCTTTGGGTAAATTTAGGTATGGTGGTATTGCTAAGGATTAAAGGGGTTGTCTTACTACATTGATTCGTCCTGTTTTCTTGGTTTTATTTTGAATTCAGGGGCGTGTTTACTGGCTCCTACTAGGCTGCAGTAGAAGTCAGGTCTGTAGCTATAGCGACCAGAGGAGCTGATGTAGCCCATACAAGAGGAGATATCTAGGACTAGGTAGGACACAGGTAATGGACATATATTGCAAAGTGACTTGTTTTTGCAAGATCTTTAACATTAAAAGCCATCCTCGTAGCGAGACAACCCCTTTAAATCTTCAGATTTGCACTGGTAAAGCCTGAGTACATATACCGGCCGGGTGGATTTGAGTGTCGGGCGTTGTTGGTGTCCGTCATGTGCCAGATTGTACATTGCACTCATGGTTTACTTTCTGAAGGAAACAAAATTATTGTGAACAGGACCTTACGTCATTCCGTGTGAGAGATTGCTATAGATAAATACATGAGAAGGTGCTGTATGGTTTTTATTTTGTTTTGCTGGGGCTGAGCTGCTCCCGTGAGTTGCGCTTTTCGGTGTCTGCATTTTGACATAATGTCATTGATGTGTAATAGAAAGCGATAGGAACACATCCGAGCTCATTGCTGAAGCACAACCTTTATGGAGAATACTTAGTGTTTAACTTTTTAATGGTAAATTGCTTGAGAAAGTAATAAAATCTGAATTCCCCAGCTGCTGCGAGGTTCTAGGTTTTAATTAGTTTTAGATGTATGTTGGAGTAAAGAAAAGCTTCACGGTTCAAGCTCACGTCCAACCTTTTCCCCTCATCTGAATAACACAGAAGAAGAGGAACGCCATCCTGGGTGATTCGCCGCTAATTCAATCTTAATTACTTTTTTGTCTGACAGCAGCTCACATAGGATCTGCATGGAGCAGGGGTCTCTGACCGTCAACGACAGCTTTTGACATACTATGCCCCTTCATGTGCTGTGGCATGCTGGGAGTTGTAGTCTTCCACTGGAGAGCTATAGGTGAAAGAATCGGAGATTGAGGAGGAGGTTGGATTGGCTTTACATACTGGAGGTGCAGGCATGTGGGACACGGATCCCCTTGGCTTCCACTCTCCAACCATGTATCCCACCTGACTGCATTCTCCTCTCAGTTGGGCCCATTGGGTGCTGTTGGTGTCTGTCATTTCACAGGTTTAAAACTGCCCTCATGGTTTCCACTGTGACCCAAGTTTAGGCAGACCGAATGGAAATGGTGCAGATGTTCTCGTTGTCGTGTTGGCTTTATTCACATTACTCTCTTTAGAAGCCCTATCATGAGTCCTTAAAGGGATTTTGCCACGATGTAATGTTGACGTGGGATCCTCCAAAATGGATATTTAATCACTTTTCTAAATATATGTCATTAAAAAAGTGGAGCCTGTGAGAGCTACAGCCTAAGATGCCCTTAGTTTCCTGACTGTTTACATTAGATAAAGGTTAGATTAGATTAGGAGCTGATCTGGCCACGTTTGCGTTGTTTGCACTTCTTATCTGATGGCAGGGAACATGAACGAGCTTTGAAGGGCCTGGGGAGAAAAGATCCTGTGTCTGCTGTATAGAGAATCCACTGGTTGTAATGTAATTATCTGAGTAAACATGCAGACGCTCCCTGATTAGCCCTCCTATCTCGCCCTTGCATCAGTTTGCGATCAAATTAAAGAATGCTGCCTGCTCGGAGCTTATCTTCTCTCCTCAGCAGATAAGAGGGAGAAACAAAACCCATAGAGCTTGTGCACAACACAGTTATCCTCTGTGAATTAGCTAAACATGTTTGCTCAACTACAGAGACTGAATATCAGGAGCGTGCATGGGAGGTGGAGTGATGACATCTCAGAGGAGGTACTTTTTTTTTTTTTTTACACAGAAACACAACGCCCCTTTTTTCAAGCCTCAAGAGAGGCATTGGGTAAGGAACTCACTTCTTGGCAAAACCCCTTTAAACGGGTTATCTGCTTTTGATGCCCTCTTTCTGTATCATTGTCGGGAGTGCCATGCTTGGTAGTTGGTGTAGTGGGATTGACCATTGTTTTCAGTTGTAATACTTAATTTGTCCTGTAGAGGCCGCTGCAAGAAAAACCTATAGCTGGCTATATCTAGCCCCATAAGAAGTTTGCAGCGAATGGGTGGCAGTTACATTGAAGGGGGTTGTTTTTGATGAGACAAACCCATCAATTGTATAAGTATGGTCACTGACATGGGCCTATAGGTCTTTGTGGCTTCCAGTAGTATCAGGCCATTGAGGTCAGCCAACTATTGAGGGATGCGGGTCTTAACTTAGCACTAATCAGCTTCACCTTTTTGCGTCTACTTAGTACTGTTCAATTGATATTTAAAGGATACCATAGTACCCTAAATCTCCCCCTTTACAGTCCACATCATGGGATGGCATAAGTCTATGGGTTTGTATGGCTTCCAGTAGTGTCAGGCCATTAATGTCAGCCAATTACTGACGGGTGCGGGTCTTAACCTAGCACTAATCAGCTTCACCTCTTTGCGTCTTAGTATTGTGAAATTGGTATTTGAAGGGTACCACAGTGTCCCGAATCTCCCCTTTTACAGTCCATATCAGGTGATGGCATGGGTCTGTATGGTGTCTAGTGGTGGTAGTTCATTGAGGTCGGCCAACTACTGTGGGGTGCGGGTCTTCATCTAGCACTAATCTGCTTCATCTCTTAGTATTGTGAAATTGGTATTTGAAGGGTACCACAATGTCCCGAGTCTTCCCTCTTATGGTCCACATCATGTGATGGGATTGGCCTAAGAGCCTGCATAGCTACTAGGACTGTCAAGCCATTGCGGTTGGCCTAGACTACTGCAACATCCTTCTCAGTGGCCTCCCAGCTAGCACCCTCGCTCCCCTCCAATCCATCCTTAACTCTGCTGCCCGTCTTATTCACCTATGTCCTCGATACTCATCTGCCTCTCCCCTCTGCCAATCCCTTCACTGGCTTCCCATTGCCCAGCGAATCCAGTTCAAGTTAGCAACCTTGACCTACAAGGCTCTCCATGACCTCTCCCCTCCATACATCTCTGCTCTAATCTCCAGATATCTCCCGTCACGCAACCTCCGCTCCTCACAGGACCTTCTTCTCTGCTCTCCCCTTATCAGCTCCTCCCACAACCGTCTCCAAGACTTCTCCCGTGCTTCACCCACACTCTGGAACTCACTGCCCCAACACATCAGACTCTCCCCCACTCTCACCACCCTCAAAAGCAACCTGAAAACCCATCTCTTCAGAATAACCTACAACCAACAATAACCCTGCTGTCACTACACTATCCACAAACATGTCTGCCCCTCACCTTGTCTCTTCCCACCTTCCTTTTAGAGTGTAAGCCCTCACGGGCAGGGACTTCTCTCCTTCTGTACCAGTTGTTAGCTAGTAACTTGTCACCTTGTACTTGTTTGACCTATGTTATGTATGAAACCTGAATGTACAGCGCTCTGGAACCAAGGGCGCTCAAAAAATAAATAATAATAATAAAGGTACAGTTTTACACCTAGCACTAATCTGCTTCACCTCCTTGATTCTACTTAAAGGGAATCTGTCGCCAATTTATTTATTTATTTATTTATTTATTTACTTATTAAATCAAGCCCCTGATCCATATGCTCGTCCTCTGTCATTTTTATTTCCTGATTGTCGATTTCTCTATTCGGCCGTCTATATATGATTGTGGGGAAGACATTCTTGCTTGCACTGCTTTAACAGCAGTCAGAGAGATACTTTACAGCAGCTTCATGCCCATAGGATTTTTAAACAGATTCTGTCTCCTAAACTTGTATAGGAGAGTTTTCACTGTGAAGGGAGGGGAGAGAGGGAGCTGTGACATCTCCTCTTGTGACTGGTGGATTCTGTGTTATCTGTACACAATGGTGTCTCCTTTCAGTTTGACCCTGCTTTTACTGATAATGAGCAGACTGCTGAAAAGCTCTCTAAACAGAACAGGAAGTGTCAGACTATTATTAGGCTTAGTGGCCAAAGTGAGAACTGCAGGACTTAAGAATTATTAAAAAATAGTGATATGGAAAATTAAAAAAAAACAATCAAATTCCGAAAAAAATGTGTTTAACATAAAAATGTGAGTTAAACAATAAGTCATTTTTTGATGACACATTTCCTTTAATATTGTGAAATTGTTATATGAAGGGTACCAGAGTGTCCCAAGTCTTCCGTCTTACGGTCCACGTCATGTAATAGCATTGGCCTAATGGCCTGCATGGCTTCTAGGACTTTCAGGCCATTGAGGTTGGCTAATGACTGTGAGGTGCACGAATCTGCTTCACTTCCTTGATTCTACTTAATATTGTGAAATTGGTATTTGAGTGGTGCCACAGTGTCCTGAATGTCACCTTTTGCAGTCCACATTGTGTGCTGGTCCCATAAATATGGGGACTATTGACAAATTTGGTTTGTATGTAGACTTTATAACCTTTTGCTATGTCCCACTGTCGTCCCTAGTGACCTCAATACCATTGAGGTGGGGACAATCGGGAAGGAGCTGTTTTCCGCCCGCGGCGGTGTACCGGCCTCCTGATCAGGGCAGATATTGTCTGGGCACATGGTGCTAGTTACCAGAAATGTCGTGCTCTCTACATTCGATCTCTTACCAGCCGGGCCACAGCACCTCCTTGTTGGCTTATTTACTGGAATGGCATCCAGTTATTTTTTTTATAGTTCCTGTTGAGGTTACGATATTTTTAGATCTGAAAATATTCAGAAGCAACAAACGATTTGCAGCCTTATTCGTGTCATTGTGTTTGTGCACTCAACTGACCTTGAGGTTTGCTTTTCAACCTTTTGTCATATCTACGTTTGTATAGTGTAGTCTGCAGTACTATAATAAAGAGTGTGATATATACCAGCTACAGATAGTAATAATCAGTAACCTAGGAAACCATCTGTAAACAAGCAGAATAGATAATCTTCTGTATCTTTAAAATGAAGCAAAATCAGAACAGAAATGTAATTAGAAAAAACATTTATTTACCTTTTGCCTGTGTCTTTTAAAGGAGTTATGTCACCACAGACATTGAGGGCATATTGATAGACTGTGCCCTCAATGTCAGGCAGCTATCTTCAGTGCAAGCTCCTGAACAGAGAATTGGCTGCGTGTGCGCACTAAAATTAAAATGAATGGAGAGTAAGCACGCAAGCGCATTCACTTCTCCATTCAGAATAGGGAGTTTTGGGGGTCTGTTGTAAAGAAAGATGAAGTATCCAGACCCATCAGACATTGATGGCATATCCTGTCCATACGTCATCAGGTTTGTGGTAATCAATGAGAGGAGACTACCCCTTAATTACAGTTGGAACCAGAAGTTTCCATACACTATATAAAGAGACACATCTGCAATTTTTCTCACTATCTGACATGAAGTTAGAATAAACTTTACCCATTTTAGGTCAATTAGGAACCAAAATTATTTAAATTTACCAAATGCCAGAACAATGAGAGAGGGATTTTTTAAGGCATTTATTTTTATTACTTTTTGCAAAGTCAAAAGTTTACATACACTAGGATTACTCTGCCTTTAAACATTTTGGGACAGCCCATATGATGATGTCATGTCTTTGGAAGCTTTTGATAGGTTTATTGGTATATAGATAAGATCTGAGTTAATTAGAGACACCTGTGGATGTATTTTTTATGCACAACAGAAACACACTTCTTCTGTGTGTAACATCATGGAAGTCTAAAGTCTAAAGAAATCAGCCAAGATATCAGGAAGAGGATTGTGGACTTGCACAAGTCTGGATCATCCTTGGATGAAATTTCCAGATATCTGAAGGTGCCTCGGTCACCTGTACAAACAATATGGGAATGTCCATCCATCATACCGCTCAGGAAGGAGACGGGTTCTCTGTCTGAGATGGACAAATTTTGGTCAGACATGTGCATATCAACCCAAGAACAAACTCAAAAGACCTTGTGAAGATGCTGGTGGAAGCTGACAAGATTGTGTCATTGTCCACAGTGAAACGAGTACTATATCAACATGGGCTGAAAGGCCACTCTGCCAGGACGAAGCCATTACTCCAAAAGAAACATATAAAAGCTTGATTAATGTTAGCAAATACACACAGGAACAAAGACCTAGATTTTTGGAGACATGTCCTGTGGTCTGACGAAACTAAAATTGAACTGTTTGGCCATAATGACCATTGTTATGTTTGGAGGAAAAAGGGAGAAGCTTGGAAGCCTAAGAACACCATTCCAACTGTGAAACACGGGGGTGGCAGCATCAAGTTGTGGGGTTGTTCTGCTACATGAGGGACTGGTGCACTTCACAAAATAGATGACATCATGAGGAAAGAAGATTATGTGGCAATACTGAATCAACATCTCAAGACATCAACCAGGTGGGTGGAAATGAGTCTTCCAAATGGACAATGACCCGAAGCTACTGCCAAACTGGTTACAACGTGGCTTAATGATAACCAAGTCAATGTTTTGGAGCGGCCATCACAAAGCCCTGATCTCAATCCTTTTGAAATATATGGGCAAAGCTGAAAAGGCCGGTGCGAGCAAAGCGACCTCCAAACATGGCTCAGTTACACCAGTTCTGTCAGGAGGAAGGGGCCAAAATTCCTACCAACTATTGTGAGAAGCTCGTGGAAGGATCCAAAACGTTTGACCCAAGTCCTACAGTTTAAGGGCAATGCCACCAAATACTAATGAAATGTGAGGAAACTTTTGACCTTGCAGAAAGTGATAAAAAATGCTTTAAAAATTCGCTCATTATTCTGGAATTTGGCAAATATAAATAATTTTGGTTCCTAATGGACCCAAAACGGGTAAGATCTATTCTGATTTCATGTCAGATAGTGAGAAAAACATGCAGATGGGGCTTTTTATGTAGTGTATGGAAACTACTGGTTTCAACCGTATGTATTCAGCACGTGCCAAAAATGATCTGACGACAGAGGATTCTGGGCTCTCTGGGGACGAGGATGCTGGGATGGTTATTTGTTGCTTGTAGTTATGTGGCACAGCAAGCAGAGATCTTAAGTGATGAGTAATTGAGTTGCAGAACTTATTACACAGTGATTAGCGTTTAGACCCTTGTCACCCGTTAAATGACTACGTGGTCGTCTCCGCCATCCGCTCCCTGCTCACCTCTTCCTCTTCTAGCCAGGTAACAAAGCAGAATGGCTTTAAAGTGTACTCGCACCCCAGGCTCCTAATAAAATGGAAGTATCCGATGGAGAAGTCTTTAAAACAATAACAAATAACTGCTGTGCTTTTTATGGGCATTATTAATTTATGCCGTTTTCATTGCACTTCTTAATTGAGCAATTAGTAGTCATGAGCAGTCACAGAGAGCCGGCTACAAGCTTTTAGTATGAAGATAAGAGGACCATTAAGTCCTTTCCTATTCCTATCAGGAGAGCCTCCATCAGGGGAGGGGTATGGAGTTGGAGGAATCTGAACAGGTGCGCGCAGGTATTCCTGGGGCCAGGGACCCAAATGCCTTTACCTGCTGGGGAGGAAATTTCATCCACCTGGGATTCAGGGATTAAGGCTTGGATTGCAACCATTTGATCAAATTTCATTTCCTAAACCTTATCTGCAAGAATGTCTTTTTGTTCTGGGAGCGGAGCGGAGGGAAGAGAAGCCGGCTGTACGTGTCACAAAGACCCCGATTGTGCGCTCCAGGTCACAGATGCTGGTATTACAAGTCTGGCCATGGAGATAGCAAAAGGTACCCATGGCCACAAGGCGATCACTACACTACATGCAGCAAATGGAGGGTTAATTTAAAGGATACTTGAGTGCAAAAAATGGGGATTTATATAAAACTTTATGGGGTGATGTAAGGGTGCTTTCACACAGTGCGTTTTTGATGTGTTTTTTTATGCAATAAGGCACAGAAATTAATGCTGTACATTGCTGCACAAAAAAAACCCGGCACAAATCTCGGTAATAGGGATTTTACTGCAATTTTTGTACAACAATGTACAGCATTAATTGCTGTGCCTTCCTGCACAAAAACGTAACTTTTATTATGTATAACACTTAACCTCGATACACACTATTTAAAAACCTGATTTCTAACCTCTCAATTTATCCCTTTCTAATTGTGAAGGAATAGCTCCTTTTCTATTATCAAGTCTGGTGGAACACCACCTATTAACAGTTGAACATATATACAGTGATTTACTAACTCCAATAAGGGATCCGGACCTCTATCCCCTGATGAAGCCATTTAGTTGGTGAAACATGTTGGGGAGGTTAGGCATGACATTTTAATTTGTGATTTCTCGCCTCTTTCTACAGTGTTACCCGCTGCAGAGGGTCTCACAAGGAAACCTTATATGTTTTATGTCCATCGGATTAGGGATGAGTGCCCAAGTAGGATGTTTTGGATCCCTTATTGGCGTTAGTAAATCACTGTATATATAAGGTTCCCCTGTTAATAGGTGGTGTTCCACCGGACTTGATAATAGAAAAGGAGTTATTCCTTCACAATTAGGGATAAATTGAGAGGTTAGAAATCGGGTTTTTAAATAGTGTGTATCGAGGTTAAGTGTTATACATAATAAAAGTTACGTTTTAGTGCTTTATAGATAGAGAACTGATAGAGTTTAAGTTTGCCTATGGCAAAATAGTAAATATAGTCATTAAAAGTCGCTCTTTGTTCTCTTGCCAGATTACCATTTCTTTGGAGACTATTTTGCCTGCACAAAAAACGCATCAAAAACGCAATGTGTGAAAGCACCCTAAGGAATTAGGACAAAAAAGGTGTGTTTGTGGTGAAGTCCAGGATTTCACTCAGACATGTCCTAGCTTGAATGAGCTCTATATGAGGGGTAGAGAATGTCAATCTTTGTGCAGCTACATGTTGAGATGGCGGTATTCTCTCAATATCTTGGAATTTCACAGTGGATTTTGGCAAAAAAAACTTCCACCCTAAAGAAAATCTGTCAAGTGGTTTAGCTGAGAGCAGGATATCATAGAGGAGAGATGCTGAGCTCTGATATATAGGGTTATATGATAGAGGGAGATAAGATAAGCTCTGTGATATATAGGGTTATATGGTAGAGGAGAGAAGCTGAGATCTGTGATATATAGGGTTATATGATAGGGGAGAGAAGCTGAGCTCTGTGATATATAGGGTTATATGATAGAGGAGAGGAGCTGAGCTCTGTGATATATAGGGTTATATGAGAGAAGAGAGGAGCTGAGCTCTGTGATATATAGGGTTATATGAGAGAGGAGAGAAGCTGAGCTCTGTGATATATAGGGTTATATGATAGAGGAGAGGAGCTTATGCTTTAAACCATATATCACAGGACTCCGCTTCTCTCTCTATCATATCCTGCTCTCAGATTGGGTAGGAAAAATCCCCTCCAGAATTATTTCACAGGGAATGCTAGTATTTACTAAAACAGACCTTTTATGTTTTGTCACTGGCCCTCTTTAAATTTTGCAACGTGTTACTAATACTTTTTAATCTCTAAAATCTATCCTTAATACCATAGCGTGTCTTATCTTTGCGTCTAACAGCTACACTGATGCCTCTACCCTGTGCCAGAATTCCAGTATATTTACTATTCTCACCTACATTGTTCCTTATTTTTATAATTATTCTTATTTATTTTAGAGCGCCATTAATTCCAGGGCGCTGCACAAGCCAAAGGGTTCAAGCGCATAATATAATACAAATACAATAGGTCCATACAACATAGGACAAAAAACGAATTGAAAAAAAACCTAAAAAACTGGTTTGAATCTGAGATTTTTTTTTGTCTTTTTTTTTTTTCCAAAGCAGCTGGGTTTTCGACAAGTTTTTTGGGTGGTTTTTGGTCTGTTTTTGGACGTTTTTTGGTCAGTTTTTAATGTACGCAAAATGTATATGCTTTTGGGCAGTTTTTTTAGCAGAACCATCTGGTGATTTACATAGACTTCAATATACTAATAGACTTCAATAGTAACTTTTCTGCTGGACTCCCACCGGCGCCCAAAACCAACAGGAGACAAAATGCCCCGTGTAGACTACAGGTCATTTTTTTGTATTAAAGTCTATGTGGACTTTTTTTTTGTCAGATTTTTGGCGGTTTTAGTATTTTAAAACCGCTGAAAATCTGACGGAGACCTCATCTGTGTAGACATGGCCTAACGCTAAATAACACACTGATATGGAAGTAGACGCCCTGCCCACCAGAGCTTACAATCTACTACTGTGCACGTTTCCTTCCTTATCTCTTCCACCCTACTCAGGCTTTGTGTTGTTGTTTTTTTTGCCAATGCTTTGAGATGAATTTTCTCTCTAATCTGAACCTTCAGTTCCCAAAGACTTTTCTCGTGCTGCACCAGTTTTCTGGAATAAAAGACCTCAGATAATCCTATTTTATTGCTGAATATGCCCTAAAAACACATCTTTTTAGGCAGAGCTTCCACATTCCTACTCCCTCCTTGTTCACTTCATTATTCACAACCAGGTCTCTTAAAGGTGTTGAAGCCACAGCCCGCTACAGACTCACACTTTCCCATCAGACTGTGGGTGGTTCTATAGCAATGATTCACATGTCAGCTCTGCTATTCCTTTTACACTGACATGGGTGCTGGAGGTTTTTAAACTGCAGTGACCACAGCTCTGAGGGGTTAAACTGGTCATTTAAAAGCTCTTGTGCTAGAGATCAGACTCAGCAGGGAGTGACTCACCATGATCAACTAGCAGCTTGTGAAAAAGAGTCGAGAGAGAGGTGGTTGGTAACCTAGTGAAATTTTTTGTACACTAGCAGTAGATAAAATAGTGTTTCCTGAGCAAAGCAAAATCAAAGCTGAAATGTATTTGGTAATAGTCTTCATTTACCTTTACCTACATGTGAAAAGCTATTCATTGTGGTGAGAAAACCCCTTTAAATCTGTGGCATCCCCTCTCCCCCATGGACATACCTTACTTCTCCTCATACCTGTGCGGGACCCTCACCCCTTTTGTCACTCATCTTGTTCACCTGTACCCCCTGACTTGTGCAGCGCTGCGGACTGTGTAGGCGCTATATAAAGCTTGTTATTATTAGTGGGGATTTTCTACGTCTGCGATAACAATGTAGAACATTCTGACTTAATCTGTTTCACATTTTAACATTGATATTAAAATTGAAATCTGCTTTAGTGAAGCTTTTATTTTGCAGCTGAATGCCTGTCCTCCCCCCTGGTGACACACACAACATAAAAGGCAAAACCGCATTAGAGTTGTTATCAGTGTGACATTCACGCAGCATAAAGCGGCGGCTGACTGAAGTGTAAATATATTATAGCACTGCATTATCGGATTACAGATCCATTGTAGTAACCGTCCCAAAATGAGAGGCAATAATTCAATTATTAAGATTCTTTGATACCCTCCTACCAGGACTGGGACAAGGGATTCTGGTGCCCTACACCCACAGCGCCACCCGATGGAAAGTTCAGCCCTATCCATGCTCCCGGCGCCCCCTACCTGTCTGGGATGAAGTGGCGCCCTACCTTCAGCTACCTACCTTCTGTCCCGGCCCTGCCTCCTACATACAGACCCTGTGCCCTTAGTATCTAAATACAGTTCTATGCCAGGATCAGGGCTAATTTCTAGCATTTGTGGCTACGTAAAGTTTAGTACATGTCTCTGGTACTTGTGTGGTGCGGCCTCTTCTTTGCTAGATTTAATTCTGTTCTATCTGACATGACAACACTGCCCCGAGTGGACTGTTTGGTATAAGGAAAATTTCGTTCGTCGGGTCATATTAAAAAATAGAAGATAAGAATCATCGTACCGATCTGCTGGACGCTCCCGTTGAGTCCCGGCGGCCGTCCCGGTGATCTTGGCTGTAGTTGTGCACATGATGATGGAGCATGACATTGGCTGCACCTGTCACATGAATGATGATCATTCACCGCTACAGCCGAGATCACCGGGACGGCCGCTGGGACTGAACGGGAGCGTGCGGAAGGCGAGTAGGATTCTTCTATTCTTTATCATGTCCTGACGGACGCCTCTTAACTACTGTTGAGCATCTTCTCTCATTCTGTGGTGGTCAATTCCTGGAAATGTGTGTGAATGAGTTTTTTGCAGCAGTATTTTTACAGCAAAACTTTAAAACTCGGGCACTACCTGTCGTTTTCACGTTGAAATTACATGCTAGCAAGCGCATCATTTGAAGAGCGCAAATACGCATGTGTGAGCATACTCTGAGGTCTTACATGTTCTTCCTTAGCAAATTAGGGATTTATCACTTTGATAAGGGGTTGTTCCCCCCAAAAAAATTGATGCTGCATTAGGGCAAGGGTGGTCCAAAAAGAAGGAAAAAAAAAAAAAAACTTGATACTTACCAATCTCTCCCATACTGGTGCTGCTCCGGAGATCCCACTTATCCGCTCCTCTTGACTTCTGGGTTCTCGGCCCAACACATTAGAGAAGCTAACGCTCTATTGTAATTGAATGGAGCGCGAGCCTCTCCCCTCTGTCGGGAGAGAACCCAGAAGTCCAGAGGAGCAGAAGTCAAGGATTCCTGGCAGCGGTGGGAGACAAATGTTCGTTTTGACCATCTTTGCTCCAATGAGGTATAATTTTTTTTTTTGGGACAATCCCTTTGAGCTATGGGCTATGTCTTGATTTCTGTTGTCAAAGCTTTGTTCACATTTTGTATTGGAGGAATCTGTCACATGGTAGAGTTGACTCAAAAAATAGCCCTGCATGCAACTCTTCCAATTGAAACAGCAGATGCCTTGGTGGACCCCAGTAGACCTCATCAGAGAGTTCTACTGGGCGCCGTTGGTGTCTATTTTGCAATGGATCCTGAGCTTCTGTTTATATCCAGAACCACAGCGCAGGTGTGAATAGGGCCTAAGTCTTAGGTTTGGAGGAGCCCACCTAATGGTATGGTCCATACATACTTGTGCTGCCTTAATGTGCATTGACAGGCCAGTCATTAGACATAAGCCGTTTCCTGGAGCAGCGGTGCTGGTGTCTATTTTGCAATGGATCCTGAGCTTCTGTTTATATCCAGAACCACAATGCAGGTGTGAATAGGGCCCAAGTCTTAGGTTTGGAGGAGCCCACCTAATGGTATGGTCCATGTATATGTGTGCTGCCGCCTTGTGACCGGTCATTAGACGTAATAAGCCGTTTCCTGGAGCGGCGGCGCTGGTGTCTGTGTAATAGGCCACAATTTGTTGTCATTTATCTCTACCTGTGCGATGCTAAGTTGCTCTTGGCAGAAGAACAAATAGAATATATTCGGGCATTGTATGAGCGCGGCTCGTAGCCTGCAACCAGCAGAAACTATTACAGTGCGGTAGTTTATAGCTGCTGATAGCTTCCTTTGATTAGGAATTAATTGGCTTGTGCTGGCCTGACTGTAAGTAATGCACCTGCTTCCGAGAAACGTACGGCATCAGATGAAGAAGTTGTGGATTTGAAAACCTTTTGTCTTTTTTCGTTGCTTTTTTTTACGTCTTAGAACGAGGGACGGGAATGTGACGGCTCCAATCGCTGGCTGTATTTGCGGTGATCAGATACGAGGAGGCCGGAGGTTTCTGCTGTTCGTCTTCGGTTTTGTTTGATGGTCTGCCCATAGCTTGGGCCTGGATTGTCCCTCAGGCCGGGATGCTGAACATTTTTTTTATATATTCCAATGGGAAAACCCTGTGGGTTTTTTAAGCATTTTTTTCATTTTTTTTCCTTTGATGCCTTTTTATGCTCTTTTGGTACATTTAATGTGAAACCACAAAGAACACGTGTCCTTAGTATGTTTTTCAAAATCCCCATTGACCGTCCTTTATAAAACTAAAAAAAAAAGGGGTGCTTGTCACTTTTTTATTTGTAATTTAAATTTTTTTTTTAATTGTTATTTTTTTTTTACATTCCGTTTCTTGCTTAAAACGACAAAAAACCACTCCATGTTGCCCAGTGGTGCAAAGAAAAAAACGGGACTCTTCAGATGCCATTCATGATGTGTTCCTTTGGTCGTGAAACACAAATTTCACACATAATACGTTCAGAAAGGGAAGAGCTCTCCTTAGGGAGAGCGCCTATATAGGCGCGTGGAGATTCGAAATTGCCTTTTGCACTCCACGAAGCATCTGCATATTACAAGGCATTATGGGAAAGGAGCTGAGAACCTCAAGCGCCCTCTATTGGATGTAACAAATCCTCAATTTGCTTTTGACCCACTGGATCTTTGGAAAGCAAAAGGGATATTAGCCAAGCCAGCATCACCCATCTGTAGCCACTCATTGCCTCCCACTCAGCCAAGCCAGCATCGCTCTGCTCTGTACTGATGAGGGGCAAACACCCCGAAACAGCTGTATACAGGTGAGTGATGCTGGCTTCGCTAATATCCCTTTTTGCTTTCCAATGACCCAGTGAGTCAAAAGCAAATTGAGGATTTGTTACATCCAATAGAGGGCGCTTGAGGTTCTCAGCTCCTTTCCCACACATAATACGTGTCAAACAATGCAGCCTTATGTTTGATGTCTGCAAAAGCGGAGTCCGACATCTTCAATAGAAATCATTGCAAGTGTTTTAGTCTTGCGAGATTTACATTGACTTTCTATGGGACGATAGCGTCGGAACTGGGGTTGCCACATGAAAGTTGCAATGAACTGCACTTTTTTGGTAACGGTGAGACGGGATGGCTTTAGTGTAAGGGTGCTCAGAGGGGTTGTCCACCCATTTCTAACTAAATTATGTAGCTGAAGGTGGAAGAAGAGAGAAAAAACCCCCCCCCCAAAACAATACTTGCCTCTGACACTCATACTCACTCTCATACTCATTGCAGCGCTGCGCCTCCTCTCCGTAGGTCTTCTGGCTTTGGTCGAATGGAACGTCACCACTGCAGTCTGTGATTGGCTGCGGCGGTCATGTGACAATGACTGCTCCAAGGCTCTAAACGTTGATGTCAGGCTGTCACATGACCGCTGCAGCCAATCACAGACTGCAGTGGTGACGTTCCATTCGACCAAAGGACAGGACGGGAGGCACAGCGCTGGTGTCGGAGCAGAGCACTTTTCTGTGGTTTTTTCTTGCTTTTTTTCTCTTCCAGCCTTAAAGGAGTTGTTTCACTAGAAAATGTATCTTTCAACATGTACGGAATGTTAAATTAAGACTTTTTCCAAGTAAATTGGTATTGCTATTACCTTGACCAGGAGATAAGAGATTTTTTTCTGCTCTGAGTGCACATAGGTTTTTATGGTTACTGTCCTGCTCTCCCTGACTAGACAGAGAGCAGAGACTGACGTAACTATAGGACAGACAGCAGCTTCTGAACAGAGTGCGTTAGGCTATGTTCACACGGCTTAAATTGGGACGTATCTCAGCCCGTATTTCGCGCTGTACTGCGCTCAATACGGGGCGAGATACATCCCAGTCATTACGGTAACTATGGATTACGCCGCCTCTCCCCGCTTGCACAATACACCGCGGGGGGAGAAGTGACTTGTCAATTATTCACGGTGTATACGCGCCGAGAATAGTGAATGTCTACGGGGCCGGCGGGCTTAAGCCCCCCCGGCCCCATACACATGCCGTCATTGCGGGCGACATACGTCCCAGTCATTACGGTAATCACAGTTCTCATAGAGAACTATGGATTACGCCTCCTCTCCCCGATCGCACAAGTACGCTGCGGGGGGGAGATAAGTGAACTGTCAATTACTAGCGGCGAATACGCGCCGCTAGTAATGTATGTCTATGGGGCCAGCGGGCTGACGCCCCACACCCCTCCCCAAAGGAGTCGGCGCGAGCGTAATTACGCCCCACAATTATGCCGTGTGAACATAGCCTTATTCCTAACCAAAAAATACGGAGATTAATTACTTTTGTTTGTTTACTTTGAGCTCTGAAGCCCTCTGCACTATAGATTAGATCTTGTGCTCTCATGTACATGCAATTAGAAGACCACTCGCTGCCAAATCAGGAAGGGACAGGAAGCATGAATCTGAAGCAGCATGTTGAGAAAACCCCTTTTACTGCCTAATTTAGTTTAACAAAGAGGAGGTGGACAACCTTCTTAAGACTTTGTCAACATAACTTGAAGATTCAGCAAGGTTTTGTGCGACGCCAATTGCAGAATTTCCACCTCTCCCCTTGATTTTGGTTTAGAAATCACTTGTCTCTACACGAGCAGATTTTCCATCAAGTTTCGAGTGTGACTTTTGCCACCACAGCAGATTACTGATCGCACACAAAGCTTCTGGACACGCCGGTGCTCACGTTACTCTTCTGAGGAACGTGACCGTCAGATGATTTGTGCTGCTGAATACTAATGCGCCTGTAATAGCCTGGACCTGATTACGGTTAGTCAAAGCATTCCCCGGCTAATCTGCTTTCTTGCATGCATGATTTTGTTTGGTCTCCTTTCACATAGCAGAGAGCTATGACCTCTGATAAAGGCGCAAGGAGTAGGTCATATGGTTTCTTGTGATCACGGAAGTGGCCAAAGTAAATGTAGCAAAGCCGAGGTTGTCATTTGACCCAACGAACGGTCATTTCATGATGTATTTTATCGCCATGTGCAAGTTGTAAGACCTCAAGAACTTAAAGGGGTTGTCTCACTACAAGGATTGCTGCTTTTCATCTTAAAGATCTTGCAAAAACAAGTCACTTTGCAAGATGTGTCCATTAACAGTGTCCTACCTATTCCTAGATATCCCCTCTTGTGTGGGCTGCATCAGCTCCTCAGATCGCTATAGCTACAGACCTGTTTGATCCCTCCTGATAGGCTGCCAGCACTGGTTGCTATAGCTACAGACCTGGCTTCTGCTGCAGCCTAGTGGAAGCCATTAAACACACCCCTGAATTCCAAGGGAACCCCAGAAATCAGGACGGAGGTACGATGAATCAATTTAGTGAGACAACCCCTTTAAAGGGACTTTTTCACCATAAGATTTTTCTTTAAACATGTAGGCAAAGATAAATAAGGCCTATTACCAACTACACTGCTGTAATGATTTTGCTTCCTTTCAGAGCTGGAGCAGAATTATCTCCTGCTTTTGTACACAAGATTCCCTATGTTACCCACCACCTCTCTCTAAATCTCCAGCAAGCTCCCTTTATGGGATGATGTTACTCCCTGCTGTCTCTTATCAGCAGTAAAGGGACTTGTTTATGTTTTTTTTTACTGACAATCTTTTACCCATTAGAGCTCTGTAGTCTTCTACCCTCCTGCTTAATCCCTTCCATCACCAGTGTCCCTCTAACAGGCTAAGACCGCATCTACATGGCATACTGTAAAATACTGGCTGGATTCTAATTAGAATCCGACCAGTATTTTACAGTCAGTTTTCGTTTTTTGTTCCCTTTATTGCCGCTGCTTTCAAATTTTGGGCGTCCCCTTCCATAGAACAGGACTATAATCTGCCGTTTTCTGGCAGATTTTAGAACATGGTCTAATTTTTTGGACGGGTTTTAAAGCCGAACTCAGAAAATCCGAGCCCTGTAGACAACAGCTCGGATTGTCTATGGCGCTGGTTTACAGTCGGATTTTTGCAAACTGTAAATACTGAATCTGCTTTGAAATCCGACTGTAAACCAGTCCTGTGGAGACCTAACCTAAGGTAGGAATAGCAGAGCTGAAATGTCAGTAACTCCTGTCGTACCGCCCACAGCGTGAACAAGAAGTGTGAACCTGAAGCTGGCTGTGAAGAGTAGGTTCTGTGAAACAAGTACAGGTATTCCCTGACTTACAACGTTCCGACTTACATCTGTCCCTTATTTACAAACGGAGGCTTATTGGCATGCTGGCACTTGTAGTTCTATGTTCCACAGCAGATGGTAGCTGTGGAATGACAAGTGCCAGCATGCCACAGCAGCACATGAGGTGAAATCTTCTTAACAGGGGCACAGACATCAAAGAAATAAAAGTAAAAACCCTTCCCTGCACTAGCACTACCCGAAACTAAAACTTTTGTGCTCTAATTACATTTAAATGTATATACAAATTCAACTTTGAGGTTGTCTCACTACATTGATTCCTCTTACCTCAGTCCTGTTTTCTTGGTTTCATTTTGAATCCAGCGGCGTGTTTACTGGCTTCTACTAGGTTGCAGTAGAAGCCAGGTCTGTAGCTATAGCGACCAGTGCTGGCAGCCTATCATGAGAGATTGAAGAGGTCTGTAGCTATAGCGACCTGAGGAACTGATGCAGCCCCTACAAGAGGGGATATCTAGGAATATATTGGACACTGATAATGGACACATATTGCAAAGTGACTTGTTTTTGCAAGATCTTTAACATAAAAAGTAATCCTTGTAGTGAGACAACCCCTTTAAGAACAAACCTACAGTCCCTATCTTGTTCGTAACCCGGGGACTGCTTGTAGCTGGGATAACCCCTTTAAGTGACAAACTTAGCTCTGCTACATCTCGGATCTAGTGTATAGGTAGTCGGTTTGTAAGGCACACGTTACATATTGTTTACTCCTTGTTAAAGAGGGAAAATATTTTGCCGCGCACGGCGTCTCCCGCGTTAGACTGGAATTGGCTGCATGTTGTTTTCCAAATGTGCCACTCGAACGTAGCGTTCATCATCCTATTTTACTGCGCATAAATTATATGTAAACTTATTTCTCCATTTTCCCAGCACCGGCTTCCAGTCGGGTGCTGCCTGTCAAGTTTGTCATGGCATTGCAAGAACCGTGCAATTATATCCCAGCGTACTGGTTATAGACGCCGCTAGACGGGGAGGGCTGGGGACCTGGTAAATACTGTGTTAACTTCATTTGCTGGTGTAATATATTCCCATGGCTGCGTGCTTGTTTTCTAGATGGGATTCTACAACATTAAGGTGCTTTTTATGAATCCATGTCACACACAGCACCACTGTGGTGCATCAATTATAACATGGTTAGGAGCGACGTTTCAGGTATGAGCCCCTTCATCAGGCTGAAAAATAAACAGTATATTAATACAGTGACTGCAGGAACTGAAGCTGGTTCATATATGCAGACTGCTCAAAAGTGCAGATCACAACTGTAAGGGTATGTTCACACGGTGTTTTTGGACGAGGTTTTCGGAGCGTTTCCTCGTCCAAAACGCTCCCAAAACGCCCACAGTTCATTTAATTGATTCCTATGTAAAACCTCGTTGTAGTTCACACACGGCGAGGTTTTTACACGCTTCTTTGGAAGCAATGAAAAAGAAGTGTCATGCCAATTCTTGAAGAGCGTTGTAGGTGCAGTTTTTAGCCCGGTTTTGGCGCGTTTTCAGCGTGGTTTTCCCTGCGGTTTTTGTCCTTGCTATTAATTTGTATGGGTGAAAACCTGATCCAAAACCTCGTCTGAAGAAGCATGTTTCAGGCGAGGTTTTGATGTGGTTTGGACGAGGTTTTGGGCGAGGAAACGCTCCAAAAACCTCGTCCGAAAACGCCGTGTGAATATGCCCTAAATGCATCAAAATCCGTCCACGTGTATCAGTGCTATAAGTGCAGCAATAGAATCCCGTACAGGAATGTTCACACAACGGTTTTGGGGCACATTCCGCTCGGAATCTGCCTCCGAATCTGTGTCCAAACCGACTGTAAAGCCGCCCAAGTTCGTTTTACATTAATTCCTATATAAAATGGCGTCGCATTTCATGCACGGCAAGTTTTACGTAATAAGTGCAGAAAATTAAGCGACAGTGTCAATTTTTTGAGGCCGATTCTGCGCCTCCCATGTAGTATATAGGAGGCGAAAAAAATGATTTTGAAAATCGGCGTCGTATCCTTGCCTGGATTTTTCAACAAGGATACAATGTGGGAGTTTCACATCTGAATCAGTTGTGTGAACATACACTAAGGCCGTGTTCACACAGTGTATTGCGACGCCTATAGTACGCGCCGCAATATGTTGGGTGTTTTGGAGCAACGAGTTTTTCCAAAGCACGGAGGGGTTGGGGGTTCTGGCCCCATAGACATTCATTGTTAGTGGTGCGGATTCGCAATTGACATGCCATTTTTCTCCCCCAGCATACAATATGATCGTATTGTATACGCAGGGGGACAATGCCAAACCCATAGCTCTCTGAGAGCTATGGATTACCACAATTGCGGCGCGCAATTCGCCATGTATAACGCTCAGTACGCGTCGAAATAAGCCGTGTGAACATACCCTTAATGTGTTAAAAAGCTCTAGATGCATTATGGTGGATAGTGGGCTAATCTCCTTGGTATTGGTACCCAACAGTACCTGTCTGAGGAAGAGTGCTGACTGAACCGCTTTCAGAAATTTAGGTAATGTTTTGCAAAACTGTGTCTCTGTACATTTTGTCTGACTTTGTAAAAAAAAAAAAAATCTGTTCCTCAGCTTGCACCTTACTTTACCCCTATGTGTATGTGCACACGGCTACACTGGTGTTTGTTTTCGGGGCAGTTTTGGCTGGGATTCACCCCCCCCCACCACCCCACTTCCCAAACATTCCTGCGTAAAAAACGCGTCATTTGTACAACTGGTTTTTATTCGGTTATTTTAGTGCTGGAAAATGAGGGACATGTCAGTTCTTGAGGTGTTTTCAGTGAGTAAAATGCCTCTAGGAAACAATAGAGAGCTTCAAAACCTCGTCCAAAATTCCCCACACAAGGTGTGGTGCGTTTTTGATGCGGTTTTGGATGCAGATCCGTGGCCAAAAACTGTCCTGGCAGTAAATATGTATGGGTGTTTAAAAAAAACGTTTTCAGAAAAGTATTTAGCGCTGATTTCAGCACCTAAAAATAGGAGTCCAAATCAGCCGTGTGAACATACCCTCACCCCAAACTGGGCTGAGGAATGGGTTTAGGGTTTGTAGGCCTCTTTAGGGTTAGCTGACCTCTCCATAGCGTTGAGGAGAGGTAACTGCTGGCCCTACGGTTAGCTGCTTCTGGGG
This sequence comes from Phyllomedusa bahiana, assembly GCA_025379985.1. NCBI lineage: Eukaryota > Metazoa > Chordata > Amphibia > Anura > Hylidae > Phyllomedusa > Phyllomedusa bahiana. The sequence continues at coordinate 220,015 of JAODAL010000027.1, forward strand.
TGGGAAACGACCCTGAAAAGACTCCAGGCCTAAAATTCCTGATCCCAATTTATGGTTAAAACCACACTTAGGCTATGTTCACACGGCTTATTTATGCCCCGCCATTACGTTGTGTGGGCGGGGCGGGAGCGGGGGCGGCACCTCGCCGGCCCATAGACTATCATTACTGGCTGCGTGTATACGCCGCTGGTAATTCACATGTCACTTATCTCCCCCCGCGGCGGATTCCCCGAGCAGGGAGAGGAGACGGAATCCATAGTTCTCTATGAGAACTGTATATTACCGTAATGACTGGGACGGATTCCAGCCCGTAATTCGCGCAGTACAGACTGAAATACGTCCCATTTTAAGCCATGTGAACATAGCCTTAGAGACGGAAGGTCTCTAAGAAACATCTATTATAGCATTTGCTGCATTTGTAACAAAGATTTACATTGAAACGTTCATAGTTTTCTGTTCTTCACAAGAAGCAATGATTCTGGGTCAGAATACCTCTGTAATATGGGTTGTATGGAGCTCCATACAGGGGTGTAACTTAAAGCTCTGGGGCCCCAATGCAAAACCTGAAAAAGGGCCCCTGTCTACCATATGCCATTAATAATAATGGAGTAGTGGTATGTGACTGAGGGTCCTTTGGGCCTCCTCAGGCTCTTGGGCCTGGTAGCGACTGCTACCTCTGTACCCCCAATAGCTACGCCACTGGCTCCATATGGCGACACAGGGTCTTATGTATGAAAACTGTTTAGTTGTAAGACTGTCCTAGTTGCCCATAGCAACCATTTCATATAGTGCTCTGGAAAAATAAAAGCTGAGCTCTGATTGGTTGCTATGGGCAGCAAAGACAGTCTTAGGCTATGTTCACACGGCTTAAAATGGGACGTATTTCAGTCCATAATTACGCGCCCTAGTGCGCGAATTACGGCTGGAATACGTCCCAGTCATTACGGTAATCCACGGTTCTTATAGAGAATAAGCCGTGTGAGCATAGCCTTACTGATAGACCGTTTTCACACATAAGGCCTATAGTACCTATAATAGCACTGAAGTACAGGGGCTCCATGCACCACACTTACAAAGTCTTGACCAGCGCTGTGGAGTCGGCAAGCCGAAACCGCGACTCCCGACTCCTCAATTTCCCAAACCTCCGACTCCTGGCTCCCTCATACACGGCGCATGTTTAAGTGATAACTTTACTGTAGTAAAATGGTTACATCTGACTTTTTTTTCACTTTATGATACAATAATCGAGCTATTTAGGTAGAACAGACACTGACAAGCACAAGGGTAACAATGTTTTTTGATCTTTTGAATGTGTAGAAGAGACATCAGATTTTGGTCAAGATATGATTGAATCTGATTCAGAGCCCAGAAGGATTCAGGCAGAGCTGAAAACCAAAGGCAGATTTCCCAGATACTAACAAAATGATAAAAATGTACATTTTTATTTTTAAGTGCAAAACAGTAACAATGCAGTTACATGACAAGATTCTGCAGAACTAAGCAGATGTCACATTTATGTATAAGAGAGGTAAGATGACTGTATATAAAATTGCTCTTTGCACTGCATCAAACTAACTGGACCAATTTACTATATATTTTGGGAGTCGGTCCATTTTATGATGACTCCGACTCCTGCAAAATAGGCACCGACTCCGACTCCACAGCCCTGGTCTTGATGTTGAGTCCCTGGGATGCAATTTGAATACAGAATATATTTCGGGTTCGCAGTACCTGGTGAATTGAGCAATGCTGGTTTGTTTCCCGGGAACCACTTGAGTCCAGTTTCTACATGGAGATGCTGAAAGTGCTGACCTGCTCAGTGTCTCACGTTGGCTCTGTCTGATACTATACTCTATATGGATTTTTTTGTTTTGTGGTTGCTTATTAATTCTGTCTGTGGGTTTGCATTTGAGCTAGTGCATTGTAACGAAGTATGTGTTTGTTGTACCTTCTTATGTTAGTAATGTACGAGAAGACTTGCAGATTATTGACTTCAAGACATGGAAATATTTGTCTGCTTACACTGATCAATGAGAATAGTCATTTACAGTAATTCTTGTAGTCATTATACAAGTCTAGAGAATCACAGACGAGACCTGATATAAGACATAGAAACAAAAAAAGTTAGATTTTCCAGTTTAGACTAAAATGAAGCTTTGCTTTACAGTGTTAAAGGGGTTGTATCCAGGGCTGTGGAGTCGGTGCCTAATTTGCAGGAGTCGTCATAAAATGGACCGACTCCGACTCCCAAAATATAATAAGTTGGTCCAGTTAGTTTGATGCAGTGCAAAGAGCAATTTTATATACAGTCATCTTACCTAGCTTATACATAAATGTGACTTGCAACTATTTAGCATCTGCTTAGTTCTGCAGATTCTTTCCTGTAACTGCATTGTTACTGTTTTGCTCCTAAAAATCAAAGTGTTAATTTTTATTATTTTGTTCGTCTTTGGGAAATCTGCCTTTGGTTTTCAATACTGCCTGAATCCTCCTGGGCTCTGAAACAGATTCAATCATATCTTGACCAAAATCTGATCCCAGGTCTCTTCTACACATTTAAAAGATCAAAACATTGTTACCCTTTTGCTTGTCAGTGTCTGTTCTACCTAAATAGCTTGATTATTGTATCATAAGGTGATAAAAAGCCGGATGTAACCATTTTACTACAGTTAAGTTATCACTAAACATGCGCCGTGTATGAGGGAGTCAGGAGTCGGAGGTTTGGGAAATTGAGGAGTCTGAGTCAAGGCTTTGGCTTGCCGACTCCACAGCCCTGGTTGTCTCACTACAAGGATTACTGCTTTTTATGTTAAAAATCTTACAAAAACAAGTCACTTTGCAATATATGTCCATTAACAGTGTCCTACCTATTCCTAGATATCCCCTCTTGTATGGGCTGCATCAGCTCCTCAGGTCGCTATAGCTACAGACCTGTTTGATCTCTCCTGATAGGCTGCCTGCACTGGTTGCTATAGCTACAGACAGGACTGAGGTGAGATGAATCAATGTAGTGAGACAACCCCTTTTAAGTATTATAACCTTCTCAAAAATGGACTTTCTATTTTTGACCTCATTAATACATGAATCTTTTGTCCCTTTCTAATACGGTACCTGCTTGGCAAAGTAATTTTTACCAATGCAGCCCATAATTTTTGTTGCCTGTGTAAAAATTGCCAAAAAAATAAAAAAATTCTCCCTCGAGCAAAAGTACACTTATACGCTGCCAGTCACGTCCCTGTTTCCAGAATGATCTCACCTAGCTGCCAGTACCTGGAAAAGACGCGTCTGAACACGGGGTTTCTGAAGCTTTGTTTTTCCTTGTTTGAGTTTTGTACATAGTTCAGGAAATAAGCACATTTTTTTTTTTAGATTTGTTTATGCTTCTGCTATCGTTTTACTTTGTGTCTTGAATTTGTCAAACATGTTTGTACATGGGGTCTTAAAGGCCTCACAATTCTTCTTCTCAGTATCCTCTAACTGCACTCGTTGAATTTAAAATGTACCTGTCCAGTGGTTTATGCTGCCCTATATATCACAGAGCTCAGCTCCTCTCCTCTGTCATATAACCCTATATATCACAGAGCTCAGCTCCTCTCCTCTATCATATAACCCTATATATCACAGAGCTCAACTTCTCTCCTCTATCACATAACTCTATATATCACAGAGCTCAGCTTCTCTCCTCTATCATATAACCCTATGTATCACAGAGCTCAGCTTCTCTCCTCGATCATATAACCCTATATATAACAAAGCTCAGCTTCTCTCCCTCTATCATATAACCCTATATATCACAGAGCTCGGCTCCTCTCCCTCTATCATATAATCCTATATATCACAGAGCTCAGCTTCTCTCCTCTTTCATATAACCCTATATATCACAGAGCTCAGCTTCTCTCCTCTATCATATAACCCTATATATCACAGAGCTCAGCTCCTCTCCTCTTTCATATAACCCTATATATCACAGAGCTCGGCTCCTCTCCCTCTATCATATAACCCTATGTATCACAGAGCTCAGCTTCTCTCCTCGATCATAAATCCCTATATATCAAAGAGCTCAGCTCCTCTCCCTCTATCATATAACCCTATATATCACAGAGCTCAGCTTCTCTCCCTCTATCATATAACCCTATATATCACAGAGCTCAGCTCCTCTCCTCTATCACATAACCCTTTATATCACAGAGCTCAGCTGCTCTCCCTTTATCATATAACCCTATATATCACAAAGCTCAGCTTCTCTCCCTCTATCATATAACCCTATATATCAGAGAGCTCAGCTCCTCTCCTCGATCATATAACCCTATATATCACAGAGCTCAGCTTCTCTCCTTTATCATATAACCCTATATATCACAGAGCTCAGCTCCTCTCCTCTATCATATAACCCTATATATCACAGAGCTCGGCTCCTCTCCCTCTATCATATAACCCTATATATCACAGAGCTCAGCTTCTCTCCTCTTTCATATAACCCTATATATCACAGAGCTCAGCTTCTCTCCTCTATCATATAACCCTATATATCACAGAGCTCTGCTCCTCTCCTCGATCATATAACCCTATATATCACAGAGCTCGGCTTCTCTCCTCGATCATATAACCCTATATATCACAGAGCTCTGCTTCTCTCCTCTATCATATAACCCTATATATCACAGAGCTCAGCTTCTCTCCCTCTATCATATAACCCTATATATCACAGAGCTCAGCTTCTCTCCCTCTATCATATAACCCTATATATCACAGAGCTCTGCTTCTCTCCTCTATCATATAACCCTATATATCACAGAGCTCAGCTTCTCTCCTCTATCATATAACCCTATATATCACAGAGCTCAGCTTCTCTTTCTTTATCATATAACCCTATATATCATAGAGCTCAGCTTCTCTCCTCTATAATATAACCCTATATATCACAGAGCTCAGCTTCTCTCCTCTATCATATAACCCTATATATCACAGAGCTCAGCTTCTCTCCTCGATCATATAACCCTATATATCACAGAGCTCAGCTCCTCTCCTCTATCATATAACCCTATATATCACAGAGCTCAGCTCCTCTCCCTCTATCATATAACCCTATATATCACAGAGCTCGGCTCCTCTCCCTCTATCATATAACCCTATATATCACAGAGCTCAGCTTCTCTCCTCGATCATATAACCCTATATATCACAGAGCTCAGCTCCTTTCTCTCCATCCTTCACAAGGGCAGCATGAACCACTGACAGATTCTCTTTAAGGTTTATTATTTTGTTTTCTTCGAAGTAGAATCCACTTTAGGGTTTTCCCATAGTTCTGCCAGATCTTCCTAGAAGTCCCCAGTGTTTACCCCAGGAACCTATCATTTGAAGCCTCAATAAACCTTGATTATAGCCATTCGGCAGCAGAGCCTGTATAATCTGTGGAAGCGAAGAAGAGTTGTTATTAACCATTTCGGAATATGATAGTTTATATCCAATTACCTTAATGTGCAAAGATTAAAATGATCCGGTCCGTTTTATCCTTCTGTGGTTTAAGAATGCACAAATCTCATTTAAATATAAGCTCCATTCTATATTTACCCAGAGGTGGGAATGCAGTGACATATGCTTGTAAAATCTGAAAGTCTGGATGCACCATTAATCTTCGTTTCTAGCAGATTGTAGGAGCAGGAGCATTTGTAAGAAAAATTTTGCCTTCACCAAGTGGTTGTGAGTGAAAGCATTGTGTTTGGTTTTGTTTACACTTATATAGAAGTCTGTTTGTTCTTAAAGCAGGGAGCGTCTGCAATGTTCACTCAAATAATTACATTACAAGCAGTGGATTCTCTATACAGCAGACAGCCTCAAACACTGCACTTTTCTCCCCAGTCCCTCCAAAGCTCATTCATGTTCCCTGTCATCAGATAAGAAGTGCAAACATGCAAGCGCCATCAGATCAGCTCCTGTCAGTGTCCTGGTGGTGTCTAATGTAAACTGTCAGGAAACTAAGGGGGACTGAACAATGATGTAGATCTCACTTTTTTTAATGACATATATTTAGAAAAGTGATTAAATACCCATTTTGGAGGATCCCACGTCAACATTACATCGTGGCAAAACCCCTTTAACATTTGGATTGAATAAGGGAGTTCTTCCTTTCTCTCTACCAGCGGGAAGTCCCCAGCACTGTTCTAACTACCAATCAGCTGAATCTTTCTCTCAGAAATTTAGGGAATTTCCTCTTCGAGAGTTGTCACCAGTTCAGTCTATAAAATTTGTGTATTTTGGTTTCTAGTTTCTAACATGGTTAAAAGGGTTTCCCACCAAGTAACATTGATTTGGGAAGCTTGCAACTAAATCATAAACATTTTCACCCTTCATCATTATTTAAAACTCTGTACCATTTTTGTTCTGGCTGCTCCCTTAGTGATCCATAGTGTACAGCTCATCTCCAGGGGATACGACCAGTGGTGAGAGTGCCTCAGTCCTGGACGCACATGCTCAGACATCACCTCTCCTTTCAGATAGCTACTGTCAGTCTCTTCCCCATCTAGTAATCACACACACTCACTGCTGAGCGAGTGTTCAACCCCCAGGTGCTGTCATTATATTCCTGTCCTCTGTACTCAGTTATTAATCAATCAATCAGTGCAGCTATGTAACAATGAAAAGAAACCTCAGTCAGGTATGTGCATTGAGAGGGAGAGAGAGAAAAAAAAATCTGTTTGGTTCCTGCAGGGATTTGAACCCAGGACTGTGATGCTGAAAGGCAGAAGTGCTAAACACTCAGCTACCTTGTAGCTACTCATAACTATTGTATTTTAGGTAACTTGACTTAAAGGGGTTGTCTTACGACATTGATTCATCTTAGCTCAGTCCTGTTTTCTTGGTTTCATTTTGAATTCAGGGGCGTGTTTACTGGCTTCTACTAGGCTGCAGTAGAAGCCAGGTCTGTAGCTATATCTTTATATCTTTTACTAGATCTTTAACATAAAAAGCAGCGATCCTTGTAGTGAGACAACCCCTTTAACATAAACAGACCTTTGTTTGACTAGAGACTCGAAAGTAAGCACACTGTGGGGAAAGGCATGGTGATGTCAAGCCTACTGGGTCACATGTTATGCAGCTCAACCAATTATACATGCCCACTTTTGAACACACTGAAAACTGAAGAGAGGAAAGCAGGGCATGAAATGCCTTTGAGGTAGAACGCCTGATCATTCACTGAAATGTTTAACCTGATTGCTAAATTTTCACAAAAACCTGCATTTGATGGCGAGGTGTAAATACACCTCTTCTTTCTGATCTGGATTTAATAGGCCCAGACAGTAGCCGCCATATTGACTCTGTCCTGCATTTACAGGGTTGCATCTGCCAGTATCAGAATCCCCGTTCCTTGCCTCTGTTATACAGTTATGAGGCACCAAGGGAGTTGTAAGGATTTCCAGCTCCAGCAGCGTCTCTCGGGGCCAATGCTTTGCATGCTGATTTTCCTGAGAATTTTATGTGTGTTACATGATCTCACTGTCTGTGTAGACGGAGGGGATTGTAGATGTAGGAGTCAAGGTTACATATGGTGTATTACTCATAGATAAGACGCAGCAAATTGTGCTTCCTCTGGGGGAAGATTTATCTGGAAGAGCCCTCTATTAGGAGGGATGGTCTATATTAGGAGCAGGCCTTGTAAATTGGCAGACGCTTGGTTTGCATTTTTCTTGGCATTAGACGTTAGTCCATTATCCGCTGTCTGTGTATTAGCAGCTGTCACCATTTGTGGTTTTCTCACTGGTTTTTAAGGATATGTCGTAAGATATGGGGCGAATCTGATGGGTACATACCCCACCACCCTAATCCCATAAACATTAGTGAGCGAGCCGGTAAGGCCTGGTTCAGTTTGGAGCCTGCGGCGCAGATTCTATACAGAATTAGACAAACTTCATCCTAGTCAATGGGTTCTGTCAATTTAAAGGGGTTGTCTCACTACAAGGATTGCTTTTTATGTTAAAAATCCTGCAAAAAACAAGTCACTTTGCAATATATGTCCATTACCAGTGTCCTACCTATTCTGAGATATCCCCTCTTGTATGGGCTGCATTAGCTCCTCAGGTCCTTATAGCTACAGACCTGTTTGATCTCTCCTGATAGGCTGCCAGCACTGGTCACTATAGCTACAGACCTGTTTGATCTCTCCTGATAGGCTGCCAGCACTGGTTGCTATAGCTACAGACCTGGCTTCTACAGCAGCCTAGTAGAAGCAAGTAAACACGCCCCTGAATTCAAAGTGAAACCAAGAAAACAGGACTGAGGTGAGATGAATAAATGTAGTGAGCCAACCCCTTTAATGCATCTGGCGCCGCCTCTACTATTGAAGCTCCAAACGGGACCCCTGACACCGATGTGAACCAGACGTCAGATAGATCAGAAACCAGACTCCTGCAAGGTATTAGCTACTTGTATAGAGATCATACAATGTCCAGATCTCCAGTATAGGGCCAGTTTTTTGAGACATAACCCTCTGTCCAGGAAGAGGGGTTGTTCCAGCCATCGACCGTTGTCTCCTAACCCACAGCATGTGTGAGAACTGTTACAGCAGATCCTTGGCACTCATTACGATTTTAACAACTGCATCGTCACCAATAGACTAGGGTCCCACATTCCAGCCATTGGTGGTGCTCCCATCAGTCAGACTTATTGTATAAAGAGGCCATTGTAACTTGAGGGAACACTGTAATATTTTCAACATGCAATGGTTTTTGCTGGGGCATTTTGTTTTCACATCACACTCGCCATACAATGTCACAGACACTGCTGATCTACATGTGACTAATGGAAGATCCATCCAATTATCAGGAATATTTTACTTGTAAAACATCTGTATTAGTGCAGTATATGCAGTGATTGGTGGTCTGCTAGCGCCTCTCTACAGTACAGTGCGGTACTACATGTCCTGGGCTTCTCTTATATGTATTAGTGAGGTGCATGCAGTGATTGGTGGTCTATAGCGCCTCTCTACAGTACAGTGCGGTACTACATGTCCTGGGCTTCTCTTATATGTATTAGTGAGGTGCATGCAGTGATTGGTGGTCTATAGCGCCTCTCTACAGTACAGTGCAGTACTACATGTCCTGGGCTTCTCTTATATGTATTAGTGAGGTGCATGCAGTGATTGGTGGTCTATAGCGCCTCTCTTCAGTACAGTGCAGTACTACATGTCCTGTCCTGCTCTTACATGTATTAGTGAGGTGCATGAAGTGATTGGTGGTCTATAGCGCCTCTCTACAGTACAGTGTGGTACTACATGTCCTGTACTGCTCTTACATGTATTAGTGAGGTGCATGCAGTGATTGGTGGTATAGTATTGCCTCTCTACAGTACAGTGCGATACTACATGTCCTGGGCTTCTCTTACATGTATTAGTGAGGTGCATGCAGTGATTGGTGGTCTATAGCGCCTCTCTACAGTTCACTGTGGTACTACATGTCCTGTACTGCTCTTACATGTATTAGTGAGGTGCATGCAGTGATTGGTGGTCTATAGCGCCTCTCTACAATAGAGTGCGGAACTACATGTCCTGTACTGCTCTTACATGTATTAGTGAGGTGCATGCAGTCATTGGTGGTCTATAGCGCCTCTCTACAGTACAGTGCGGTACTACATGTCCTGTACTGCTCTTACATGTATTAGTGAGGTGCATGCAGTCATTGGTGGTCTATAGCGCCTCTCTACAGTACAGTGCGGTACTACATGTCCTGTACTGCTCTTACATGCATTAGTGAGGTGCTATTTTTGAACAGCTCTGATGGATATATTCAAAAAGGCTCATGGGTAAAGAGCTAGGACTCTGTAGTGCATCCTACTGGATGTACTGTTAAACAAGTCACAACCGATTTACCGGACAGCTGTTTTGGGATGCTTACCCTCATCAGTGCACATTAGAGTACTGGTTGGTTAGATGAGGGGTCCTAGATGTAGACCCAAAGGGGTAATGTTATTCATTAGGGGGAAACACAGTGTAATTGTAGAATAACCAATGTCTGCAGATGAATTTATGGTATGGCTTTGCTCCCAGTCATTAGTACATAGTAGAATACTGGTTGGCTAGATGAGTCTCTGGATGTGGCTCTTCATTCTAGAGAGACACCATGAAGATGTGTGGAGACTTGGACTCCATTAGATTCTCCACTGAAATTTAAATTTATTCAAAAAGGCTCATGCGAAATGAGCACCACCTATTGGTTGTAGGGTTCAAGTCGTATCTGACTCACTGAGGTTTGCAATTTGTATGGGATTAATACCAACCAGTTATTCATCTGCAGACAGCTGTTTTGGATGCTTACCCCTCATCGGTTCACATTAGAGTACTGGTTGGTTAGATGCGGGACCCTAGATGTAGATCCAAAGGGGTAATGTTATTTATTAGGGGGGCTCTTAGACTAAGGTGTAGTCCCCGAAACGCGTAAGCTGTGTATCCTCCTCCCCTGTGCTTTTGTGCCATGCGATTTTTAATGTTATCGAATTTTTTTTTATTTTATTTGTTCTATGGATTGCTGGATCAATTTTAGCTTCACCATTAGATTCTCCACTGAAATTTAAATTGATTCAAAAAGGCTCATGGGAAATGAGCTTCGGATCTGACTCACTTCGGTTTACAATGTGAATGGGATTAAAACCAACCATATACTCATCTGCAGACAGCTGTTTTGGGATGCTTACCCCGCATCGGTGTACATTAGAGTACTGGTTGGTTAAATGAGTGGTCCTAGATGTAGACACAAAGGGGTAATGTTATTCATTAGGGGGAAATGCGGTGTAATTGTAGACTAACAGATGTCTGCAGATGAATTTTTGGTATGGCTTTACTCCCAGTCATTAGTACATAGTAGAATACTGGTTGGCTAGATGTGTCTCTGGATGTGGCTCCTCATTATAGCGAGACACCATGAAGATGTGTGGAGACTCAGAATTTGTAAAGAATAGTCAGCTCACCACTCAAAGCCGGACTGCACGAATCCTCCAGGCGGATAAAGCAAATGCATGTAGAAGCAAAAATCGATCCAGCAATCCGTAGAACAAATAAAATAAAAAATGTAAAGCACAGGGGAGGATGTTGCACAGCTTACGCGTTTCGGGGACTACCCCATAGTCATTGCTATGACTGGATGGATTTTTTGCTTCACCATTAGATTCGCCACTGAATTTTAAATTGACTCAAAAAGGCTCATGGGAAATTAACTTGGAATCTGACTCGCTAATATATGACTCACTGAGGTTTACAATGTGAATGGGATTAATACTAACCAGATATTCATCTGCAGACAGCTGTTTTAGGTGTTTGCTCCTTGTTAGCGCCTCTCTCAACATTTTTGAATTTCAGCGGATCAACCAAGGTAGAGGTCTTCACACACCTACATGGTGCCTCTCCCTAATGAGGAACGTAACGTTTTGGGCTCTGATGGATATAACGTTATACACTTCATTCACCCAAACGATATTTTCAGTTGTCAGCAGGTGCGAATGTACAATGATTTCACACCTTGGGGACGACGACTATTACTATTCCACCGTAGCTCATACGTGAGAAGCACATTTACTTAAGTGGTGAACACCTCAAGACATGATGTCAACAGAGAGACACCGCGGCCTGTGCAAACAGCACGTCTCCAGCGTTGTGGATAATGAAAATGAGTCATGTTTGCAGAAAACCTTAATCTCTCCGGTACAAGGCGTTAATGAATCTGGTTTGTATCATGTGATTGCAGCTGCCTTGATAAACATTATATTTGGCTTGAAAAAGGTCAATTAACTGGTGTTATCACTATTTTCCATCCTCCGCGCTCGCGAGTGAGAATTTCATCTCGACGGCGAATGTTCTAATCCTAAGTAATTGACTGGCTAATATCATACTGGAGTGCAGAGCAACCTGACACAGCCGGCTAGCCAGGGAAATGCTGCCGAGCCTTGGTAATAGATTAGATGAATAGTGATATCAATCAGGTTAGCTTAATATTGTTCTGTTTCTTACCTGCGGCAACAGGTGCTCTAAAACGTATGTGCCTCCCTTCATTATCGATGATGGGACTGTTAGACTGGGGAGGGTTTGGACATTCACAGCTGTTATGTACATATGCTGTGTTCTATTTGTTCTGATTGTACCCAAGTGAAAGGGCCATTTATAAGATCTTGATAAAACCGATGATTAGGAAAAAATTGAGCGGTTTGTTCATTGTCTTGTAAGTTCTGCAAGAATTGGAAATTAAATAGAAAGAAATCTACCTTCTTGGATGAGGTAGGAAATTGCTTGAAAGGCAGTTACCTAATAGGATATAATACTACCCTCTATGTAAAAGAATATAATTACTATAATACTGCCCCCTATGTAAAAGAATGTAACTACTGTAATACTGCCCCACTACTATAATACTGTCCATATGTACAAGAATATAACTACTATAATATTGCCCCTATATACAAGAATATAACTACTACTATACTGCCCCTATGTACAAGAATATACCTACTATAATACTGCTCCTATGTACAAGAATATAACTACTATAATTTTGCCCCCTATGTGCAAGAATATAACTACTATAACACTGCTCCCTATGTACAAGAATATAACTACTATAACACTGCTCCCTATGTACAAGAATATAACTACTATAATACTGCTCCTATGTACAAGAATATAACTACTATAATTTTGCCCCCTATGTGCAAGAATATAACTACTATAATACTGCTCCCTATGTACAAGAATATAACTACTATAATACTGCTTACTATGTACAAGAATATAACTACTATAATACTGCTCCCTATGTACAAGAATATAACTACTATAATACTGCCACCTATGTACAAGAATATAACTACTATAATACTGCCTCAATGTACAAGAATATAACTACTATAATACTGCTCCCTATGTACAAGAATATAACTACTATAACACTGCTCGCTATGTACAAGAATATAACTACTATAATACTGCTCCCTATGTACAAGAATATAACTACTATAATACTGCTCCCTATGTACAAGAATATAACTACTATAACACTGCTCCTTATTATTATTTTAAAGCGCCATTGATTCCAGGGCGCTGTACATTCGATGGGGTTACATAAATTACATAAGTCAAACGAGTACAGTGATAAGTGATGAATGACAATTGGCACGACAGAGGGAGAGAGGACCCTACCCGCAAGGGCTTACAATCTACAAGGAGGGGGAAAGAGACAGGAGGGGAGGGGCAGACATGTCTGTGGAGGAAGTAGTGACAACAAGGTTAGTGTAGGTTATAGGCAAGCCTGAAGAAATGGGTTTTCAGGTTGCTTTTGAAGGTGGTGAAAGTGGGGGAGAGTCTGATGTGCTGGGGCAGTGAGTTTCAGAGTGTGGGTGTACAAGAATATAACTATGTACAAGAATATAACTACTATAATACTGCCCCCTATGTACAAGAATATAACTACTATAATACTGTACCCTATGTACAAGAATATAACTATAATACTGTACCCTATGTACAAGAATATAACTACTATAATACTGCTCCTATGTACAAGAATATAACTACTATAATACTGCCCCCTATGTACAAGAATATAACTACTATAATACTGCTCCCATGTACAAGAATATAACTACTATAATACTGTACCCTATGTACAAGAATATAACTACTATAATACTGCTCCTATGTACAAGAATATAACTACTATAATACTGCCTCCTATGTACAGGAATATAACTACTATAATACTGCCTCCTATGTACAGGAATATAACTACTATAATACTGCTCCTATGTACAGGAATATAACTACTATAATACTGCCTCCTATGTACAGGAATATAACTACTATAATACTGCCTCCTATGTACAAGAATATAACTACTATAATACTGCCTCCTATGTACAGGAATATAACTACTATAATACTGCCACCAATGTAAAAGAATATAACTACTATAATACTGCCACCTATGTAGAAGACTATAGCTAGAGTTCTAACCTACTGTGTTCTAGAATCTGGCCGCCATAACTGTGCTTATTACCGTATATGCAGCAGCATAGTTTCATTACTGCTCTACTGCACCCTATGGATGTGTAATGTTTGGAGAATTTGCTTATCCGGCTCATGTAGCGCCTCCAGTTTTGCGATGTGCATCTCTAATGATTCTCTACCAGACGTCTGTGCGCCTCATGGGACATGTAGTTCATTGCTGGAGGAGATGGGGTCCAGGCGGAGGGTGTCGGTGGTTGATCAGCCCATTGTTAAGGTCATGATCACTGTGCAGAATGGAGTGAGATTTCAGGTTTATGGATGCCATTAGATTTAATGAAGCCATAACACGGAATGTTGTTGGAGAAGGAATGTGTTACTTAGGTCCATTATAGGGTTATTACTGTAATTTGAAAGGAGCCGGGATTAAATCAAACCTTTCCATTATGGAGATCGGGATGATCTTTCCTGGACCTGCACCGTTATTGCTTCACTTTCAGCTAATTTGATTAGCACAAATTGATTCTGAGCAGACCGGGCTGGTTGTGTCGGCGGCAGCGGCGGGTGTGAGGAGCCCTGGTTACCTGGTAACTTGCCTCCTTCATGATGCAGCCTCTCAGCGGGCGGCATGGGCTGCCATGCCTGCTTCCAGCATCTGATCTCCGCCTGGGGGGGGGGGGCATTATCTAACTTTTTAATTTTTTTTAGGTCAAAGTAAATGCTTAGACATTCTGCCGAGCAGCGAGCTTGCAGGAAGAAGGTGGGAATCCCAATCCTCCGCTTTAATTGTTGTTTGCTAATGGGCAAACAGTTTGACAAGAGGCTGCTTTGTGCATTGACGGGTTGGCTCGGTGCCATGGTACAATTGGCGAGCCAGCCAGGGGGGGCGGACGGTGCAGGGAGGAAGGGGGGGCTCCCAGGGAACAGATTCAGTCAGATTTAATAAATGGGAGACCCAGGGAAGTTCCAGCGGAGCTGAATCCGTGCCAGCGCCGCGCTATACGTCATTTATCTCGCTCAGGCTGACATGTTAATAGCTTGATTCGTTTAAAAAGAATACTGTTATTGTATCTGCCCTCAATTACGCCCCGGATTATATGATAGCACTTCTTCCATCATGGCCGAGCCCTGACTGGTTAATTTAACCCATTGGGATTCTACTAGTAGGGATCTTCTCTCTGGAGCTTTGTAAGGAAAGGAACAATAGAAGGAGCTGCTTGCTTTTTTTTTTATTTTTTTTTTTTCTGCTTTTTTTTTTCCTGCTTTTTTTTTTTTTTTTTTTTGCTTTTTTCGTTTTATGTTTTTTTTACTTGTCTTTTTTTTTTTTTTAGGAATTCGAAGTATGAGCTACTAATGAATAAGATGGTGCTTGTTAGGGTTTGTTCACACGGCGTAATTGTGGGGGCGAAGACTTGCGCTGCAATACGCCTGAAATTCGTACGGCAGTTACAGGCAGTTATGAATGGGATAATTAAAATAAATATATAAGAAGATAAAAAAATTTTGACTATATAATAAAATATAATGTACAGTTAAAATATAATAAAAATCTAATTTACTCACTGCATAATAATAGTATATAATGCAACTAAAACACAGGCAGTCCCTGGGTTACAAACAGGATAGGGGCTGTAGGTTTGTTCTTAAGTTGAATTTGTATGTAAGCTGGAACAGGTAAATTTATTAAATGTAACTCCAGCACAAATTTTTTTTTTTTTTTTTTTTTGGATAGTGCAGGGAAGGGTTTTTAAATTTGTTTTGGTGTTTGTGTCCCTGTTAAGATTTCACCTCATTTTCACCTCATGTGCTGCTGTGGCATGCTGGAACATGTCGTTCCACAGCTATTCTCTGCTATGGAACTGCGTGCCAGCATGCCCCATAAGTCTTCGTTTGTAACTAGGGGACAGATGTAAGTTGGAACGGTGTAAGTTGGGGACGGCCTGTACAGGGAAGGGTTTTTACATTGGTTTTGCTGTCTGTGCCCCTGTTAAGAAGATTTCACCTCATGTGCTGCTGTGGCATGCTGGCACTTGTCGTTCCACAGCTACTATCTGCTGTAGAACATGGAACTACAAGTGCCAGCACGCCCCATAAGTCTCCGTTTGTAACTAGGGGACGGATGTAAGTCGGAACGGTGTGTCGGGGATTGCCTGTACAGTAATTCATAGCTCTCATTGAGAGGCCCCTACTGATTCAAGTTTTACAGGAACTACATGCCAGCGGCGCCCAAGTCTCCGTTTGTAACTAGGGGACGGATGTAAGTCGGAACGGTGTGTCGGGGATTGCCTGTACAGTAATTCATAGCTCTCATTGAGAGGCCATGATTACCCAAGGTTTTTCCCCAGTGAATAATACGCGGCGGGGAAAACAATCGATATGTCACTTTTTCCTGATGCTTACGCGCCGGGGAGAGTGAAGGTGAATGGGAGGCGGATGTCATTTTGAAGTACACGCTGGCTATCTCGTACTTCTGAAACGCCCGCTGTTTTGCGCCGCAATACGTCGTGTGAACATACCCTTACAGTTTACTGTACAAAGAATGTTGAACGCGACC
Organism: Phyllomedusa bahiana; assembly: GCA_025379985.1. Classification (NCBI taxonomy): domain Eukaryota; kingdom Metazoa; phylum Chordata; class Amphibia; order Anura; family Hylidae; genus Phyllomedusa; species Phyllomedusa bahiana. The sequence continues at coordinate 236,547 of JAODAL010000027.1, forward strand.
TGTGACCTGCACGGACAGGTTTTCGGAAATCCTTGTGCTCCATGCGACAATTCTGGAGCCTCTTCTCCTATATCTCTGTGTTGTGCTGTTAGTGTGTTATTCCTTCTAGAAATGTATGACTGAATCTGTCAGATGGGCGTTACCCTTCCAGTTTTTTTTGTAAGGGTTGTGTTCTACACGGACTGATCGTACTGATAGGACAATGTCAGACTGTGCAGGAACAGCTCCCTCTCCCCCTCCCCAATTGGTAACACCCATGTGACTGCTTGGTTAGACAAGAATAACAAGGGGACCTCACAAAATCGAGATCTGTTTCCTTGGAGTTCTAACAGTTGCTAAAACGGATGTCGGGAAATGTCACGGGTCCTCGGCAAGGAATCTAGAATTGAGTTGCAATTTTTAAAAACTTGGCAAAAAAATTGCAAATTTAATAACTTTATGCTTTTGATTGGTCTGAAAAATGCACTGAATGCCTGTAAAATAATTGTATGTCACCGGAGACACTGTGCTGTGTTTTCAATGGTAACCTCAGCCTATGGAAATGACGTATTTTTGGCTGTTATTTCTCTCCTGGCCCTGTAGTAGTTTTAAAGAGACTTTTCTCCTCCAAAAACAGTGCCTCCGCAGGTTGTATGTGGTATTGCGAGTCGGCAACATTAAAGTTGTCTAATTGCAATCAATGATGGCATGCTACTAGGATCTGCCATCAGTGTCTGATAAGTGTGGGTCCCCGAGGGGAGACCGGCATCTGTCTCCTAAACGAGCCCTGAAATCTCCCTGCTCTGAATGGTGAACAGGTTGGGACTTTTCCCATAGACATGAATGGGAGTACCGAGTTCAGCTCAGCGGCAAGGATTGGCTGATATCGGAACTCCCATTTATTTCAGTGGCGGAGTCCCCGGCCTGCCCTCCGTTCAGAGCAGAGAGGTTTCGGGGCTCTTTTAGGAGATAAGTCCGGATTCCACCTCTGGGCCCCGCACCTATCAGAGAATGATGGCAAATCCTAGCAGTATGCCATCCATGTCTGTAGCGAGACAACCCCTTCAGTGGTGAAGCTGTAATATCAGGCATAAGCCATAGACAGGTGTGGCATTGTTTATTGGGGAAAGCAGCCATGTTTTTGAGCCTGAGTGTCTCCTTTAACTGTCAGGAGAGAATTTTGAAAGATAAAAACGTTCACTTTTGTTAATTAATATATTTTTTAAACGCCAATAAGTGTTCCTGCAATATACAATTGTTTCCAGAATGACCATTGTATGTTGATACCATAACTCTATGGGAAGCTGGTAATTGGTTCTGAAGCCAAAGAAGTGCCCCCAACATAATGCAAAATGAAGATTAAAGACAATGAAGCAGATATTAATCCAGATAAAGCCCCTCCTTCTATATAACATCAGAATGGGCTGCTGGAAGCTGGAAATCAATTTCTATGTTGAGGACAGGAGCTTCTTTGGGTCATGGACTTTATATGCCCCCAGGCCAGAAAAAAAAAATGGAGCCACTCATACTAGTACATGTAAGAGCAGTCAGGAATTTATACTTTTTTAGAGGCGATAACCCCCAATCACTGATGCCCTCACTAATACATGTCAAAAACATGTATACCCACTGTACTGAGAGGGGCGCTATAGCCCCCATCACTGCATGCCCCCTCACTAAACAGAAGAGCAGTACAGACAGTAGTCCCCAGCACTGTATGTAGAAAAAAAAAAAAAGGGGGGCTCTAGACCGCCAGTACTGCATGGACCTCACTAAACATGTAAAGCGTACATGACATGTACCCCCGCACTACTGTAGAGAGGGTACTACCCCACCAATCGTGCTGCACCTCACTAATACTTTTTAAGGGCAGTACAGATAATGTAGCCCCTGTACTGTAGAAAGGTGCTAAAGACCGCCAGTCACTGCATGCACCCCTCAACGCGATTTACAAGCAAAATGTTCATGATAATCGGCTGGATCAGTATCTGGGACATTGTATCTTGAAACTGAATTCAAAATACAATTTCCCTAGAAAGCTCATTGTATGGTTAAAATATTGTATCCTCAAACCACTGTAACGTGAGAGAGCATTGTGGGAAAAAATAAAATGGTTAACACAGTTGTCCCTTTACACTTCTTTCCTTTGACAGTTTTCAGTATCATTATAAAGCCTTTTTGTTTTTCAGGGTTTTTTTGTGTTTTTTTTCTTTTCCTCCCCCAGCCTTTGCTCTGTTTGTCCTATTGCATTGGCCACCATTGTGAGATCTCCTTACCACTCCTTCTTCATTTTGGACAGTGTCTTTGGGGAATCCTGTCTCGTCACTCCCCTTCCCCTTTCTCCTTTGCACTCTGGTTGTCGTGTGCCACACGTGAATTTTCGGTGACGAGTGTGCCCTCCATTGTATATGGGTCAAATTTTAATAAGGACCCAGAAATTGACTGCAATTTTTTTTCTCTTCCTGTCAAGCTGTAGCCTGTGATAAATTGGACGGTGCATGTGCCTGACGACTTCATAAGATTTTAGTAGATATTTGGCTATAAAGGAAACGGCTGTAATTGGGAGCGTGGAGAATAGAAAACTGCCTTAACTGGCCTAAAATAGATCAATGTTGAGGTGAAGCGCGCGGGAGACATAACAAGATGGCTGACGGCTCCTTCACCGGTGGTCGTAGACTGTAGACGAGCATACTTAAAGGGAATCTGTCGCCGATTTTTTTTTTTTTTAGTGATTATATCAAGCCCCTGATCCATATTCTTTTCCTCTCAGTCGTTTTTATTTCCTGATTGTAGATTTCTCTATATAGGATTGTGGGGAAGACATTCTTGCTTGCACTGCTTTAACAACAGTCAGAGAGATACAGCAGCTTCATGGCCATAGGATTCTTAAAGGGAATGTGTCATCAAAAAATGACATTGTTTAACTCACATTTTTATGGAATTTTTGGTTGTTTTTTTTTTTAATTTTACAGTTCACTTTCAGTATTTTTTTTTTATAATTCTTAAGTCCTGCAGTTTTCACTTTGGCCACTAGGCCTAATAATCGTCTGACACTTCCTGTTCTGTTTAGAGAGTTTTTCAGTAGTCTGCTCATTATCAGCACAAGGAGGGTCACACTGAAAGGAGACACCATTGTGTACAGATAACACAGACTCCACCAGTCACAAGAGGAGATGTCACAGCTCCCCCCTCCCCTCCCTTCATAGTGAAAACTCTCCTATACAAGTCTATGGGACAGAATGAGTCTTAAGGCTCCTATGAAGATGCTGTAAAGTATCTCTCTGACTGCTATTAAAGCACTGCAAGCAAAAATGTCTTCCCCAGAATCATATATAGATGCCGAATAGAGAAATCTACAATCAGAAAATGAAAACGGCTGAGAGGAAAAGAATATGGGTCAGGGGCTTGATTTAATAAGTAAAAAAAAAAATTGGTGACGGATTCCCTTTAAGACCGTTTCTGTCCCATAGACTTGTATAGGAGAGTTTTCACTGTGAAGGGAAGGGAGAGGGGGAGCTGTGACATCTCCTCTTATGACTGGTGGATCCTGTGTTCTCTGTACACATTGGTGTCTCCTTAGAGTTTGACCCTGCTTTTACTGATAATGAGCACACTGCTGAAAAGCTCTCTAAACAGAGCAGGAAGTGTCAGACAATTATTAGGCCTAGGGGCCAAAGTGAGAACTGCAGGACTTAAGAATTATTAAAAAAAATATTGAAAGTGATCTGGAAAATAAAAAAAAACATAACCAAAAATTTCCTACAAAGTGTGTTTTAACATAAAAATTGTGATTTAAACAATGTCATTTTTTGATGACACGTTCCCTTTAAGTCTTGCTTAGGAACTGCCTGAAGGTTTTCTCGCTACATAGGGGGTTAAATTTGTCTTCGTACCTCCTCTCTGCGCCGTCTTTGGACAAAGTGCCTCTTTCATAATCCCTTCTGTATGATGTAGAGCGTGGTCCCCCGTGACCTTTGAATCCCTCAAAATATCTTCCATCATGTTTCTCTGAAACGCTAATGACTGCTGCGTTGATGTATATCTCGTGTCCACATATTTCCCTAGCAGTGTGCAGATAGAGATTTAATCCACATATTAATCAGTGTGACTGATGAGAGACCCGCCAGGCCACAGACAATCTGTCATCCCAACTATGTAAGATATGTCTTTGGGCATCCAAGTTTTTTCATGATTTTTTTTTTCCTTAGCTTGTATTCGTGGTCTTTGTGATCCGGACAGGCGTGGGAATAGAGTGCAGACGGTTTTCAGACTCTGTTTCTCAAACATAATTATAATATTTCTTTATGCATTTATAGGAAAATACATTTTTCCAAAAAAATGTCAATGCCTTTTTGTTTAATAAATAATAAAAAGATTAAATTCCCTCAAACACTGTGTAGCATGATCATAAAATAGAGTAAAAAGAAAATGATGTATGATAAAACTACAGTATAAAAAGAGCAAAATCGCTCATTGTGTGACCTAATAGGATTAAAATAGAATGTATAATGAAAATCAAATATAATAAAAGGATCAAATTCACTTTATAATATAATAAAATATAATGAATAATTCAAATAAATATGTAATAAAACATTTTTTTTTACTATATAATAAAATATAATGTAGAATTAAAATATAATAAAAATCTAATTCACTCACTGCATAGTAGTAGTAATAATATGTGATACAAATAAAATACAAGCAGTCCCTGGGTTATGAACAGAGGGACCGTATTGTTTGTTCTTAAGTTAAATTTGTATGTAAGTCAGAACAGGTATATTTATTAAATGTAACTCCAGCACAAAAGTGGTTTTTTTTTTTCCATTTTTGGTTAGTGCAGGGAAGGATTTTTACATTTGTTTTGCGGTCTGTGCCGTTATTAAGAAGATTTTACTTCATGTGCTGCTGTGGCATGCTGGCACTTGTAGGTCCATGTCCCACAGAAAAGAGTAGCTGTGGAACGACAAGTGCCAGCATGCCCCATAAGTCTCCGTTTGTAACTAGGGGACAGATGTAAGTCGAGGACTTCCTGTATATAATGAAAATATAAAAATAATAAAAGAATCAAACCCAACATGTGAACATGCATCTAAGAGCATGTTCATACCTCGGGGTTTTCCTATTGGAAATATCCAATCTGTCATCCTCAGCACAAATCTGAGGCACACCCTTTTTTCTGTCCACTTTGTTACTTTACAGAAGCAGTTTTTTCCTCCGATTCTCCTCTATTTTAAACAAATCCAAACAGGATCTGTTCGAAAGACATGTCCATTTTTTTGGGTTTTTACACCACAGATTGTAAGCCCAACTACAGCACAGACTGCCCATTCAAATGAATAGGAGTCGGATTACGTGAGAATTTTAATGCGAATGCGACACGGAATTCACGTCGAATGTCTCGTGAGTTGTGTGAACTCACCTTGATACTTCATTACTGTGTACAGTGAGATTTGGAAAAACGAACACTAGCACAATTTCACATTGATAAGCGAGTGGCTCATTTTGCATTAAAATGTTATCCTACTCTGTCATTTCTTATTTTTTGTACAGGCGGTCCCCGACTTACAACTTTTCGACTTACATCTGCCCCATAGTTACAAACGGAGAATTATGGGGCGAGCTGGCACTTGTAGTTCTATGTTCCACAGCAGATAACAAGTTCCAGCATGCCACAGCAGCACATGAGGTGAAATCTTCTTAACAGGGGCTCAGATAGCAAAACAAATGTAAAAACCCTTCGCTGCACTATCCAAAACTTTTTTGCTGGAGTTAAATTTAATAAATATACCTGCTCCAACTTACTTACAAATTCAGCTTAAGAACAAACCTACAGTCCTTATCTTGTGCGTAACCCAGGGACTGCCTGTAATTCCATTTTTTGATGGTTTTTAGTTTGCTTTTATTTTAGTTTTTTCTTTTTCTACTTTTGTATTGCCAGAAATAAACATAAGGAAGTATGTTGTGATAGACTTAAGAAAAAAAAAAAAAAACCTTTTCCTCTCTGTTCATGAAAGTGGGACACGTTGTTTCTCGAGAGCAATGATTCCGGCACAAGATTTCCATTTTCCGTGCCATTTACAAGAGATTTATTTTTGCTGATGGCACAGTATTCAGACATATGTCACTGGCACACAACATGTTCATTCACAAACCCTAATGATCTGGGAACAGAGCGTTACTACGGGGAAACAAAGAGCTTTGTTAATGTATTGTGCTCGCTTCATTTTCTTTTTTTTTTTTCTTTTTGTTTTTGGAGATCGGTTTTCTACACGTAACTTTGTTTTGAAAACTTTTTGTTAATATTGGATTTATTCTCAATTGTTTTAAATATATTTTCTGTCTTTAAAATTGCATTGGGACAAAAAGGTCTGCTTATTTTCTAGCTAAAATCGGATTGAATAGGCCTTCCTGAAACAAGAATTTAGATTGTTTAGGTTGTTGAAAATATTATTTTTTATTGTTCCTAAAAAGCCTAACAAAAAACTCCTTTATTACTATTATCTTTTGTTTTTGTGGTTTTTTTTCTGTTTTTGTGGGGTTTTTTTTATTTCTTGGTACAAAATTGTCCTCTTGGGGTGCCAGGACACCTTACAACAAAATTCTGCCAAAAAGGCAATGTTGGAAGAAATTGATGGAGAATGATTAAGAAAAAGATTGGACATATTGGATTTGAAAGTGAAAAGTCCTTTGTTTTCAGACTGGAAATAAGCTGCTGCTGAAAGATCTTGTCACAGCTTATTCCCATTTCCCCATTAAAGGGAATGTGTCATCAGAAAATTACCTATTGTTTTACTCATGTTTTTCCGTTAAATACATTTTGAATAACTTTTGGTTGTTTAATTTACTTTTTTTATCAGTATTTTTTTTTTTTTTTTTTTTTTTAAATCTTGAAATCCTGCAATTTTCACTTTGTCACTAGGCCTAATAGTCTTGAAACTTCCTGTTCTGTAGAGAAAACTTTTCAGCGGTCTCCTCATTATCAGCACAGGCAGGATTGCACTGAAAGGTGATTCCAATATGTATAAGTAACACAGGATCCATCGTTCACGATACGAGATAGTCACAGCTCCCCCTTCCTGCTACTGACTTGATTACAGAGCATGCCTAAAAAAACTCTCCTATAGAAGTCAATGGGTCTGCTCCTGTTCACAGGCTCCTATGGCCATGTAGTTGCAGTACAGCATCTCTCTAAATGCCGTTAGAAACCGCTCAGGAAAGATGGCCGCACCCATTATCCTGTACAGACAGCAGAATTCAGAAATCTACAGTAAGAAAATTAAAACGGCTAAGAAGAAAAGAAGTATTGTTTTTTTGTTTCAGTTCATAAAAATAAAATGGTGACTCAATTCCCTTTTAGGTAAATTGTACAGAGTGTGCATGTTAATTAAAGGGTTTGTCTCACTACATCGATTCATATTTCCTCAGTCCTGTTTTCTTGGTTTCATTTTGAATTCAGGGGCGTGTTTACTGGCTTCTACTAGGCTGCAGTAGAAGCCAGGTCTGTAGCTATGGCAACCAGTGCTGGCAGCCTATCAGGAGAGATCAAACAGTTCTGTAGCTATAGCGATCTGAGGAGCTGATGCAGCCCATACAAGAGGGCATATCTAGGAATAGGTAGGAAACGGCTAATGGACACATATTGCAAAGTGACTTGTTTTTGCAAGATCCTTAACATAGAAAGAAATTCTTGTAGTGAGACAACCCCTTTAAGAGTAATGGCTGCCAGCCAAGTGAACGCTTTTCCATCCATTATATCACGTTTATGACCATCTTTAATTTTGTCGAGGGTTGATTTTCAGTTTCCGATTGGTTGCCTGTAGCTATAGTTATTTAGTCTATCCTCCATGACTGATTTTGTGATTATTGTAGAGGTGGGAATGGATTATTCGTATTGTTATCCAAATTGCCATTGATTAAGAGTAGTGGAAAACCAGGTAATCTCTGGTAAGAACCACCACGCTTTTGGGGTGATTGAGTTAATCCCCATCAATGAGATGACTGAAGTGAGGAAATACAACGTGAGACTTAAAGGGGTTTTGCCAAGAAGTGAGTTCCTCACCTAACAGGCTGCTACTTCCCTCTTGAGGCTTGAAAAAATGGGCGTTGTGTTTCTGTGTTTGAAAAAACAAGTACCTCCTCTGTGATGTCATCGCTCCACCTCCCATGCACGTTCCTGATACTCAGTCTCTGTTGAGCAAACATTGTTTGGCTAATCCACAGAGGAGAACTGTATTTTGCACAAGCTATATGTGTTTTATTTCTCCTTCTTCTGTGCTTAGGAGAGAAGATAAGCTCAGCAGGCAGCCTTCTTTCATTCCAGCTGCAGGGGAAGAGGGAGGGGGGTGAGCAGAGAGAGGGTCTGCAGGTTTACTAAGATAATTACATTACAGCCAGTGAATTCTCTATACAAAATAAAAAGAATCTTTCTCCCCAGACCCTTATAAAGCGAGGGAGCGTCTGCATATTTACTAAGATAATTACATTACAGCCAGTGAATTCTGTATACAAAAACAAACGAATCTTTCTCCCCAGCCCCTTCGAAGCTCATTCATGTTCCCTGCCGTCAGATAAGAAGTGCAAACACGCAATCGTGGTCACATCAGCGCCTGGTCGTATCTAATGTAATCTGTCAGGAAACCAGGGGCATGTAAGGAAGGCTGTAGCTCTCACATGATTCACTTTTTTAATGACATATATTTAGAAAAGTGATTAAATACCCATTTTGGAGGATCCCACGTCAACATTAGATCGTGGCAAAATCCCTTTAATATGTTGGCACTTCATGAATTATGGAAGTAAATCAAATGGGTTGAGAGCTCCGTGGATCGTGGAAGCCATGAGAAGACTTTGACTGTCTGGTTCCTCCTGGGACCATCACTTTGGACACCATGTCACAGCTTCTACAATTTATGTAGAACTGTTCTCCGAGTCTCTGGGCAGTGAATTGTATTTTCTTTCTTCCTAAACGAAATTGACATACTTGGAACTATCACCGAACATCATACAATCCGTGACGGTACACCACCCCCCACCCCTTCGGCTGTGTTTTGTTTGGAGGCTAGAGTGATAAAAGGAGCGAGGGTGATATACTGTCCCCCGGCCGGCGAGAATATATGGTGTATGATTTTAGCACTTGGATTTAAATTTTACAGTGAAGACAATTTCTTGGAAGCAGTGATTCAAGGTCAGCTCAGGTGATTTTCAAACAGGGGAAATGGTTGTAAGGATGGCTTCCGCTTGATATACGGCTTCTAGCTTACCGAAGACGCCGCGGCCCAGTCCCAGGGTTAAAACATCTTATGAAATAGAGAGTGTACTTAAGAAGTCGAAGATCCTCTCTATGGTTATGTATGTCCATATAAATTCTGTTAGGATTTCATGGGGTGTGGAGCAAACCTTAAAACTGCGGGAGGCTTACGACAATTAATTCATCTACACAAGAGGGAAAATCATATTTAAGTAGGGCCGTTAATATGTTTGACAGTAATGGCTGTTTCGTATGGCTTTTTTTGATGCATAGGTGTGCTATACAGTTACCTGCATAGGATACTCGGACATAAGGTGGCTGTCCCATACTTTTGGTTTGTTTGCCCTCAGAGACACCTGGGGCTTGTGATCTCGGCAGAGTTGTCTGGTGTAGTATTTTTCCAGACTTCTTATTCTTTTGACTATTTTGACCTTGCCCATTTGACAGATCTTAAAGGGGTTTTATCATTTCATTAAATGGTACAGAATAAGGGGACAGTGAAAACAAGCAACTTTGCAATTGGATGTCATTGGCAAAGCTGTCTTGTTTTCACTTTCTCACTTATCTTCTGTTTCTGTAAACACTCTTCCCCAGTGCTGGTCGGATCCCACCTCCTTGCATTTCATTGGTTGGCGGCTATGCTAATTTACATTCTTTCTGGCCCCCGGTCATATTCACGGGAGTGGAGCGTACATTGCTGCACCTCTCACTATGAATAAGGGGCCGGCAACAATTTCACTCTGCACAGCCATCAGCTCCTCAGTGACACTGCAGCTGCTTCTACAATCAGAAAACAGCAGAATTGTGCCTCGGTGCCTAATGCTCCTGCCTGTAAGGGGTTGGCAATATTTCACTCTGCACAGCCACCAGCTCCTCAGTGACACTGCAGCTGCTTCCACAGTCAGAAAACAGCAGAGTTGTGCCTTGTGTAAACATAGAAGGGAGACGGATCTGTGCTGCTCTGGAGGAGTTCTTAGAAGACTGGATTTAACTGTAACAAACCTCCAGCTGTGAGAGGAGAAGTGATCAGTGCACTGAGTTCATAGAAGCCTGTTTAGACTGAATGCAGGCCGTGCTATGTAAAGAAGAAGCTCTTACAAAATAAGACTGCATAAGGAGAGGAATGACACAGTGACATGTGGAGGGGGTGGGGGTGTCCTGACCTGGGAGCGAGATTGAAACGTGAAGGGCGAGGATGATTTCATTCCCCTTCAGTTAAGAAACACCCAGCTGGGAGGGGAAGAAACGCCCCTGGATTTCAGGAACTGAGAAAATCAAGCTACAAGAGACCAGCCGAACTGATGAAGCGATACATCCCTGTTAAAGTTTTTTTTTTTTTTTTACTACAATAACAGGAATATCTCGGAATAGTAAGGTTGATGTGTCAATCACTGCTATAACCCTAGCCAAACCAGGAAGTGTGAATCTAAAGAGTTGACCTCTCTCCTTCTGTACCATATGTTAGTTATTTTTCACCTTTGTACTTGTTTGACCTCTGTTATGTATGAAACCCGAATGTACAGCGCTCTGGAACCAAAGGCACTCAAAAATAAATAATATTAATATTAATCTAAAGTTGCCTGTGGCTCTGTAAAACAGCATGGTGAGAAAACCCCTTTGAACTTTTCTAGAAAATATGGAATCTTGCTTAGCTTTTAACCATACCATATCTCTGGATAAGCCTATCTTGACCTCTAGTGGTGATCACAAGCTATCCCTACGTATGTTGAAAGGATTTACCCATAAAACCTCATACTCTGTTGTACCAGCCATAGGAATCTTCACCTAATTGCCATTCCTTGCTATTTCCCTTTTAAACCTCTGACGTTGAGCATGATCTGTCCTGCCATTCACTTCTAGGTTTTGCTTTTCGTTTAACCCACAAGTGAACTAGAATAAATCCCAGCCTTCCCTGGGGCAGAACGTATGAACATCTCTGTTTTACATTGCATTTCAAGGTCTAGGAGTTCATTCTGCCAGACATTGGGCTCAGTGTGCTTGTGGCGAGACATGAGTCACCAGGTAGGTGTTCAACCATGAGTGACCATTGACTCTCAAGAGCATGTGAAAGTAAAGAGCAAACTGCAACTTTTCATTGGTGGATGGAACTTGGAAAGATCTTAAGGTTCCTGTTGACCTTGCCTTCACCTTGAGGGGGAAGTTGACCCTTGGTATGCTCCTCTTGCATCCATTCTCCTTCACGGCAGCTATATTTATATGTCTGGACTCTTCTGCTCTGTTATTTGTTATAGACTGGTGACTATGAGAAGAATTTAGGGTAATGGAGAATGCTCTTTGTGAAGATATAAATAATATGTAATGTTTGAAACATTCACGTCCTACTGTTCTGTTGTTCGTTTCCCACGGAACAAGTCTTGGTCTCGGTGGGTGGTCGAAGACTTGTCTTGTCGTATATACGTTAAGGCCTGTGATACATAATTTATCATCAATATATTTCTTTACACATCAGCCTTTTGGAGTAGCATATAAAGTCTTGTCTTGATCTATATGACGGAAGATTGTTGTATAAAAGTGAGGTTCATCATCTTATTCAAAGCCCTACTTGACTCGCTCACCAAATTAACCAGTCACGGTCAATGGCTCCACACTTTCCCAAAGTTCCACTGCCTTAAAGGTTTTTTTTCACCATGCTGTTTCACTGAGTCACGAGCAGCTTTTCAACATCTGTCTCGTTAGGCTGTGGGTGGTTTTATAGCAATGATTAGCATATTTAGCTTCTCTGTAGCTATCTGAGATATTACAAAAATGTAAGTACAAGAGATTTAATCTGTGTAAACAAAACTACAAGTGCTCTGGGGATTTAGAGCAATTGTTTATCTATAAACAAAAGCTAATCATGTTAGAGATAGTGAGTCTTCTCTAACCATGGTCATGTCAGTCCTTCGTCTCTGGTTAAATCTATAATTTTCCTTCCTGATTAGACCGGGAAACCTGTGTTCTCTCAGAGCAGATAAAATCTCTTAGCTCATGACCAGTAAAAACAGAAGACCAATTTGGAAAAGTCTTCAGTTACCTGTCCCTACATGTTGAAAACTAATCTTTGAGAAAACCTCTTTAGATTTTCTAAGTAGACATGTCCTTTAAAGCAGGGGTCCCCAACTCCAGTCCTCAACGCCCACCAACAGGTCATGTTTTCTGGCTTTCCTTAGCACTGCACAGGTGATTTAAAGGGGTTGTCTCACTACAAAGAATAGCTTTCAAAATGTAGGGAACACTAAATGTAGACGTTTTCTGAATATATTGCATTCATCTTTTTTTGTCAAGGAGCTACAAGTGATTTTATCACCTTCCTGGCTCTCTCTGGTTCCCCAAGTGACCGACCTGTGTACTCCTTATCCCCTGCTGTTTGTTCTGTCTGATAGCAGGGAGTGATGTCATCACACTGGTCCAGGCCAGCAGTGTCAAAGCTTGTGATCTTTCAGACAAAAGACTACTTACTCTACTGTTTACATTTGCTCAGAAGCTTCTCCGGACCTCAGAGAAGATAATTTAGCTAATCTAGACTGATAAACAGAAGTCTGAATACATGGAGCTCATGTGCTAATTACAGACAGCTTGACCAGGAAATGACAGAGCAAAGCAGCATTATTTAATTCACGCATTCTATGAAACTTTGAGATGAGACAACCCCTTTAATTATTGTCAGTGTGGGTAAAATATGACCTGTTGGTGGGTCTTGAGGACTGGAGTTAGGGAACACCGCTTTAAAGGTCTCTGGCCTGCCATGTGTGATCAAAGGGTCACTGTTCTACTATATAGGAGCCCTGCAAAGAGTGTCCATTTGGAGGGTCCCCTGCTCTGGAGACTCCTCTATAAGCATCTCACACTCGGCAGAAGGTTGTTTTTACCAAATAAGATATCCACACTTTGCATCCTTAGTTGAGAATTTTCTGGTTCTAGACATTGAAGATTTCTTCGTAAAACATAGTGGATTATATTTTACTGTAAATAAGGGTATCATTTGGGAATGGATTTCTGATTTATTCCAAAAAGTTTATGAAAATGTTTTCTGAAGAGTATAAATTTAAAAGGGATTTATCGCTTCATTAGTTCGGCTGTTTTCTTGTAGCTTCATTTTCTCAGTTCCTCAAATCCAGGGGCGTTTCTTCCCCTCCCAGCTGGGCATTTAACTGAAGGGAGATGACCCCCCCTTCACTGTTCATGCTCGCTCCTGAGTCAGTGTGTTTGCTTGAGATCAGTGGGAGGGAACAGCACATCCCTGCTCGTCTCCCCCCCCCCCCTTTCTGTCTGAGTCCACATGTCACTGTCATTCCTCTCCCTATGCAGTCTTATTTTGTAAGAGCTGATTGTTTACATACCAAAGCGCTGCACTCAGAGCGCTGATCTCTTCTCCTCTCACAGCTGGAGGTTTGTTATAGTTTAATCCACTCTCCTATGAACTCATCCAGAGCAGCACAGATCTGTCTCCTTTCTATGTTTACACGCAGCAGCATTCGGCACCGAGCATATTTCTGCTGTTTTCTGATTGTAGAAGCAGCTGCAGGGTTACCGTGCAACTGCTGACTGTGCAGAGTGAAATGTTGCTGACCCCTTATTCTGAGTGAGAGAGGCAGGAATGCGCGCTTCTGTGAATACGACCGGGGGGGCCAGACAGAATGTAAATTAGTGGAGCTGTCCGCCAATGAAATGAAAGGAGGTGGAATGTGACCGGCACTGGGGAACTGTGTTTACAGAAACAGAAGATAAGGGAGACTGCGAAAACAAGACAGCTTTGCAAATGACCAATCCAATTGTTTTCACTTTCCCCTTATACTGAAGACCATTTAATGTAATGATACAACCCCTTTAAATAAATTTACACCTAAATACAAAGTGAACATTCAATAAGAAAGGATAACCTCTTTGGGTTTTTTTTTATTATAAAAAGAAAACTCACCCCCCCCCCCCAAAAAAAAAAATTAAAAATAAAAAAATAAATAAATTAAAATAAAGACAGTGTTCATAGGGTTGGTTGTGATATTTCAGTTTGGTCCCATTGAAATAAAAAAATAAGCTGTGCTGCAATACCAGACACAAGTGGACAAGTGTGACACTGTTTTTGGAAGAAAATAGCCCAACTGTCGGGCGCCTATGTATCTGATCCATCCATCCTGTAGTTAGCCGGGCAATCAAACCCTGCCGCGCTCCCAAACAACTCAATTGTAGGGCTAGAAAGTCACGTTTGTGATGATCCGTTCACACGTTGATTGATTCTGCAGTGTTTGGCCGGCGCAGGGAGCGAATGGCCGATGGACAGTTGCAGTAAACCTGTGATCAGCAGATGGGTGATTGCACGCTCCCGGATAGATGACTTTTCACGAAGCTTGTTTGGACCTGTAATATTTTTTTTTCTTTCAATGTACGTTTAATCGAACGGGGCCAGCGGGAGGTCAGACTTCACACAATAGCGCAGTAATTACCACCCAGTGAGCCCAGGGTTTGAAAGTCCATTTTCTGCAACAGGCGAAAGCCTCCGTTCCTCTTAGCTGCTGTTAGCGGTATCAGAGGAGAGGGTCGCACATGGTTAACACCTCACAGACAACGGGTCACCCTGATAAATATTAATAGGGTGATACTGTTTCGAGAAGTCTAATTTTTCTCAACACGTGGAGATCTGCTGGGAATTTAAAGGGATAATTGTATCGTTTCTGTTCTTTTTGTATTTTCTTTTGGGTTATTTAGAAATATTTTCATTACTTTTATTGTTCATGCAGACAGTGGGCAGAATTCTCAGTACTCCTGTCAGGGGCCAGATTAGATTTAAAGGGGGACATGTCAGGTGGTTTATGCTTCCCTGTCTGAGAGTGGGATGTGATAGAGGGAGAGGAGCTGAGCTCTGTGATATATAGGGTTATATGATAGAGGAGCGAGCTCTGTGATATATAGGGTTATATGATAGAGAAGCTGAGCTTTGTGATATATAGGGTTCTATGATAGGAGAGAAGCTGAGCTCTGTGATATGTAGGGTTATATGATAGTGGAGAGAAGCTGACCTCTGTGATATATAGGGTTATATGATAGAGGAGAGAAGCTGAACTCTGTGATATATAGGGTATTATATGGAAGAAGCTGAGCTCTGTGATATATAGGGTTATATGATCAAGGGAGAGGAGCTGAGCTGTGATATATAGGGTTATATGATAGTGGAAAGAAGCAGAGCTCTGTGATATATAGGGTTATATGATAAAGGGAGAGGAGCTGAGCTCTGTGATATATAGGGTTATATGATAGAGGAGTGGAGCTGAGCTCGGTGATATATAGGGTTATATGATAGAGGAGAAGAAGCTGAGCTCTGTGATATATAGGGATTATATGATAGAGGGAAGAAGCTGAGCTCTGTGATATATAGGGTTATATGATAGAGGAGAAGAGCTGAGCTCTGTGATATATAGGATTGTATTATATAGGAGAGGAGCTGTATAGGAACAATACAGTTGATAAAACTGGAATAAAGACAAAGGTCTATCTAATCCAAGTGTGGAAGGAAACCTGAAGACTTTTGATGACGGTCACCTCATTGTTTGATTCTCCGATTTTCATCAGTAGAGAACCACAGGCGACTGATCTTAAAGCATTGGTCCCAGATTAGAAAGAAATAAAATTTTTACCCCAACAACACTACCACTTCCTATTGGGTACAGCAGTTGAGTGGCCGAGCTAGAATTCCAGCCCCTGGATGGACCAGGTACCTTTTGTAGTCTCCTACAATACAAGGCATTTTTTCTTCTTACTGTTTTATAAGCTGTTTGCGTTTTAATATTTTGATCGAGAACGTAACCCTATTGAGATTCACAAAGTGAGGTCTGTTCAGAAATGGTCTATTTCTATATGTTTTATGATCAGCTGTGCGCTCGCGAGTATCTCGGGAGATCTGAGCGCATTGCTGACCCTCTTAGAACCCATTTAATTCCATTTTAATTAGTGGAGAAAAACAACTGGAATGTCC
Organism: Phyllomedusa bahiana; assembly: GCA_025379985.1. Classification (NCBI taxonomy): domain Eukaryota; kingdom Metazoa; phylum Chordata; class Amphibia; order Anura; family Hylidae; genus Phyllomedusa; species Phyllomedusa bahiana. The sequence goes on from JAODAL010000027.1 coordinate 252,743, forward strand.
CCCGCAGGATACAATCCTACCCATCAATTCCGAGGAATGTTCCAGGAGTTGTGCTCCAGCTCGGAAGCCGAGAATGCTAATTGTGGTTAATTATGCTTTTGTAATCTGAACAATACCACTATTTTTAGAAAGCCAAGAAAGCCGAGCTTCCTCACTGGATGGAATGCTTGCTGCTGCTTACAAGGATCTACTAATGGCAAACAGTAGGATGTTGTTCACGGCTCACTAGAGATACATGGCCGCTTTTGGAAATTTTGGCATTGATGCTATCCTGCAGGGCCGCTATCAGAAATTTTGGGGCCCCATACAGCTGGAGCGTCTGGGCCCCCCCTGAGTGCCAGCCTATAGTGAGATGTAAGAGGGCCTGCCTGCAGAGGGCCCCCTTATTTCACCGGGCCCCATACAGGAGTACCCCCTGTACTGCCTTTACGGCGGCCTTGCTATCCTGAATCATTTCTAGAATTGTTGATGGTTGATATAAAGTCGAAATGTGAAGATCCCCATGGTAGGCAACCTCCTAGGGCGCCACCTCATCCCAGGCAGAAAAGGGGGTGCAAAGAGGTATGGAGTGAGCTGAATTTCCCATTGCGGGGTGCATTTTCCATTGGAGAGGAGGAGGGCGCTACATGCCTTATTTGCCTAGGGCACTAGAATACCTTGTCCCAGTCCTGTCCACATCTATCTATGGTTCAGCTCAGCTCACTTGAATAAGGACTATCGCTGACTACTATGCAGTTTGATACCTGGAGATCCGTTTCTGCGCTATGTAGGACCCCAGGATCCATGATTGGACCACTTGGCATTTCAACCGCAACCCTGGTATAATCATCTAAATCATGAGGGTCGTGAGTTGTCAAGTATAATCTATTTGTTCATTGCTTGTACATCACCCTTTATGTTCCCTGATGAACCCCTTTTATTTTGGGGGAGAAACGCGTTGGAAAGTGGTGTGCTATGCTTAATGTTAAGCACACTTTTTTAGGATGTTTAATGTACGCATTGAATCTTTTTTTCACTAGTTATTATGGACTTAGTATACATTTGTATAAATGTCACATGTTTGCTTTAGATTGTAGATTTACTATCCTATATTCTACTTTCTGTACACACTAGGTCCTATTTCAAATTTTTGGTATTCTATATTTAGTCCTTTTGTTTATACCCTGTATTTGGACTGTTAGTACCTTTCTATAGCTAGTGTTAGGGTACGGTTTAGATAGGTTCCTGTATGGGAACGCCCTTATTGGGGCGATTTTCCCATGTGTTTATAGGTAGTCAGTTTTGAGAGGGATAGTTTCTTTGTTAGTTGAAGTATAGTGTTAATCCCTTGCATAAGTTTTATCATTGCATCCTTAAAATTTAAATTTTATAAGTGTTCCTAGGATCTATACCAGTGTTTGTGTTTTTGTCACTTGAATAAGGATCTGAGTTGCCATAGCAGACACCAGCCATGAAAGCTGACCTTGTTTTCAGGGATAACCTGCACAAGTTGAAATTACTAGGCATAAACCAGGAACCTGTTTTTAGTTACATCAACATTATAAAAGGAATTGGTCACCAATTTTTTTTTTTCTTTTACTGATTAAAACCAGCTCCTGATCCATAGTCTTTTCTTCTCAGCCATTTTTATTTCCTGATTGTAGATATTTTATTTCTGTTCTGTATGTGTTTGAGGGCGGCCATCTTGCCTGCACTGCTTTAAGCAGCATTTTGAGAGATGCTTTAAAGCAGCTTCGTAGACATAGGAGCCTGTGAACAGGAGCAGACCCATTGACTTCTATAGGAGAGTTTTCTAGGCATGCTCGGTGACCTGGGAAGAAGTCACTATGTAGAAAGGGGGAGCTGTGACGTCTCCTATTATGAATGGTGGATCTTGTGTTATCTGTACACATTGTAGTCACCTACGGTGTAACCCTGCTTGTACTGATAATGAGCAGACACTGTTTCTCTACAGAACAGGAAGTGTCAGACTTTTATTAGACCCAGTGGCCAAAGTGAAAACTGCAGGACTTATGTTTTGTTTTGTTTTTTAATTCAGAACACTCAGTGTTTTAAAAAAAATTCTTAACCTAAAAATCTTAAAAAAATGTGTTTAACATAGAAGCCAGGAGTTAAACAAGAAGTCATTTTTGATGACACATTCCCCATAAGCAATTTTTTTTAGTTGTGATCTATGTGCTTCTCCATTTAGTCTCCATACTTTTGGTAATTCTCTATAGCGTTGGGTTAACGAAAGCTTCCAAGCAATAGTACAATATTACTATGCCTAAAAAGGCAAAAAAAATCCCGTCCACATTTTGTAGGATTCTCTCCGTTTCACCTCCAATCAAAAGCCGTGGCCTTCAGGTGGTCAACAACCGGTTTTTCCTACACGTACTGACAATATATGATGAAATAAACAATTTTACTCATGAAATACTATAGATATTGCTTGTCAATAAAGATAACAAATCCAGAAATGGCCACCGTCCGGTTTGGTGGACACGTTAATTGTTTTCCAACTGCTCGACATTGCTATGCAGATGTCATTTCGTTGGGAATGAACACTGTACTGACCACTTCTATGTTGCAAGAACATTTCTTAAAGGGGTTTTTCCACGATGTAATGTTGGCGTGGGATCCTCCAAAATGGGTATTTAATCACTTTTCTTAATATATGTGATTATAAAAAGTGTAGCCTGTGAGAGCTTCAGCCTGACTAAGATGCCCTTAGTTTCCTGACTGTTTACATTAGCCACGACCAGGAGCTGATCTGGCCGTGCTTGCGTTGTTTGCACTTCTTATCAGATGGCAGGGCACATGAACGAGCTTTGAAGGGAGTGGGAGAAAAGAGCCTGTGTCTTTTGTATAGAGAATCCGCCGGTTGTAATGTAATTATCTGAGTAAGCATGCAGACACTCCCTGGATCCCTGCTCAGCCCTCCTCTCCCCTCTGCAGCAGTCTGTGAACAAGTTCCAAGCAGGCAGCGTTCTTTTGTTTATCTTCTCTCCTGAGCAGATAAGAGGGAGAAACAAAATCCATGTAGCTTGTGCACAATACAGTGATCCTCTGTGGTTTAGCCAAACAATGTTTACTCAACAACAGAGACTATCAGCCTCAGGAGCCTACATGGGAGGTGGAACGATGACATAACAGAGGAGGTACTTGGTTTTTTTTTTTTTTAAACTGAAACACAAAGCCCCTTTTCTCAAGACTTAAGATCAGAGTATCAGCCTGTTAGGTGAGGAAATCACTTCTTGGCAAAACCCCTTTTAATGTTGCTTTTCAAGGTGGGGCTGTTGATGGAGAGTCCTTGCTAAATATCTGGATCTGGGATTGGTGGGTCTTGGTAGGTTGGTTTTTCATAAGATGGCAGCAATGAGTAGACCTTACCTGCAGGTATGGCCTGGTCACCGGAGCTTCCCTTGAGGTTCCACCATGGTCAGAAGAGTTGCCAATGACTCTTCTCGATGGTGGGATTTCATTGTGTTTTGTTGCGCAGTGTCTTCTACAACATTTGCATATGAAGGAGATGTGAAATATGAATGGACTCATCTGCCCTTGTCAGTGGTGTCTGTGATGTCTTGTTATCGTCTTGTCACTTGTCACTTCTTTGTCCGGTATACCACAAGCGCCATTTAATTCCAAATTAGATCTTTGTCGAGTTTTATAATTCCATCAATCAAGACGCGTTTTCGGCTCAGAGACGTCTTGATTTCCTGCTGACGTCAGGCTCCGTCTCGCTGGGGATAAGTATTTATGGCATGTCTAATGTCGGAGTTAATTTTTAGAGGGCATGGACAAGTCCCTGATCAGCATGACAGTGTTCCAAACCAAGAGGAATGACTGCTCCGGACTCGGCAAACCTGATTCATCTCGTCGCTCCGAGGCAATGGCCAACTTGTTTTTATATCCAATACCGTAGCCTCGTCTTTTCATAAAAACGCCGTTGTGCCTTCTTTATATACTCCCTCGCTCATGGTTTTATGGAGGTCGTAGATCACTAAACAGTTTTCATCACCTGCACAGCACACTTTTTTTTTGTATATATATATTTTTTCAATTCTGAAAGAATCTGATCTATCCAATGGTGCCCATTCTGTAGCAATAGCCCTACATATAAAGACAGTTCTGCACCTGTTTGTAATGTGATCTCACTGATCAACTATTTAAAGGGGCTGTTTTCAAATTGGCTTTCATCCAGAATGTATAAAGCTGATTCTCTAGTGCCCTCTATAAGGGGATACTTTGTACGATCTGTCAAAGTAAGCTGATATCTCTGGTCTTGTTTGGTCTTGTTTCAAGACAAAGAAGTTCTCCAACCAGTATATATCTAAATGGGTCTGAGGTTAGGGGAATATATATATATATATATATTTCCTAAATATATATATTATATATATTTATATAGTATATATATATATTTTTCTTAAGTATATATATTTACACACGCGCATTATATATATATATATATATTATATTATATATTTTTTTTAATTTTTTTCCTAAATATATATAATATATATAATTTTCCTAAATATATATATTTACACACGCATATATATATATTATATATGTATTATAATATATTATTTTTTCCCTTATATATATATTTTTTAATTTTTTTTTTCCTAATATATATATTTTTATATATATTTTTTTCCCTAAATATATATAAATGTTTGTATGTACATACATACATACACACACATACATCACACACACACACACACACACACACTTCTCCCGTGCTTCCCCCATTCTCTGGAATTCACTGCCCCAACACATCAGACTCTCCTCCACCTTCACCAGGTTCAAAAACAACCTGAAAACCCATTTCTTCAGGATTGCCTATAACCTACAATAACCCTGCTGCCACAGTACTACCCCACAAACATGACTGCCCCCCACCTTTTGTCTTCTACCTTTACCTCGTAGATTGTAAGCCCTCCCGGGCAGAGTCCTCGCCCCCCTCGGTTGTGCCAATTGTAAGTCATTCTTCATTATCATTGTACTTGTTTGACAAATGTTATGTATCTAAACCCCCATGAATGTACAGCGCCCTGGAATCAATGGCGCTCTAAAATAAATAATAATAATACTGACATATAGTACTATGCACAATCATTAAATAAATAAAGAAACGGGGATATAGACCAACTGGTGCCAGGGGACAACCCAACGCGCGTTTCACAAGGAAGCTTCATCAGGGGTGGTCTTTGTGGTCCTGACTTGAAATACTCATCGTGTGGATGTGTAAAGGGGAATTTAGCATTCGGGACCCCTGGGTATGGTGTCCACAAATGTCCTAACGGATAGGTGTGATCTTGATGAAACAGCCCTTTTAATTCACATAACCAGAAGTCTAAATCAGACCCCACCCGCCTGGAGCCGTAAATGCACAGGAGCTGGGGTGAAATAGGTTAAAATGATAACGAACGCCCCTCAAATTCATACCGAACTATTTCTGTGCAGCCAAGTTTTATGTTTTGCGTAAGTATTAACAACCCAGGGCATTAGTATGAGTGTGCATGTCTGGGCAGTGCGAGGCAGACCTCTGGAGACCGCTGGCTCAATTACAGTGACCTGTAAATGCCCTCGTCGCTTTAAAATACCTTTAAAAGGCGAGAAGAGGAAACATTTGCAGTGATGGAATTATCGGTCCTTTTAATGCTCAGGTGTCAAGGAAAATAAAGCTTTTCCATTAAAGGCGCTCGGTAAATCACGCGTTGGGGTGACAGCCTCGTTAGCATGGGCAAAGGTAGGATAATTTATGTGGAACTCGTTTCGGTTTGTCAGGACTTGGTGTGGTTTTTTTCTTGGTCAGTCTTAATTGGCACAGACATTGGGTCTTTAAATCGTAGCCCGTCACGAAGGGTGGGAAAGACCCCAGAATCGATCTGGGTCACTTGCTTACTTTTTTTTTTTTTTGTTAGTTTTTTTTTTTTATTATTATATTCATGACTAGTCACTGCCTGTGCAAAAAAATATACTAATGGGTTTTGACCCTGTCGCTTTTTAGACTTGTCATTTTGGTGACTGCTTGTCGATTTTTTTATATATATTATATATAATAAATATATATATATATATATATAATAATATTATATATATATATATATATATATTATATATATACTAAGGATATATTCACATGTGACTGATTTGGTGCAAAGATTTCTATGACTGTAAATCTATTTTGTACATCTGTGTTTTTTTTTTTTCTTCAGGGCGCACATGGATTTCTGCAAAGTTGATTCAAATTAATAGACAAGTTGTAGGAAATGTGTTGGATTTACAGTAATAACAGGTGACACTTCTACAGCTCGAATGCTTCATCCCCTTTTCACATGGCGTATTTGCGTGGTGTACTTAGGAGTATAATTGCGCTGCAATACGCCTGAAGTATGCCTCGCAAATTATGAAAAAGTCCTAGTGCTACCCCGTGTACTGAGCACCAGGAGAAATCAGTGGCTTGTCACTTCTTCTTTCCGGCGCTTACGCAACGGGCAAAGTGAAGGTTGATGGAAGCGCCATCGAAAGTATGTGCTGGCCAGCGCGTACTTTCAAACAGCCGGCGTATCGCGGCAGACACAGGTTTGCAGCGCAGTGCATTGTCTGAACATACAGGTTTTAAGGGGTTTTTCCCATCTTGTGATATCCTCTCTGAGGTAAGTTCATGGCTCACTGTGAGCCAGCCTCAGACAACAGAGAGATACTCTCGGTTGGGCAGTGCTCCATGTTCATTTCTAAGGGAGTTATGAATATAGCGGAACGAGTGTGCTCAGCCATATTTGAAAATCCCACAGAAATGAATGGGGCAAAGTTGCACAAGTCTGGATATCTCCCCATTCTCTGAGGCCGGCTAGTAATAAACTACGAACTTGCCTCAGAGAGGATTTTATGAGATGGGAAAAACCCCTTTAAAGGAACATTCTGTACCAAACAGATGCTGTTCCCCAAGTTTGCTTTCCCAGTGAGCATTGCTGTTGAGGTGAAGGTGCTTTACCACGCACTGTTAAACCTACTCTAACAATGTTGCTGGGAAGTGGCAAGGAGGCTTACCCAGTTTGATCAAAATGTGCAATAAGAATTTCATGTCCCCTTTTGATCAATTGATAATAAGCCAAATCTACAATTATAACATGTAAATGGGTCGTCCATGTTTTGTACTGGAAGCTCATATACTAAAATGATACATCCTTTATAAGGGCAAGTGTTATCAAATTTTCGCCCTGTTTCATCATCTTTTGCAGATGTATAGAGTCTTCTAAGCCAA
>JAODAL010000027.1:262500-282500 GCA_025379985.1 Phyllomedusa bahiana
AACTTTACTGTCTCTTTAAAGAAAGGAAAACTGGTAAAATATAAGAAAGAAAGGGGCAGCAATCCAGGTTGGTGCCAAAAAAGCAAACTGTGACTTAGCATAAATCGTGCACTTCACAAATGAGAAATGTAATTTATGCAGCTACTGCTGCGAAACAAACCGGGGCTGCGTGGGGGTCGGTTTATGTAGTACACATTGGCGTCCTTTTCAAGTAGATATGTGTGCAGGATGTTGTCACATCCACCTGTATGAGCGATCACCTCCTGCCTGCACAGCCATGTGTTCTCCTGGCTCCACGACCAATGTGTTAATGAGGCTGTAGATTGTGCGGCAACGAGTCTGAGTAATTTTCAGAATTGTTCGCGTGACACCTGAACTTGTTTCATTAGCTGCGTCTCGCCCAAAAAGACTCTTCACGGGGAAGGTTGTTGTAATACTTCTGCAGTCATAACGCACATGCCACATTGCCGAGTTCTCCTACCCCTCGTGCCACTTAGTGAGAGGATGGTGTGCTGAACATATGGTGAGTTAAACTGCAACCAAAATTGCTGTGGCTAATGGAAACCAGATATTAACTGTACATTTGACCCAATTAATGACTCTTTAAAAAAAAAAAAAATGTTATGTATTAAAAACCTTCAGCAAACATTTGGTAGCAGCCTTAAAGGGAATGTGTCATCCAAAAGTCCCATTTTTATGTTGAACACATTTTTAGGAATTTTTGGTTGTTTTTTTTAATTTTTCAGATCACTTTCAATATTTTGTAATAATTCTCAAGTCTTGCAGTTTTCACTTTGGCCACTAGGCCGTGTTTGCACTGCTTTATCAGCAGTCAGAGAGATGCTTTACAATAGCTTCATGCACATAGGGGACTTAAAGGGTTTTGCCACGATGTATGTTGACGTGGGATCCTCCAAAATGGGTTTTAATCACTTTTCTAAAATTGTGATTACAAAAAGTGCAGCCTGAGAGAGCTAAGGCTGCCTTACCTGCCCTTAGTTACTTCAAAGCTTTACTAGATAGGCCTGCAAGAGCTGCTGGCCGGGCTTGCGCAGAGAAAGCTTCTTATTGATGAGATGAGCTGCAGAAGGGTTTCAAGGCAAACCGGGTAGAAATATTTGTCATTTGTATAAGAATCCACTAGTTGTAATGTGATTTATCTGAGTAGATCCCTGCTTTATCTGATGACAGAGAACATGGGAAAAAGCTTTCAAGCTGCTGTGGAGAAAACTGTTGTCTTTTGTATACAGAACCCAAACTAGTTGTAGTTTGATTATTTGAGTGAACATTTCACACGATCCCTTATGCAGCTCTGTTCTCTCTCCCCCCCCCTCTCTCCCCCCCCCCTCCCCTCCTCCCCCTCTCTCCCTCCCCCCCTCTCCCCCCCTCTCTCTCCCCCTCCTCTCCCCCTCCTCTCCCCCTCCTCTCCCCCTCTCTCTCCCTCCCCCCTCTCTCTCACTCTCTCTCTCTCCCTCTCTTTCTCTCTCCCTCTCTCTCTCCCTCTCTCTCTCCCTCTCCCTCTCTCTCTCTCTCCCTCTCTCTCCCTCCCTCTCTCTCTCTCTCTCTCTCCTCCTCCATGGCTTGTTTACATTTGCTTCTTAGCAGATAAGGCACGTCCTGGCAAAACCCCTTTAAAGGGGTTTTGCCAAGAAGTGACTTCCTTACCTCTTAATCTGCTCAGAAGAGGCTATAAACAAAGCAGGAAGCCTCGTAGGGGGAAAGAGAGGGGGGCTGAGAACACAGCCAAGAAGCAGGGAGTGTGTGCAATGTTCACTGAAATAATTACATTACAACCAGTGGATTCTATATACAAAATACACAGGGCTGATTCACTGCTTTTTCTCCACAGTCCCTTGCCAGCTCCGTCATGTTCCCTGTCATCAGATAAAACGCAAGTGCGGCCAGATCAGCTCCTGTCATCTGCTGGTCGTGTCTAATGTAAACTTTTAAGTAACTAAGGGCATGTAAGGAAGGCTGTAGCTCTCAGAGGCTTAACATTTTGTAATCACATATATTTAGAAAAGTGATTACCCATTTTGAAGGATCCCACGTCAACATTACCTCGTGGCAAAACCCCTTTAAGACTGTCTCAGTCCCATTGACTTCTATAGGAGAGTTTTCTAGTCCTGCTCTGTGACCTGGGAAGAAATCACTGTGTAGGGAGGGGAAAGGGTGAACTGTGACATCTCCTCTTGTGACTGGTGGATCCTGTGTTATCTATTCCCACTGGTGTTTCCTTTCAGTTTGACCCTCTTTGTGCTGATAATGAGCAGACAACTGAGAATCTTTATGTACAGAACAGGAAGTGTCAGACTGTTATTAGACTTAGTGGCCAAAGTGAAAACTGCAGGACTTAAGAATTATTAAAAAATATTGAAAGTGATATGAAAAATTTTTAAAAAATAACCGAAATTCTTAAAAAAATGTGTTGAACATAAAAATTTGAGTTAAACAAAAAGTCTTTTTGATGACACATTCCCTTTAAGCTCAAGTTAAAAAGGTAATCAACCTTCATCTCTCCAGAGACAGGTCATGGAACTATGGGAGGATACATCGGAGGTCTGCGAACTGTTGACCAATCAGCTCATGTACCCCAATAACCTTATCTTTTTGAGCTGCCAGTTATAGGATGCAGGTGACATTCCCCTTATTGAATGCCACCATTAAATTATGATGCCAATGTAGTACAGGATCCTAGCTGCAAGGGTACAAAGGTAACAGTCATAAGCAAGTCCTGGTGCCTTAGGGGACCCGAAGCCTTCAGTGATAGACAAGGCACCAGTATTATAAATGGTGTATGTTAGGTGGGTACCCTGTTGAGGTTTCGTATTAGAACCCAGGGGCGTTAATATACATCTCTATACAAGTGTATAATCAGGGGTGTCAGGGCCACAGCAACAGTTTGGCTGCCCTCAAAGGGCTATTGGAGGTTGGTTAGGGTGCCTCAGTAGGACTGTCAGAGCTGTGCCCCCACCTTTGAGTTGCTAAACAGAGCGGTGTTGAGATGCCTGAGCTCCACATCCAAGATGGCGCCCCCCTTGCTACGATGAAGCTGCCACCTCTGCTAAGCACTGTCTGCATCCTATGGGAAAAGTGGAGAGCTGGTCCTTCTGCCTCTAGACGTTGTCCATCCCTGCTCGCTGTGTCTAAGCTCTCGTGGGGCCACATAAAATGACATGGCGGGCCGGATTCGGCCCCTAGTCTTGAGTTTGACACAAGTTGTAAAACTTCTTGCGGGCATGGTGTGTCCATGGTTAAGAAGGATGGGAGACGTCCTATTCTGGGGAAAGTCCTCTCCAATCTCATCAAGGGGATCCTATCCCATCTCAGGAACTCGATATTCCGCTCCTATAATTATAGGGTGTAAAACCAGCCTCTTACTTGGCAAAAAAGTGAACTCTCTCTGGTGTTGGGACTTTTCTTCTAGGTATCCACACACTTTTAATGATAGTGACACATGGAATAAATTCTAACATGAGGCTCTCCCTTTCCATGTTCGTTTGGTTTCTTGTTCGTGAATCATACTTCCTAATTCTGGGTTTATGAAGACAAACAGGAAATATAATTCATCGTACAAATATGTTTGGTAAAATAGAACAAAAAAAAGGGAAGCGGTGGCTTTATTAATCCGACCTTGGTATTTCTCGTAATGCAGATTTCTTCCTTTAGTTTATTAACCAGATTTCCCAATGAGTCTATGAGTAAATATCCCCTGGCAGTGACGCAGAGTTTTAAAGGAACTTCTATTAAAAAAGTAAAACCTTCCCAAACATGTTCTTTACTCATTGAAAGGTCATTTGAATCGCTTTTTTTTTGCTACCATGATCAGCATTCTGATTGCAGATGACTTCAGGTTTTGGCTCGTGCTGACTTCCTTAGAAGACTGAGCATGTGTGGAACAAGCCTGCACATGCTCATTAGATGTGTTAGCTAACCCTACCCTTGTATATGACATCAGTAGCATGAACGGGATATTGGGGGGAAAAAAAAACTTCTAGAGGGCATTATGGCCACATGTATGAACCTGTTTTGGTCTAAAACTCACTCTTTTGCCCATAGATTACCATGGGCAAAAGAGTGAGTTTTAGACCTAAACGGTTTCATACATGTGGCCCTATATGTCAAAAATTATTAAAATGAAGAAAAATTTCACTCGTGCCATTTCTATCATCCTCAGTGTCGAATAGCTACCGGACAGAAATGGGACACTGAATAGAAGGACAATGAAAAGACAATAAATCATAAAAATGGGCAATAAATGGTCACTATTTTCTATGCCTATTTTTGCCAGTTTTTGCTTTTTGCCAGTTTAAAGGGGTTTTGCCACAATCTCATTTCATACCACTGCATCCAGCTCTTCAGCTCTGTGTGCTCAGAAGGGGGCGTGTGTGATATGTTTGAATTGCATATCATGTGACCCAGCAGGATGACATCACCAGGCCTTACCTCTCTGCAGTCAAAGAAAGGTCTGTTTATGTGTAGAACTGTAAGTAGCTACATTGTAGCTCAGAGGTAAAACTTTTGCCTCCAGGCACAAGGGTCCTCGGTTCAAATCACTCCAGGAACCAAACCTGGTGGTTGTATTTCTCTTTCTCAATGCACAAACCTGATTGAAGTTTCTTTTTCATTTATTTGCACTGTTTGACTAATTACTAAGGAGTACAGAGGATGGAAGTAGAGTGACAGCACCTGGGGTTTGAACACTCAGTAGCTGCCTGAGAGGAGAAGTGATGTCTGAGCATGTGCGACCAGGACTGAGGAGCTCTCAGCCCTGGTCGTATCCCCTGGAGATGAGCTGTAAACAATGGATCACTAAATAAGTAATAATAATAATAATAATAACTAAAGGAGCAGCTAAAACAAAAACGGTCCAGAATTTTTAATAATGATGAATGGTGAAAATGTTTATTATTTAGTTTACAAACTTCCCACGTCAATTGTACTTCGTGGCAAAACCCCTTTAATGCCCCCCCTGTTAATTGGGGGGGCCATTTGGCACCCCTTCTGTCACAAAAGGGCAATAACATTGCAATATATCTCAAATGGCCACTCAGGAGTTGGTAATATCCCTGTTAGGTGGTGGTTCAGGTGACCATTTGCCCCATGCGAGTCATGACCTCCCCCCCCCCCCCCTAAAATGGAGAGATTAATATCTACTGAGGAGAGGGCATTATTTTAAAGTTCTTACACCTTTTCTCCTCTCTATCCTTCCAGCACACACACATTTTATAGAGAGTTTGTTGTGTATCGATCCCTCTGCCCATGGGCCGTGAAAATAACTAAAAATTCGTAGCAAATCCTAAAATGACTTCACGTTCGGGTGATTATCTTCTAGTGGCGGAGACGCTCGGCAGGTTCTTCTGTAGTGTGTTTGCCTCCACGTAGTGCACAGTAGGGTCTAGCACAGTGATGCCTCTCTCTTCAGTACCGCGACTGGCCGGCAAATCTTTGTCCTATTTACGCCTGTGACCAGCAGGAGCGAGCGGAGACTTGGCAGCCAAGAAGCCTCTCTTTTGTTATTTAGCATCTGTCAGAGCACAATATATTAGCAGGTAGATGAATACGTCTTCAGCGGTCGGATTCCAGTGGGAGCTGGCAGAGGGCTCATGTTTGGAAACGGGCAAAGCCACCTTTTTTTTTTTTCCTCCTCTAGCGAGTGCCAAGATCAACAGCTCGCCATTTTATTACTGTATTTATGAGCAAGCGGCCTTCCATAGTTTACTGCTCGGAGGAAGGAGAGCTTTGTGTTAAAAAAAAAAAAAAAAAAGGGACAAAGTGAATAAAATAGGCTGCAAACTGCTTTATTACACAGCAGAGGATCAATGGGGAGATGGAAGGGAGCGACGGGTCACTGCCAGGCGGTAGAGTCATGGCACGGGCAATCCAGCCTGTCCTGAATTAATAAGATACTATAATCAATTCTTTGTTTCATTGAGACCATTTTTTTTAGAAACACTTTCAACAGAAAAGGCTATTTATGTTAAAGCCAATATTATTAGGAAACTTTTTTTTTTTTTTTTTTTTTAGAATTTCTGAAATTTATTTTTTTGGTTTCGGCAGTCCTATGCCAGGAAAAATTACATATAAAATATTCTCGTTTTCTAGCGGTGATGATAGACAGACAAGCCTCACATTACTGTAGGTGCTGCTTATCTCCATGTAGTAGATAATAACATAATGATCGCTCTACTGGGCTTGACTATTGACAGGTCAGTGACCAGAGCAATACATGATAGGATAATGGGTTCATCTTTTTCTGCAATGAAGGGTTTCCAGTTTTCTTCATACTTATCAGTTCCTGCTGATAATACTTAAACCTCTTTGGTCGTAGCCTGTAAGAAGAACTGTCTAGCAACTTAACACTACTGTGCTGGCAGCGCTTCCAGAGGGGAAGGCAGAGAGGCAAGCCAAGAAGTCATGTACATTTAAAAAAAAACTCCACCCAATTAAATCTGCTTGTCAATATATGGGAAAAAATTTATGGTAATGTCCCTTTAAAGTTTTGATTTGGTGGCGCGCCCATGGCGGTTTAGGTGGCACGCCCCCTGCCGGGAGTAGAATGACATCACCTGGGGTTTGAACACTCAGTAGCTGCCTGAGCGTAGAGGTGATGTCTGAGCATGTGCGACCAGGACTGATGAGCTCTCGGCCGTGGTCGTATGCCCTGGAGATGAGCTGTAAACAATGAATCACTAAAGGAGCAGTTAAAGCAAAAACGGTGCAGAATTTTTAATAATGATGAATGGTGAAAATGTTTATTGCTTAATTTTCAAACTTCCCACGTCAATTGGCGCGCCCCCTGCCGGCATAGGCGGCGCGCCCCCTGCCGGCATAGGCGGGCGCGCCCCCTGCGGCGTAGGCGGCGCGCCCCCTGCCGGCTTAGGAGGCGCGCCCCTGCGGCTTAGGAGGCGCCCCCTGCGGTTTTTTAGGCGGCGCGCCCCATGCCGGCTTAGGGCGGCGCGCCCCTGCCGGCTTAGGCGGACTGCTCCCGGCGGCTTTCATTTGCAGCAAGTTTTGCAGCTCCTGTTTCCAACTCTTGGAGTTATAGCCTTATAGATATGCCATGTGTAAAAATTATACTGGAGCGAAGGTCACAATTACTGAGGTTAATGAGAATCTGCCTTGAAGTGACACTGTGGGCAAAGCTGAAATGCTGGTTCTTGTAGTTCCACAAGTCGTAGCGTCTCGGAAGAATGGTGCGGCTCCTTATGTCTGTGCTCATGATATCGGTGATACACTTCCCACCCTCACACCTAACGCAGCCTTGATTACCAGCAGATTGTCTGACAGGCTAATCCCGCTCAGAGGCCGCCGCTTGCATCGCAGCTCTGTCATTGTGAAGGGTCGGCTGGTAAAAGACGCTCAGTAAAATATCGGATTTTTTTTTCTGCTGCAGCTGAATAAATATGACCTTATATACAAAGCGTATTGTCTGCGCTGCGACAATGGATGGATTGCACATACAAGTGCCTGCCCGCAAAATACATTGGAACGTATAGCTGTGTGCCGCCAGATGGTGAACTCCGATTGAGGACTCTCCTGTTTAGATGCAGCGCTCTCCTGGCGGGGGCTCGGGCTCGACAAGCTTTTATTCTCCTCTCTGCATCTTATGTAGTTATAGAAAAGACGGATATTACCTCATTACTGGTTAATTGCCTTCAATCTCCTCCATCCCCGTCACATTCATTCTCTGTGTATACGCGGCTGTGCTTCCAGAATACCAGCTTGAGGAACAACGGCTCATTTAGTAACAGCGACTATGAGGACTGTCGCCTCGATTTGAGGGAAACGTGAGGTTTGACCTACGACATAGAACAGCGGGGAAATGTTCTAGAACTTAGCGCAATGGAGTAGTCGGCTATTGTCAGCGACCAATCGGGAAGCTGCTTTCATTTTCTCCAGGCTCGGAGCGGTGGACACGGATTAGTTTCCATGGGCAACTACTCCGCTTCTACTGGGGCCTAATGCAGGGAGTTTGTAGGTTCTCCCCATGTTTGAGTTAGGCCTCTATGGGTTCTTGAAATGACTCTTATAAGTCCATTGTTTTCAGGGAATATATGCACCATTGTGCACGTGGCGAATATTTTTTTGATGATTTTAAAATACATGACACACAAAATGGAGGAAGTGCACGCCACCTATTGGCACTGATTGGTAAAACAAATGTTGTCCGTGTTAAATTTTTCATTGCCATCAATAGAGTTTGCAAACCGTCTTGGTGAATAAAAGTGGCAAAGATCAAAGGAAAACATCCCCACAAAAACATGTAATTTTTTAAGTTAATTAATATATTGTGTGAACATAGACTGGGTTCTGGACTAAGGTGCTTGGGGCCCGCCAGTGCAGTTCATTCTTTGGGGCCCGCCAGTGGAGTTGGTTCTTTGGGGCCCGCCAGTGGCAATTCATTCATTGGGGCCCGCCAGTGGAATTCATTCATTGGGGCTCGCCAGTGGAATTCATTCTTTGGGGCCCGTCAGTGAAGCTGGTTCTTTGGGGCCCGCCAGTGCGGTTGGTTTTTTGGGGCCCGCCAGTGCGGTTGGTTTTTTGGGGCCCGCCAGTGCGGTTGGTTTTTTGGGGCCCGCCAGTGCGGTTGGTTTTTTGGGGCCCATTAGTGCAGTTGGTTCTTTGGGGCCCGCTGGTGCGGTTGGTTCTTTGGGTCCCGCCGGAGCGGTTGGTTCTTTGGGGCCCGCCGGTGCGGGTGGTTCTTTGGGGCCCGCCGGTGCGGTTGGTTCTTTGGGGCCCGCCTGTGCGGTTGGTTCTTTGGGGCCCGCCGCTGCGGTTGGTTCTTTGGGGCCCGCCGCTGCGGTTGGTTCTTTGGGGCCCGCCGCTGCGGTTGGTTCTTTGGGGCCCGCCGCTGCGGTTGGTTCTTTGGGGCCCGCCGCTGCGGTTGGTTTTGGGGCCCGCCGCTGCGGTTGGTTCTTTGGGGCCCCTCCTATAGCTGTTGCACAAACTGCCCATACCTCTTGCTTTCTGCCTCTTTCTCGATCTTTCTCCCAGACCTGCTATTCCCAGGGCCCCAACTTGCCTGCGTCCCCACCAGTGGTTCCACTGCTGCTGCGATGGGCTCTGTGATCTGGGCCAGTTCAATTTCATATTAAGAGCCAATGGAGATGGGAACTGATGTGTTTAAATGACAGTGCGTGTACAGTGCTGTATATGTTAGCGCTATACAAATGAATGTATATGGGGCCCCGCCGCTGGGGTTGGTTTTTTGGGGCCCGCCGCTGCGGTTTGGTTTCTTTGGGGCCCGCCCTGCGGTTGGTTCTTTGGGGCCGCCGCTGGGGTTGGTTCTTTGGGCCCGCCGCTGGGGTTGGTTTCCTTTTTTTGGGGCCCCCTCCTTAGCTTTGCAAAAAACTGCCCATCCCTCTTGCTTTTCCCCTCTTCTGATCTTTTCCAAACCTGATTCCCGGCCCCAACTTGCCTGCGTCCCCACCAGTGGTTCCACTGCTGCTGCTATGGGCTCTGTGATCTGGGCCAGTTCAATTTCATATTAAGAGCCAATGGAGATGGGAACTATTTTTAAAATTACGGCGTGTACAGTGCTGTATATGTTAGCGCTATACAAATGAATGTATATGGAAATACTAAAGAAGTTATCCAGGGTTAGATAAACTTGGCTGCCTTTCTTTCAGGAAGAGCGCCACACCTGTCACCTGTCTGTTATTGCAGCTTTGCTCCATGGGCAGTAGTACATAAATGGTCATGATGTGCCCATGACCCTCTGCTGCACCTCGCACTAGTGATCTTTACCATAAATCCATACGGCCATTTATTAAGCTAGTTAAATACAGGCAGAACATTGCCGCCATTAACAATCAATGTTCATCAGAGTCTGCTGCTTGTTAATGGCCCTGCAAAGACTTATTACACTAATTAAAAATTGCTGGTACAGGGTGCCGCAGGGGTTCTCAGCCACATTCATGGCCACACCGTGACTACGACCTACCCTGAATGTGGCTGAGCCGCAGTACCACACACAGCCAGGTGTGGCGCTGTCTTTGAGAAATTAATCCATGTTTTTTCTAATCCTGGACAATCTCCTTAAGAAAGTTACAGACTTGTGTGAGATTCTACTACATACTTGCGATCCGTCCTGGGACAGTCCAGCAAACCAGACCACAAAGTGATGGGGTTCATGCAATGCCTGCCCAAAGTGCCAAATTCAGCATCATTCTTGTAAGGGTTTTCTCGCTATAGACATATTGGCGTACTCGGCTGTACTCGAAACTCCCATTGATTTCAATGGGAGAGTCCCGACCCCTTCTATTTTCAAACTGGAGGTTTTGGAGGTTCATTCTCGAGATTGATCATAGATTGATGGCATAATTTACTGATAAGCCATCAATGTCTGTAGTGAGACAACCCCTTAAATTTCCCAAATTTGTTGATTCGAACAGTTAACTGTGCCTCCATTTGCCTCAGAAAGAATGGAGGGGACTTGGAGGCAGTGAGGGATGACATTGCCATTCAGGTGTCTGGAAAAGCTGGGTGAGGATGCCTGTGTAGTGGCAGCCACATTGCATTTCTTTTCCAGACGTCTGGATTTTTTTTTCCCTTTAAACTTGACAAGAGGACGGCTTGAGGATTTATATTTTCTGGAGATTTTTTTTTTTTCATCAAAATGTTGAGCGCTCGTGGCGGTACTTTATAATACCGTAGCAGTCGTCTGTGTTTATTCTGCAGAGGTGGCTGTATATCTTGTCACATGCTGCAAGCATTAATATCTGACTCAACAAACTAGAAAATTTGCAGATTTCCCTGTTGAATTTTCCGCTTCCTGAATTATGTCGGTGTTGCAGCGCCGGTCTCTTGTAATGCTGCATTTTAATCTGCCGGATTGCTGCTTGTCGTCTGCCGCTAAATCTCTGCCGATTTTATTATTGAAATTTTGTTTAAAGGAGACCTGATATGTCTGTCATAGTGAATCCTTGTGTTCCCTGTGAAATAACCATCCTGGAGCCTCTTCTCTTATATCTCTGTGTTGTGCTGTTACTCTGTTATTCCCACTGGAAATGTATTACCGAATCTGTCAGCTGGGCGTTACCATTCCAGGGTTGTTTCCCTGAAAAGACTGACTGTCAGAACAGAGTGGACAATATCAGAATGTGCAGCGAAACACCACCAAATGATAAAACCAATCTGACAGATTCAGTGATACATTTCCAGTAGGAATAACATAGGAGCAGCACAACACAGAGATATAAGAGAAGAGGCTCCAGAATTGTTGTTTCATAGAGAACACACGGATTTACTAAAATAGATATATGAAGTCTTCGTTAATGTATATATGTGTGTATGTATGTATGTTTCTGCGTATGTGTATTTTTCTGCATACGTGTGTGTGTGCTCTTAACTCAAATTGCTCTTATGTCAAAGCAAATGTTCCCATAGAAATGAATTCAAGCGTCATTCATCTGTTCCACACACCTCAAAACCACCACGATTTTTTTTTTTTTTTTACATAATTAATAACAAATCTGCACTGTATAAATATACTGCATACAGTGTAACAAAGGAGAATGTAAAGAAATTAACTGGTTTAATTAACTGTATTCACTTTGTAAGTCAGACGAAGTTGCTGCCCAAGATGGAGGAGATCACTAAACTTAAATTCTCTGTTTTTTTTCTCCCTCTTTACATTGGCTGGATTCACACAATGTTGGGGTACGTCCCCACGGCACAGGACAAATACCGGTTGGTTTATTTATGTGCCATGCACAAGGCCGCGGGAGGAGGACTTTACTGCGCGATTAGCGGAAAAAAGCCCTCCCCCTTCACATTCACTTGTTCATATTCTGTCCGAAAACCGGACGGAAGAATGTGCAAGCACAATGTTTTTCGGGCGGCCGGTGGTTTGAAAAACCGCTAGGTGGAAAACCATGCAGTGGGGACTGCTGCACGGGTTTTCCATAGCGGTCCATGTAAAAGTTTGCTGCCAGTTTTTCAGACGGTCTGGCAAACCGTCTGAAAAACAGGCCGCAAACCATGGCCTTACTGTAATTGCAGATGGTTTACAGAGCAAATTACTTGTTTCAAATTCATGAATATCTACAGATTAGGAGCTTTTGAGCAGGAGCTGCTGCAATGCACGTCTGCTCTACTTCACTCTTAACTCAGATATTCTCTTTTAACTCGAAGCAAAAACTGGACCAAGCGATTGCTCTTATCTAAAAAAAAAAAAACTCTTACGTCAAGACGCTCTTCAGTCAAGGTACCACTATGGGTATTTACCACTTTTCTGTTTTATTTATTGCAATATTTTATATATAAAATATCCATATAAATATATATACACTCACCGGCCACTTTATTAGGTACACCATGCTAGTAACGGGTTGGACCCCCTTTTGCCTTCAGAACTGCCTCAATTCTTCGTGGCATAGATTCCACAAGGTGTTGCAACGATGCTCAATTGGTACCAAGGGGCCAAAGAGTGCCCAAGAAAATATTCCCCACACCATGAACCACCACCACCACCCTGAACGTTGATACAAGGCAGGATGGAATCATGCTTTCATGTTGTTGACCCCAAAAATTCTGACCCTACCACCCCGAATGTCGCAGCAGAAATCGAGACTCATCAGACCAGGAAAACGTTTTTTCCAATCTTCTACTGCCCAAATTTTTCGATGAGCTTGGGCAAATGGAGCCTCAGTTTCCTTGTTCTTAGCTGAAAGGAGTGGCACCCGGTGTGGTCTTCTGCTGCTGTGGGCCCATCTGCCTCAAAGTTCGCCGTACTGTGCGTTCAGAGATGCTCTTCTGCCTACCTTGGTTGTAAGGGGTTTGGGCTATTGAGTCACTGTTGGGCCTTTCTATCAGCTCGAACCATTCCCCATTCTCCTTTGACCTCTGGCATCAACAAGGCATTTCCGCCCACAGGACTGCCGCTCACTGGATGTTTTTTCTTTTTCGGACCATTCTCTGTAAACCCTAGAGATGGCTGTGCGTGAAAAATCCCAGGAGATCAGCAGTTTTCTGAAATACTCAGACCAGCCCCTTTTGGCACCAACAACCATCCACGTTCAAAGGCACTCAATCACCTTTCTTCCCCATACTGATCCTCGGTTTGAACTGCAGGAGATTGTCTTGGACCATGTCTACATGCCTAAAAAGCACTGAGTTGCCGCCCTGTGATTGGCCTGAATTAGAAATTAAGTGTTAACGAGCTGTTGGTCAGTTTTACCTAATAAAGTGGCCGGTGAGTGTATATATTACACACATACCCATAAAGTGGTATATACACACAAAGTGGCACCCTGACCTCAGAGCGTCTTGAGTTTTTTGAGATAAGATCAGTCGCTTGGTCTATGTTTTGCTTTGAGATAAGTGAAGGCGAGCAGATGTGCATTGCAGCAGTTTTCTGAAACTTCTGAAAACAGATCCCATAGACTTCAACAGTAGAAACGTTCTGTAGTCTCCACAAAATGTTGTTTTTTTTCTGCTCCTAGCAGTTTTTTAAAACCTGTTGCAAAAATCGCCAGAACAGAGCAGAAAATTCACTATTGAGTCTATGTAAACGGCCGGACGTTTTTTGGCCCTTTTCCTTTTTTTTTGTTGCAGAAATCCACAGCAACGATCGTTTCTTGACATGCACTGGACAAAAAGCTCAGTTTTATGAACAGTTTTAGGGTTTGGTTTTCAGTGAGTTTTCTCTCCAGTGCTTTATAGGCCCAGCCCAAAACTTAGGCTATGTTCACACGGCTTAAAATGGGCCGTATTTCGGTCCGTAATTACGCGCCGGAGTGTGCCATTTACGGGCTGAAAACGGCCCATTCATTACGGTCATTCACAGTTCTCATAGAGAACTATGGATTACGTCTCCTCTCCCCGCCTGGCGAAGTTGCCGGGCGGGGAGATAATTGACAGGTCACTTTCTAGCGGCGTATACGCGCCGCTAGCAGTGTTGGTCTCTGGGCCGGCGACGTGCCGGCCCCCCACTCACTCCCCCGCTCCCGCCTCGCCTCCGTCCACACGGCGTAATTGCGGGGCGAGATTACGCCCCACAGTTAAGCCGTGTGAACATAGCCTTACAGCAGAGTTGAATTGGTCATGTGGGGCGGCTGTGCTTGTTCTGACTGGAGTAATATAATCCCACAGTGTTGTGTTCTGCTGTCCTGTGTGAAATCAGATTATTGACGTTACGATAGATAACAAAGTCAACTCTGCTGTATCTGGCGCCAAGACCTGCTGATGACATGAGCTTTCTAATAGCTCTGCGCCGAGGAGTGGAAGCAATGACCTCACTGTGACTGTCAGCGCTTGCTATCCCTCATGCACGGTGCCTGCCAGAAGTGCTGGCCTGTGCTTGCTTTCCTACGTGTCCACCAGTCAGTAGCAGCTGCGGGAAATGGAGTGCCATTTGTGATTTATTGGAGGACAGAATGAATGAAAATCAATAGCAATTAGTTCAGTCAACACTTCAGCCCTTGTTCTGTACACCTCTGATGACGGAGCGAGATGTTGTATAGACATCTATAGCTTTGTATGTATGATGCCTTCCAGCTACGGATGTCAGCGGCGTACGTTCTTCATAAAATCCAGCGCTCCTCGGTAGTCTGATGTGACCACTGCATTTGCATCCTGCTCTGTTTTGGAAAATCCAGCTACGACCATCAGGAGTGTCACAAGTACATTTCGGTAACTTATTACTCTCGGCCTCAGAAAGTGAATGGGACTTGACTATTGTAAATTACAAATTTCCATGTTATAAGGTTGACCCAGCTTTCTAGGTTATACAACTCGGTCTCTGCTTTATGAATTGTGGGCATTGAAAACACAAGATATTTATTTTTTATTTTTCTTGCAAATTTATTTTAAAGGGGTTGTATCATTACATTAAATGGTCTTCAAAATAAGGAGACAGTAAAAACAAGCAACTTTGCAATTGGATGTCATTTGCAAAGCTGTCTTGTTTTCACAGTATTCCTTAGCTTCTGTTTCTATAAACACAGTTCCCCAGTGCCGGTCAGATCCCACCTCCTTTCATTTCATTGGCTGACGGCTCTACTAATTTACATTCTGTCTGGCCCCCGGTCATATTCACGGGAGCGTGCATTCCTGCCTCTCTCATTCAGAATAAGGGGCCGGCAACAATTTCACTCTGCACAGCCAGCAGCTGCACAGTAACACTGCAGCTGCTTCTACAATTAGAAAACAGAAGAATTGTGCCTCGGTGCCAAGAAATGTGCTGGGTTCATAGAAGACTGGATTCAAGTGTAACAAACCTCCAGCTGTGAGAGGAGAAGAGATCAGTGCACTGAGTTCATAGAAGACTGTCTAGACTGGATGCAGGGTGTGCTATGTAAACATACAGCTCTTACAAAATAAGACTGCATAGGAAGAGGAACAAAACAGTGACATGTGGACTCAGACAGAGAGGGGAGGGGAAGAGCAGGGATGTGCTATCACCTCCCACTGATCTCAAACAAACACACTGACTCGGGAGCGAGCATGAACAGTGAAGGGGGATGATGTCACCCCCCTTCAGTTAAGAAACACCCAGCTGGGAGGGGAAGAAAAGCCCCTGGATTTGAAGAGCTGAGAAGCTGAGAGTACAATGAAACAAACTGATGAAGAGATACAGCCCCTTTAAGGACCACTTCCATTTGAAAAACCGTATCCCTATTTTTTTTATTGCGATTTTACGAGCGAAAAACGCCTCCAGAATGGATGTCACTTATTTTTACAACTGTAATTGCATCCAAAAAACGGCTCCTAATTACGCTTGTGAAATACACTTCGTATGAACAAAGCGCATTTTGCATTATAATCAAAGGAAGATTTAAAGCTTGTCTGATTCTTGGCCATTTTTCAGCACATAAAATGCGCTAAAAAAAAAGGCCCAGAAAATGCTGTGTGAACATACCCTTAAAGCGCAGAGAGGTGGCCAGTAACCTACAGAAGCAGGAGATGAGAACTGCTGTAACTCTTAAGGAGGAAAATTGGAGCAGCAATGTATCTGAGAATAGTCTTTATTGCCTACGTGTTTAAAGGTAATCATTGTGGTTAGAATACCCCTTTAAGAGCATTTACAAAGAGCATCTCTTACTCTGCTTTACATGAACAACCCATGAATGTGAATGGGCAACGTGTAATGCTTAGTTTCACCTATGGTGGCGCTGTAGGGAAAATAAAAACTTGCTGCCAGGTTTTTACAGCTGATTGCGGAGGGTAACAGCAGAGGGACACCGAGCAACCAATTTCCTTGGAGATTCTCCTAACAATAGGAGTTGCCCTTTGAGCTACTTTTATTTTGACTATTTAAAGGGGTTGTCTCACTACACGGATTGCTTTTTATGTTAAAGATCTTGCAAAAACAAGTCACTTAACAATGTCCATTAACAGTGTCCTACCTATTCCTAGATATCCCCTCTTGTATGGGCTGCATCAGCTCCTCAGATCGCTATAGCTACAGACCTGTTTGATCTCTCCTGATAGGCTGCCAGCACAGGTTGCTATAGCTACAGACCTGGCTTCTACTGCAGCCTAGTGGAAGCCTGTAAACACACCCCTGAATTCAAGATGAAACCAAGAAAACAGGACTGAGGTGAGATGAATCAATGTAGTGAGACAACCCCTTTAATCAATTTGTATTTTGACGGGCCTGAGGCTGTTGGTCTTGGCTCTGAAAATTGCAAGGTTTTCTGTTTGTATTCACTATGAGGATGTGCTGAGTTAAATGTGTTTTTTTACTTCTTGTAACAGGAGATCTGGACTAACAATCCAGCCCCTTGGCCCCTATGTAGCCAGCAGCCCTCCACAATTGGCGGCCCAGTAGGGCGCTGGAGGTGCAGAAATGCTAAACCTTTTTTTTTTCCATGACTAAAAGCAATGTGTGCTTGTTCATTCCTTACTGTAATAATAATGCCATGTTCACTTAGCCTTCCTCCTGGGACCTTGAAAACCTCAGTCTTGTGCAGCACTGATCTCTCGCTGCCATATGGCTCTATCTGTTTATCTAACCCTGCGGTTTAGAAACTGAGGATTTGACTGTTAATGGAGACTCGTCGCTTCTATCTAAATTTACCACTCTCCCTCTCGGAAGGATTTAACCTTAGAAGCAGTGAAGTCATTTGGCAGATTAGGATCCTGAAGGAGAAAACCATTTTCACCGGTTTCAGCTTGTGATGTCAGCGGCTCATTAGTTTCTGCAGGCGAATGGTTTCGCTGCATAAAACTGCTCCTGCGCGTTTCAGGCAGTAGGTCATGGCGTTGTCACCTCCACACGTGACCAGAGATCTGTGCAGTATCTATACAGCGAAAAATTAGAACAGATACACTTGCAAACATGAAGCATGCAGTTTTTAATTCGATCGATTTGACTTCTATTAGCAAAAAACCAATTCCTATACACATCCATTAGAACACGCTGCGTAGGCTTTACATATCAACGCATCCAGCACACCCGACTGTGGAATAAAATGATAAAATCCAAAACTTTTATTCCATATCATTAAAATGGTAGAATTGTCAAAAAAGGGTATAGAGATACCCAGCATCGTGGCTCACTGTACTGACGCGTTTCAGACACTATGGTCCTTATTTGTGTCTTTAAAATGGTGGAATTGTCAAAAAGGATATAGAGCTATCCAGCATCGTGGCTCACTGTACTGATGCGTTTCAGACACTATGGTCCTTATTTGTGTCTTTAAAATGGTGGAATTGTTTAAAAAAAAGGTATAGAGCTACCCAACATCGCGGCTCACTATACCCGACGCGTTTCGTGTCTGAATAAGGACCGTAGTGTCCGAAACGCATCGGTACAGTGAGCCACTATGCTGGGTATCTCTATACCCTTTTTGACAATTCTACCATTTTAAAGATATGGAATAAAAGTTTTGGGTGCTTTCCACTTTGTCCGAGGGATCTTTCTAAGGCTACTAACCTGGTGTGGGCGATAATGAGCTGGGCAATATTTCTAACAGTAAGACTGTCCTTGTTGCCTATAGCAACCGATCAGAGCTCCACTTTCATTTTCCCAGACCAGAGATGAAAGCTAAGCTTTATTGGTTGCTATGGGCAACAGACTGTCTTACTGTTAAACAGTTGGGATAAATAAGGCCCAGTACATTTAAAAACTTTTTGAATGTGTTCGCAGTGTGCTTGTGTTTTGTATAGATCCGTAATGGGCCATTTATGTTCAGAATATGGGCATAAATATCACTGTAAAGACCATAGCTGCTGCTACAGGGCCCAGAGGATAATGGAGCCCACTAATCTCACACAAACAGTGATCTTTTTCTCTAGGCAACAGCAGAGAGGCTTTGTGCTATCTATCTGTACTATGTGGACTCTCTTAAATACCCTTGTTGCTGCTGCTGCTATAGGTTCTGCTTGTATTAGGTGGGGGGCCCATTATATTTTGCTACAGGGGCCTACAAATTCTAGTTATACCCCCTTCTCACAATCCTAAATCGGGCCAGTCTTCTCAGCTTTAATAAACAGTCATGGAGGTACAGGGGGCCTTTACTGTACCCCATTTCTTAAAGCTTTGTATATAACAGTGAAATTTACTTGCTCCCTTAAGATTCTGTGTGAACTGATGTATTCTCCCCCAGAAGTATTGCTTCTGGAGAATAGCTTATTATATATGGCCCCTGACTGAATATTGTAGGACAGAACCACAGAGTTCTGTGTGTGGCCATTCAGTCTCTGTTCCGTGTGGTTGAGGCCTAAGAGGGTGCTATGCTCCTTCACCTTGTCAGAAGACGGGAAGTCACTTGGAGTGAAGTTGGATCATGCTTGGTGGTAGGTTGGCTTGAAGTTGAATCATACTTTTTGGGGAAAGTTGGCTTGAAGTTGTATCATACTTGGACAAGTTGGATGGCAGTTGAATTATACTTGGTGGCAAGTTGGCTTGACGTTGGATCATACTTGGTGGCCAAGCTGACTTGAAGTTGGATCATACTTGGTGGAAAGTTGGCTTCAAGATGGATGGCAGTTGGATTATACTTGGTGGAAAGTTGGCTTGACTTTGGAACATACTTGGACAAGTTGAATTGCCGTTGGATTATACTTGGTGGCAAGTTGGCTTGAAGTTGGCTTTTACTTGGTGGCAAGTTGGCTTGAAGTTGGCTTTTACTTGGTGGCAAGTTGGCTTGAAGTTGGCTTTTACTTGGTGGCAAGTTGGCTTGAAGTTGGATTTTACTTGGTGGCAAGTTGGCTTGATGTTGGATCATACTTTGTGGAAAGTTGGCTTGAAGTTGGATCATACTTTGACATGAAGTCCGATCATACTTGGAAAAGTTGAATTGCAGTTGGATTATACTTGGTGGCCAAACTGGCTTGAAGTTGGATAATACTTGGGGAGCAAGTTGGCTTGATTAAGTTGAAACTGACATCTCCTTTAATAAAGCTGTGGTGCAATACCAGACACGACCCATTGACATGTGTGGCGCTGTTTCTGTAAAAAAAAGAAGCCATGTTTTTTTTCTTATTCTGTACTATTTTGTACCTATTCCACAACATGAGACGTGACCCGTGGTGTCACTGGTTGACCACCACAACGTGTTTTCCAGTTACATGGTACACCCTTTCATGTACCTCCGTGATTTACTAAACCTTACAATTTTAGTTAAAACATTTTCCCATAGCCACATAACAGT
Source organism: Phyllomedusa bahiana (assembly GCA_025379985.1). NCBI lineage: Eukaryota > Metazoa > Chordata > Amphibia > Anura > Hylidae > Phyllomedusa > Phyllomedusa bahiana. The sequence goes on from JAODAL010000027.1 coordinate 282,105, forward strand.
GCGTTTAGATTGCCGGTCCCAGCAATTGCTTTACGGCCTCACGTCCCATTGCTGTATGACGCTTCTTGTTTTGCGTCCGTTTATGATTACCCACTTGACCTTGGCATATGTTGGTGCTATATATAATTTTGTCCCTCCATGTAAATTCTAAGTTTACACCGCAGGCTGTGCGTGCTTTGTAATTCGCCGGGGCATGGAGACTAGCAGAATTTAAATACTTTCAATCAAGGGAGATGATTATAATCAGGCCCACTTTGTGTCTGCTCCTCCAAGTGTTTTCTTCTCAAGGGCATATAAAACAAAGGAGTGCAAGCTTTTTAGATTTGTAAGCAGCATTTTTATTATCCTATTAGTCAATTATGGCTTTTGAGATGGCGGAATAAGTGACAGAGCAGC
>JAODAL010000027.1:287500-410000 GCA_025379985.1 Phyllomedusa bahiana
ATCTGCCTCCCCTTCTCGTGGACCCCTGTATCTGCCTCCCCTCTCGTGGACCCCTGTATGTGCCTCCCCTTCTCGTGGACCCCTGTATCTGCCTCCCCCGCGCGTGGACCCCTGTATGCGCCTCCCCTTCTTGTGGACCCCTGTATGTGCCTCCCCTTCTCGTGGACCCCTGTATGTGCCTCCCCTTCTCGTGGACCCCTGTATCTGCCTCCCCTTCTCGTGGACCCCTGTATGTGCCTCCCCTTCTTGTGGACCCCATTATTTACCTCCTCCAGATCGTCGATTTCTAAGAGGGGCTACAGAGTATCTCTCTGGAGGACCTGACGCGTCTGCATGTTGCATAGACAAACCATTGTTTTCACTGGGCTTTGTGTAATACTTGACTTCACCTGTAAGGGCGCTACAGGGAAATGAAATACCTGCTGCCAGCTTCTTTATAAATTGCAGCTGGTCGCTGGAGGTCCCAAGTTTTCCAAACCGCAAACATAAAATCTGCAGCCGCCGCAACGTTAGTGTTTCCTTCCCCTTAAGATAAAATTAAAGGGGTTTTGCCACGATGTAATGTTGACTTGGGATCCTCCAAAATGGGTATTTAACCACTTATCTAAATATATGTGATTACAAAAAGTGAAGCCTGTGAGAGCTACAGAATTGCTCAGTCCCCCTTCGTTTCCTGAAAGTTTACATTAGACACGACCAGGACACTGACAGGAGCTGATCTGGCCAAGCTTGCATGTTTGCACTTCTTTTCTGATGACAGGGAACATGAAGGAGCTTGCAAGAGGCTGGGGAGAAAGTGCAGTGTATGAGGCTGTCTGCTGTATAGAGCATCCACTGGTTGTAATGTAATTATTTGAGTAAACATTGCAGACGCTCCCTTCTTCCTCACTCTATGCACACCCCTCACCCTCTCACCCCTGCAGCCGTTCATGCTTTGTTTATCTTCTCCTCTGAGCAGATAAGGGGTAAGGAACTCACTTCGTGGCAAAACCCCTTTTAATCTACCTCTCAATTTCTCAGGTATTTCCTTCCTCCTTCATTTAACTTGTTTACTCCCAGCAAGATTCATTGCCGGCAACTGCTAAATCATTTTGGTTGTGATAAAGCGCGGAAAGATTGTCAAAGATCTGACGAACAGAAGTTCGCGCTTCGCAGCATATGGCAGTTTCCCCACATCGAGCCTTCTCTGAAGCCTATACATCAGCGCGTATGCGCCGCTCTTATGCTGCGCAACGTCACTAGAATTTTATAAACTTCTTCACAACACATTTGATGGCAATCTGTACGACTCGCTGCACTGTACGCGCTGAAAGCTGGCAAGGACGAGCGTCACTTTTTTTTTTTTTAAAATTAAAAAGAAGATGTAGTTTTGAAAAAGGGAATTTCTCTAAAATTCCTATAAACCGGTTTGTGTCACAGAATTTTCTGCCGAGTCTTTCAGAGAGGGGTCATTACAGGCAGTCCCCGGGTTATGAACAGGATAGGGACCGTAGGTTTGTTCTTGAGTTGTATTTGTATATCACAAGGCATTATGGGAAAGGAGCTGAGAAGCTCAACCGCCCTCTATTGGATGTAATAAATCCTCAATTTGCTTTTGACCCACTGGGTCTTTGGAAAGCAAAAGGGATATTTAGCCAAGCCAGCATCACCCTTCTGTATACAGCCGTTTCAGGGTGTTTGCCCCTCATCAGTACAGAGCAGAGCGATGGGAGTGGGAGGCAATGAGTGACTCAGAAAGGGAAGATCTCTCCTTAGGGACAGCACCATATAGGCGCGTGGAGATTCGAAATTGCCTTTTGCACTCCACGAAGCATCTGCATATCACAAGGCATTATGGGAAAGGAGCAGAGAATTTGTACGTAAGTCGGAGCAGGTACATTTATTAAATGTAACTCGAGAACAAAGGGTTTCTTTTTTTAGTTTCGGATAGTGCAGGGAAGGGTTTTTACATTTGTTTTGCTTTCTGTGCCCCTGTTAAGAAGATTTCACCTCATTTTCACCTCAGTGCTGCGTGAATGCTGGAATTTTGTTCCACATTGTATCTGTGTGGCCCCTGGAACGCAAGTGTCAGCGCCCCAAAAGTCACGGGGGACAATTGTAATTTAAACGTTTAATTTTGGGACTCCCTTATAAGTTTTTTTAATATGCGACTGTTTGGGGGAAAGAGGGCCTAAAAAAACCCAAAAATTTTTTGCTTTGGTGGTTAAGGTATTTCTATATTAAAATCACATCGCTGTTATTTTCTTTCATTTTCTTCTTGTAGTTTTGTGCGGGAGGGTCACAATTAGTTTAAGGTGATTTATACTTTCCCTTTAAACGGGAAAATGTGTGCTTTTTTTGGGTTCTGTATCCCATTCACTTTTACTGACTGCATTCCTCTTTTATTGGCTCCCCATGGTCTGCTGGGGTAGCATTATGTAATCCTAGGAGAGTGGGAAAGTAACCTGGATAGCAGTGAGAATGTTCCCTTAGTTAATGAATGACCTGGGCCCCATACTGTGCAGATTATTCCGCTATACTGTACACTCTACTGACCTCCTGTCATAGTCAATTTTTTTTCTTTTAAAAATGCATTAGATTTATATTATTTAAGATCTTAAAGGAATTTAACAGTTTGTGATACTTAATGCAGTTTCCTACTTGGAACTTCCCTACCTGTCCCTCCCCTAATTCTCTGCGTGTAGTGGTCTATTCCACAATGGTGCTGATAGTAAGGCCAGATGCTAATGTTTTTCCCTGGTTTTGCTGAGCTGTGTAAAGCAAGGCGATAATAATAGATGGATAAAGTTTTACAAAAATTTCCTGACCAATCTTTTTGGTTTACCCCTTTGTTGGAAAAGGTGAACCGCCACTCCAAGTTCCCTTCCCAGACTGCTCTGCCTGTGTCCATTTAGTCATGTTGCTAAAACCCGGGAACAGACGCCCCCCGCTATACTTTTCTCAACAAAGTTTCCCTTTATTATTTTTAATTGTTTCTCGACACCTCAGGATACAGTTGATGGCCGGTCCTGTCATGGTATGATCGGCCGATACCAAGAGCTCTTTTAAAGGGGGCCCCGGCCCGGATTTGCGCCTCGGGGGGTTCTGGGGTTGTGGCTTTGGGGTATCAAAAAGCTTTTTTTGCTTTAGATTTTTTTGGGAATTAATATCCGGTCTGCTTTTGTTCTTTGTAGTTTCAACAATATGAACTCCCTAGGCACCCTTAAAAGTTTATTATAACAAAATAAAAACAGAAGGGAAAAACCCCCCCCAAATCCTCTCCCTCCCTTTTTTTAATTTCCCCCCCCCCTTTTCCCCCTTTCTTTTCCTTCTCCTTTTCCTTCTCCCCCTTTCCTCACCCCCCCCCCTACCCTTTTTCCTTCTCCCCCTTTTCCTTCCTTCCCCCTCTTCCCCCCTTTTCCTCCCTCCCCCCCTTTTCCCCCCCCTTCTCCCTCCCCCCCCCCCCTTTCTTCCTCTCCCCCCCCCTTTCCTCCCCCCCCCTTCTTTCTCCTTCCCCCCCCCTCCCCCTTTTCCCCTTTCCCTTTTTCCTTCCCCCCCTTCTTTCCTCTTCCCCCTCCCTCTTTCTCCCCCCCCTCCCCCCTTCTCTTCTTTCCTCTCCTCCCCCCCTTTTCCTCTCCCCCCCCTCTCCCCTCCCTCCCCCCTCTCTCTTCCCCTTTTTCCCTCCCCCCCCCTTCCCCCTCTCCCTCCCCCTCCCCCTCCCCCCTGCCCCGCCCTCCCCCTCCCCCTCCCCCCCCTCTTTCCTCTCCCTCCCCCCTCTCTTTTTCCCCCCCCCTCCCCCTCTTTTTCCCCTTTTCCCCCCTCCCCCTCTTTCCCCCCTTTCCCCTCCCCCCCTTTCCCCTTTCTCCTTCCCTCTCCCTCCCCCCCCTCCTTCCTTCCCCCCTCCCCCCCCTTTTTCTCCCCCTTTTCCTCTCCCTACCCCCCCTCCTTTTCCCCCCTGTTTCCCTCCCCCTCCCCCTCCCTTTTTCCCCTCCCCTCCCCCTCTTTCCTTTTTCTCCCCCCCCCCCCTTTCCTCTCCTTTTTTTTCCCCCCCTTTCTTTTTCCCCCCCCCCTTTCCCCCTTTTCCTTTCCCTCCCCCCCTTTTCCCCCCCTTTCCCCCCTCCCTCCCCCCCCTCTTTTCCTCCCCCTCCCCCCCCCTTTCTCCCCTCCCCCCCCCCCCTTTTTTTTTCCCTTCCCCTCCATCTCCCTTTTTCTCTCCCTTCCCTCCCCCTCCCTTCCTCTTCCTTCCCCTTTTCCCCTTCCCCTTTCTCTTTCCCCTTCTCCCCCCCCCCTTTAACACAAATTTTGCAGCTCTCGTCCTAAAGGGGGTTAGATGGTGGAAACCTCACCTCTGTATAATAACAGTGTGTCCTTATGAAGCTTGCAGTATCGGGCACAATCCATGGTTAGGAGGGGCGCTATCTCTTGAGGAAAGCAGTCTTATTTTCTAATTCTGTAAAGCCTCATTAGAGGACCACTCTGGGTTCATTTTTTGTTCCTTTTAGTTTGTTAGAAATTGCTTCTGGATACACAGTAGTGCAAGTAATTTTGCTCACCTGCAGCTGAATACAGGAGGTCTCACTGCTGCTGTCATGTAACCTGTCCTCTAAGTTGCTGAAACAAGCAGCCTGCTTGTGTGACCTGGAAGTGAATCTTTTTATGTATTCCTATGGGAGGTTCAAAGACAGTCTCCTAGGAATGCATAGAGCCAGGCTTGCTGTCAGAATCAAAAGCACAATATCGATCATGTAACCTAACACGGACTGTTGCATCAGCCAGACATCCTGTATGCACGCAGGGTAAAATTTTAAAAAAATTTTACTGGGCTTTAAAAGGCCAAACCCTTTCAGTGGGGAAAAAATTTTGGCCCCAGGAATCATTGACCTAACACGACTTGATCACCAGACATCCGTATCAGCTGCAGGGAAAAAAATTACTGGCATACAGGGGTAAGTCAGGTCATGTACTAAAAAAAGACTTATCACCAGAATCCTTTTGCAGTCAGGTAAGTAAATTTACTGGGGACTACGTGTAATCAGGGGTGACCTAACACAGACTTGCATCAGCCAGACATCCTGTATGCAGTTGCAGGTAAGTAAAGTTACTGGCCCTACAGAGTACCTAAAAGCAGTTTCTAATGAACTAAGGGGTCCTTAAAGAAGAGTGGGTTGTCGTTTTGGGTTATTCATCTAATAGGCAGTCTCCGCTGTTACAAGCTCCTAATGTTTGTTTTTGCCGGAGTTTCCCTTTAAGACCATTAGTTTGGGCGAAAGTCGGGAAAGTCAAAAAAGTACTTCTTTAATAAATTACCCTTGTTCTGTGATTTTTTTTAAGCGAGTTCTTTCGTCGCCTTCCAAAGGCAGAGCAATTATGTGATCACTGCTAATATACATTTCTCCCCTCACGGAAGGCTCCCCGGCTGCTGGCTTTTCCCGGGGCCCCAGAGTTACAAAAATTACATTTAGAAATTGGAATTGAAAGCTGCGTTTTGCTTCCCCTTCAGTAACAATGTTAGTGTTGATTGTATCTGCTTTGCCTAGTCCTGGGCTTCCATCTTCATTACAGCACAACACTGTGATCCTGCGCACTGGGAGAGAAATCCAAAGGCCCAGCTTCCAAAATTAGTTTTGCAAACCGAGTTCTATCTGTCTGCAGCTCAGGAGGAAGGCAAGGCTAGAGGGACATGGGTTTAAAGGAATCGTGCAATTCTTTAGGCTGCTGTCACTGTCTTTGCAGATGTAGCAGGGCCGAGTTTGTCATTTTTATTAAGGGGTTTCTCCTACAAAGGGTTGTGCTTTTTTGTTAAAGTCTTTAAAAAAAAATCACTTTGCAATTTTTCCATTAACGTGTCCCACTTTTCCTGATATCCCCTCTGTATGAGCTGCATCACTCCTCGGTCACATGCTACAGCTGTTCCTCCTCCTGAAAGGGTCCAGCACGGTTTCTATAGCACAGACCTGGCTTTTACTGAGCCTAGTGAAGCCGTAAACACACCCCGAAAATTAAGTGAAACCAAGAAAACAGGGTGAGGTGAGAGGAATCAATGTGTGAGACAACCCCTTTAATGCTTTTATGGGACCCAAAGTTTAAAACCCCACTATTATCACCGTTCACAAAGAGTTCAGGGGGGATATATGACTTTAGCACTGCCCATCGCACCGATCCATTTTTTTGGGTATCTTCCATGGTTGGACTACCCTAGTTACTGGACTATCTTGAGTACTCTTAAATTGGTTTTCTCACTATACAGTTTCACAGCCAACTTTAGAATCACACATGCTGTTCAGACTGTAGGTGGGGAAAAAGCGTGATTGGCATTTCAGTGTTCCTAGGGTTATTTACACTAACAACAGGAAGGGTTTATAAAATGTAGTTCTCAAGCTGCAGAGCTCTAAAGAGTGTTTACATAGCTAAAAGAAAAGCTTTCAAAGTCTGTAGTTAGAGATAAGACCCTGCAGGAGGTGACTCACCATTGTCGGAGTGAATGACTGATGGCAGCTTAGATCAATGATAGATGAGAGAGATGGTCATAACCAGAGAAACTTGTGTTCTAAAAAAAGGGTAAATTTTTTCTCATGAAAAAGAAAAATAAAAAAAAAGCAGTGTATTTAGGAAAAATCTACAATTCTCTGTCCCTGCATGTTAAAAGCTAATCATTGTAGTGAGAAATTGTTTTAAAGAGGGGTTTTTTGCCATGGTTTTCACAGGCCCGCTTTCACGCCAGCTTTTTTGGGTCTTACTTTCTGTTCAACGTGAGTGGTTCTACAGCAGGACTGACATTTCGCCTGCTATTCCTAGCTGAGCCTGTTAGAGGGACATTAGTTAAGGGGGGGTTCTAACATTAGAACAGAAGGCTTCAGAGCTCTAAGGGGGTAATATACAGCCAAAGCAGCTGGATCCTTCGCCCATTGACAATTCCTATATTAAAGTATATCATTGGGCTTCTTTATGTTTAAATTTAATGGGGGTCCTTGTCAGCAGTACCGCCCTGATAGCGACCCCCCGGAATCTGTGTTCACAGACCCAAATTTTTCCAAAAATTTACCATAGAAAAAAATGTGCCCTATTTTTTAAAAGTTTGAGGTGGATATGGACCTGTAGGCACCGTATTTAGGAGCCGTATAGCACTCATCCCAAATACTGCAGAGTGCATGAGGCTAAAGTTCCAGCTAATTTCGGCCCTACTTACGCGCCGCAATACGCCGGGTGTTTTGGGAGTCGCGCTGATAAGCGCGTACTCCTAAAGCATGTGGGGGCTGGCAGCCCGCCGGTCCCATTGACATGCATTACTTGCGGTGCGTAATCGCCACAAATAATTGCCATGTCACTTATCTCCCCGTGCGTACATTACGATCTTATTGTACGAGCGGGGAGAGGAGGCGTAATCCATAGTTCTCTATGAGAGCTATAGATTACCGTAATTGCGGCGTGCATTTCGCTGCGTATTAAGCGCAATACGCGCTGAAATTCACACGCAATTACGTGGCAAAATAAGCCGTGTGAACATACCCTAAGGTTTTGTTCACACGATGTACTGCGGATTGTGTACAGTATGTGCCGCAGTACATCATGTCTTTCGGGAGCTCGTGCTAATATGCGCGTACTCCCATGGGGGGCGGGGGGTTGACATTCATTACTTGCGGCACATATTCACCGCAAGTAATTGACATGTCACTTATCTCCCTGATCGTATTGTATGAGTGGGGAGAGGAGGCGTAATCCATAGTTCTCTATGAGAAGTATAGATTATCGTAATTTCGACGCGCATCTCGCCCGTATTAGAGCGCAAATACGTGGCGAAATGCGTGCCGAAATTACGCCGTGTGAACATAGCCTAAGGGTATGTTCATGTGACGTATTTTAAAGAGTAAATTTACTCTTCAAAATCCGCTTCCAAAACTGCTGGGTTAGAGGCAGATTTTGAAAAGCTCAGAGCGTTTTTTCAGACTTGTACGCGGCAAAAATAAGCTCCCCCATTGTTTCCTATGGGGATTTTACTCAAACACCTCAAGAATTGACAAAGCACTTTACGTGAGTAAAATCGTCCAGAAATATGCGCTGCAAATATGCTGATAAAACGAGTGTGTATTTTACATTGGAACCAATGAGACGTGTTTAGAACATTGTTTGAAGCTTATTTTGGGGCATATTTTGCGCAGAAATAAGCATGAGAATGTGTCGTGTGAACATATCCTTGAGTCGCACCAACTTATCGACCAGTCTGATCTGGTGCGTTGTAAGACGGCCCGTCTAAGGTTACGCTGTTAACTTTAGACAGCGATAGTAAATGAGGGCCGATATGTGTGAACCACACCACAAAATTAGTGGTTTAATGGCCTCTTTAACCTTTTACGATCCACTTATTCTAAATTGCTGTCGCGCCGTTCTCTCCTTTGTATTTTCCATACAAAAACTGAAGAAAGAAAAGAAAAACTCTAAAATATATTTTAAGTTTTTTTTTTTTTTTTTATCCTTTATATATTAATGTTTTTATTTATGTATTATTTGTACTTCTATGTTTGCTTTGTGCAACACTCCTCTGTTCCACCTGGAAATCTAAGACTTTCTTTGTTGCTCATAGCAACTAATCAGATCTCCCCTTTCATTTCATAAAGTGCTCTGAAGAATTAAAAGTGCGGTCTGGTTGCTGTGGGCTCTGGTTGCTATGGGCAACAGACCATCTTAGACCTAGACCGTTTTCATACATGTCCCTCAAGGTTCTTATAAAACATACTCTAAGATCGTTTTTACATGGAGGGGGGTGTCTTTGAGTAATTGCTGAAACATTTCAGGCGAGTTTACCGATTCTCTGTACCCTTCCTAATTGCGGTCATGTAATAAAAGTGGAACTGCCCTCGAAATTCATGGCTAGATGAACATCGCTCCGCAACATCAAGAAAATTGGACAAATGGATAGAACACTTTTTAGTGGGGTTTTCGTTTGCTCTTTTCCATTTGATATGTGAATGGCGTTTTCTTTTACATATTGTCTTCGCTTGTCGCCCTGGTTCATGTCATTCCTGGAAATGAACACATTTGCTGCAGCTTCACAGATGAGGCCTGGGATATACTGTAACCCGAGACTTGGTTCTTAAATTACCCTGGAAGGTTTGTAGAAATCCGTCATTTCCTGCCCTGTCATCGGCTCTCGCTCACTTCTCTATGATTATGTTGATCGTTGCAGAATTTATACTCGGAAAGTTTGATTTTGCCTTTTTCCTGGTTGCTGGTGGCTTTGTTGTTGTTGTTCCTGTAAATACAACCATTATTACCTCATGTTCCTATGAAGTCATTCATCTGATGTTGTTCTCCATAGTAACTAAAGCACATTCACTCCTGACATTGCCGTATAAAACCTCATAAGCACAACTTTATTACATCTTCAAGCTGCTTCCTCCTTTAGACTTCTATGGAGGATATCTCTGTAGAAGTGCCGCGCCCAGCAGAGTGCTTCCAGCTGGTATGGACAAGCAGGGACTCCCTATGACTCCACCTTGGGTTTTAGACCTTAAAGGGGTTGTCTTGCTACAAAGATCAGCTTTCAACATGTAGGAAACACTGAATGAAGACGTCTTCCAAATATATTGCGTTGTTAATTTTTTTGTTTTGTTAAGGAGCTACAAGTGATTTTATCACCTTCTGTGCTCTCTCTGGTTCCCCAAGTGACTGACCTGTGTACTTCTTCCCCCCTGCTGATAGCAGGGAATGATGTCATCACACAGGTCACGGGAGCACAGAACTCCGGACAGTGACAGCTTGTTTGTTATCTGATCTTTCAGACAAAAGACAGTAATTACTGCTGTTTACTTTAACTCAGAAGCTTCCCTGGTCCTGACAGCATGAGATTTATCTAATTAGCATAAGTCTCTATAGACAGAGCTCATATGCTAATTACAGACAGATTGACCAGGAAGTGACAGAGCAAAGCAGCAGTATTTCATTGATGCATCCTATGCAATTTTGAGATGAGACAACCCCTTTAATGAGAACTCTTTAGCTCTCCTGTTGCGTATGTCATAGTAAATACTCACCTTTCCCATGAAACCTAAGTTCAGGAGCATTTCAAACCTTGCATTACCATTCCTCTATTGTTCCTCCTGGAAGGGAATGAATAAATTGTTACCATTTCTATTGATAATAGGGGAAGGCCTCACTCCAGTGGTCTGTACTATGAACTAGTTTTTCAACAGCAAAAGGGCCACAGTTCGGGAACCACTGCCTTACACATTGACACTGTCAGCATAAGATTACAAAGTGTTAAAGGGAACCTGTCACATAGGTTGTGCCCCCCTTGCTGAGGACAGCACAAGCCAGTGTCAGACCTGCTGTTTCCAGCGCTGTGTCCCTTATTCTGTAAGATGCTGTAGTTTTAGAGCATTTAATGCTCATATCTTATTCATGAGCAGGTGTTAGCCCCGCCCACCAAAGGCTAGCCCCGCCTACTGACAGTTATTCACATGTTTCTACCTATTCAAATAGGTTTATCAGTTGAGGTGGGCGTGGCTAGCCTCAGGTGGGTGGGGCATGAAAAAAACTGACTCTTTGAATGACTCTTTTCTGGCTGAAAACTGCAGATTTGAGCACTAAATACTCGAAAACTCCTGCATCTTAGGCCTCGTTCACACGACGGGTTTGGCCAAGCCTCGTCCTACCCTCGCCTCAAACTCGTGTCTCCCGAAGCGGGTTTGCGGCGCGGGTGCTGGCCGTGGTCGCGGCGCAAGTGGGGCATGGTTTGGGGCGCGGCTTGCGGCGAGGGTTTGCCCCCATACGAATTAGTAGGCAGGGGCCAAGCCACGCACCAGCCGCAGCGACGCCCGAGGCAACACCGCGCAGCCGCCACGCTGAGGACTCCCTGTCAAGAATTGACAGGAGAGTTCTCAAACATGGACGGCAAACCCGCGGCGTGTGAATAGTAACGCGGTTTCCAATAGGAAACCATGTTACTAAACTGGGCGCGATTTGGACGAGGTTTTGGCCACGGAAACCGCGTCGGACAAATCAGTCGTGTGAACAGGGACACAGCGCTGGAAACATCAAATTTTTCCAGGAGGAATAAAAGAGGAGCGGTTGGTGACTGACACATGACACCTGAAGAAGAGCAGTCTGCTGTCCCGCTAGTATAGAAGTGCGCACCTCCTTATAAATTTCCATTGTTGTCCTTTGGATTCTTTGATGGCTTTTTACGCTTTTATATTTGTAGAAAATCTGCTTTGCGGAGCCCTATTTATTCTTTGGCCAGGATAATAATGGCGCTTGTTACCTGTAATCATTTATAATTTTGTACAATTGTCCACAGTTTTCCTCCAAACAGAAATGGGAATGATTTTTTTTCTCAGGCTTGAAATGATTCCCTTTTGGAGACTAAGTGGCCTGAATGGCAAATACCTGTGGTGCTGGTGACTGTGATTGGACACGTGCCTCGCGCCTCAATCACAGACTCCTGTCTGTGCAGAAAATCAGGTGACGTTTGTACAAATTGGGTAAAATCTGAAATTCCTGAAACGCCCATAAGTGATGGATTACGTGTTGTAGTCTTTTTAATTACTTTATTATATATTATAATTTTTATTTTTTTTATTAATTACTTTTTTATTATATACTGTATTACAATATATTTTTTACCATTTATTTTTTTCTTCATGTTTCTCACTTTACTGTATCCTGCAGTGCTGCTTGGAAAAAATCAGATTTATTTCCACGTCTGCCAAAGCTCTGGAGGAGCTTATAGTCTAATTTCCCTACTGACACACAAAAGGAAACAAACATACGTTAGAGTCTTCAGGCTACCTGTGCGGAAGAAGAGTAGACGTAAACTTACTTCACACTGGTCTCTAAGACTGCAACAGTACTTAAAATTGCACCCCTATTCTTTATAGAAAATGTAATCCAATCTGTAGGCAGCACACGATACTGTATGAGCTAAGCAGATTGAAATACATGTATTCGGGAAAATATTATGTATTTAATTTTTAAGTATTCTGGGCTTTGGAGTCCAGTGGGTGGTGCTAGACTATGATTGACAGCTGTGTCTGTATGCATATGCAAAGCCTGCCAATCACCACGTAGGACCACCTACTTGACTCCCATTGAGTTATTAATAAATAACTAGTTGTAAATATTTTTGCATAGATTTATGTATCTTTTACTTAGTGGGAGTCCAGTGGGTGGTCCTAATCAGTGATTGACAGATGTGACCACCCACTGGACTCCCACTGTGTAATAGAGTGTAAGTCTTTGCGGGCAGAGTCCTTTCCCTCTGTACCAGTTGTTAGTCATTTATTATTGTCAGTGCACTTTGTCTGACATTTTATGTATGTAACCCCCCTCGAATGTACAGAGCCCTAGAATTAAGAGCGCTTTAAAATAAACAATAATAATAATAATACTATGGCTTTGTGTATTGTTACTTTTTGAGAGTGCTGTAGGCAGTCTTTCTCGGTGATTGATTACTTAGTGACTGGCAGCTATGTCTATGCATACTCATAAAGGAAAGTCTGCTAACCACTGAGTAGGTCCTCCCACTGGACTCCCACTGAGTAGTTAAAAGTTTTATTTAGAATTCTTCCATGATGTATATTATGTGGGAGTCCAATGGGCATTCTACTTCTTGATTGGACAGCTTTTCTTTATAACTATGCCTATAGACCCAGCTGTCAATCTGTGATTAGGACCGCCTACTGGACTCCTAAGCCCAGAAGGATTAAATGAATAAAATACTAGTTGTACTGAATCTTTCCCCACAAGTGTTTATCAGTCTTTTCAGCTCCTCCTGCTCTATAACAAGCTGCTTAGAGTTGTTCAGCCCGTTGAGTTTATCCCACTGTCAGATGCCATTTTGCTGTTTTTATAAATGGGTCCAAACTTGATTTTGATAATTTTTCCATAATTTTTTATAGCAATCAGATCTCACTCTTTCTGATACAGAGCTCCAGACCCCCTGCATTGACTCCGCTGACAGCCTCCCCACTCCTCTTTTAAAGGGGTTGTCTCACTACACTGATTCATCTTACCTCAGTTCTGTTTTCTTGGTCTCACTTTGAATTCAGGAGTGTGTTACTGGCTTCTACTAGGCTGCAGTAGAAGCCAGGTCTGTAGCTATAGCAACCAGTGCTGGCAGCCTATCAGGAGAGATCAAACAGGTCTGTAGCTATAGCAACCTGAGGAGCTGATGCAGCCCATACAACAGGGGATATCTCAGAATAGGTAGGACACTGTTAATGGACACACATTGCAAAGTGACTTGTTTTTGCAAGATCTTTAACATAAAAAGCAATCCTTGTAGTGAGACAACCCCTTTAAGTAACCAGCCACTGTAAATTTTCCATTGCGCAGCGGTAGTGACGGTTACATGGACACCCAATTATCTGCACTGTACAATTATCTTGTGTTCAGACTTTTCAAACACCTTCCTTCCGTAGAGATTATCCAATTCTAACATGAGGTTGTTAACGAATAATTAACTGCTGACTCCGTCAGTGCGGTCGACCGCGCTCAGCAGGACCCGGGGGACCATTATGTCTGGGGGTGCAATAGTTAAGGTAAAGGTGTAATTTAATTTTTTTTTTATCTCCATGATAATTGGTCTTCATGGGTTGCAGCACGGAGACGGTCACACATGCCTTGACTTCCTTTGCGTTTCGGCGTCCGGATTCGGGCTGGTTCACATCTGTGTTCAGCTTTCTGTTGTTGTTGGAATCAGAAGAACGGAAAAGAACAGTTGCTCATTCATTACAATGGGGTTTTTTTGGGGGCCGGATGTAAAAACAGATACCTATCCCCTTACATCTGCTTTCCAATAACTTCAATGTCTAAAGAAAAAAAGGGAGGGGTCCTTTCTGTCAGATTTCTGTTCGTTTTTGTTTTTTTACTCTTTACACTGATGTCAATGGAAAACAGATGCAAGTGGAGGGGTGTTCACTTTTTACGTCCATTATTAGGGCTAGTTCACACGGCTGATTGCCGGCGTAATTGCGGGACGGATTTCGCCCCGCAATTACACAGTCTGCCGTGCACCGGGGGCGGGGCGGGGGGCTGGCCGCTCTCCGGCCCCATAGACATCTATTATTCACGGCGCGTACACGCCGTAAATAATTGACATGTCACTTTTCTCCCCACTCGGTGGATTCGCCGAGCGCGGAGAAGAGACGGAATCGATAGTTCTCTATGAGAACAGTGGATTACCGTAATGAATGGGCCGTTTTCAGCCCATAATTTGCGCACTTCGGCGCGTAATTACGGACCGAAATACGGCCCATTTTAAGCCGTGTGAACATGGCCTTAGAGACCATCAGTTTTTCTGCATATCCAAATTTCATCCACCCCAAAAAAAAAAAAAAGGGTTGGTGCTTGACAGAAATAAACGGATGCAAAGACGCAAAGTGTCTGTACAAATCCTCTAAGAAAAGCGGATGATTGCACTTTGCTTTGCATTATTTAAAGGGAGCCTGTCACATTGAACATGTCATGCGATATGCTGGCAGTATGATATAGAGCAGGAGGAGCAGATTGATATATAGTTTTGTAGGGAAAGATTCAGTGAAACTTGTATTTTAGTCATGTAAATCCCTGCTTATTCTGGGTTAAGGAGTCCAGTGGGCGGTGTTGTCAGTGATTGACGGCTATCTTTGTACGAGTATGTATAATCACTGATAAGACCGCCTACTGGACTCCTTACCCCAGAATAAGCAGGGATTTCAAATAATAAAATAAAACACAATGGGCCACATGTATGAAAAATGGTCTAGGTCTAAAACTCACTTTGTTGCCCATAGCAACCAATCAGATCTCATACTAACCAATCAGAGCCCATAACAACCAATTAGAGCCCATAACAACCAATTAGAGCCCATAACAACCAATTAGAGCCCATAACAACCAATCAGAGCCCATAGTAACCAATCAGAGCCCATAGCAACCAATCAGAGCGCCCCTTTCATTTTTCCAGAGCAGTGCATGAAATGAGAGGCGCTCTGGTTGCTATGGGCTCTGATTGGTTGCTATGGGCAACAGTGAGTTTTAGACCTAGACCGTTTTCATACATCTGGCCCATGTGGCAGCTCTTCCTGCTCTATAACATCCTACCAGCAGATCAGATAGCACGGTCAATGTGACAGGTTCCCGTTAATGTCTGTTGTTTTTTTTTGTTTTTTTTAAATAGGTATTTTCCATCCATTTTTGATGGAAGTTTCGGATGCGAACCAGGCCTTATGACTGTGATACACTTATCTTCTGTAATTTTAGACTGGGGTGACACGTCACCTTTGTGTTGCGATTTACAACTGCTGCAAAATTTGGGAGCAATTAGAAAAAAAAAATGGAAGAATGGAAAGCCAGCTCACTATGTGAAGACAAATCCGTATATCCTTGTGCACGGACTCCGTTCCACATAAACAGAAATACCGTACATCTTGCTGAAGGGAGTTAGACAAATGCTATTATCTAATAACAAAACAGAAGACACACATCTGCTTACGCGTTTCGAGCACTAGTATGTGCTCTTCATCATAGCAAAGTTACCTATAATCTAAGTTTAATGTAAAACTCTATGGAGAGTAAAAGGGGTTGTCTCACTACAGGGATTGCTGCTTTTTATGTTAAAGATCTTGCAAAAACAAGTCACTTTGCAATATGTGTCTATTAAGTGTCCTACCTATTCCTAGATATCCCCTCTTGTATGGGCTGCATCACCTCCTCAGGTTGCTATAGCAACAGACCTGTTGGATCTTTCCTGATAGGCTGTCAGCACTGGTTGCTATAGCTACAGACCTGGCTTCTGCAGCTTAGTAAACACACCCCTGAATTCAAAATGAAACCAAGAAAACAGGACTGAGGTGAGAGGAATCATTGTAGTGAGCCAGCCCCTTTAACTATGAAACCATCAGCATTCAGAAAAAAAAGCATGCAGTAATGCAACACATGAAGCCAGCCTTAGGCAAGGTTCACACATTGCATTGTTCCATTTTCTTAAAAAAGCATATCCGTCTATCAGGGATGATTTAAAAAAAAAAAAATGTTGACACTCGCTTTTTAACTCCACTGTTACCAGTACTGCTGTCATTCCCGGTGATGCCATCTGATGACGTCATGAGCAGTGCTCTCATGAAGCCAAGCGGTCAGACTGCCGCGGGCTGTGACTGCTGGATCACATGACGTCATCGGCCAGGTCCGGCGGTGGCGCTGGGACGAGCGAAGGTGGCTTAAAAGGGAAATTCTGTTCTTTGGGTTTTTTTTTTTCTTTTTTTTTTTTTTTTCATGCCTGACTGACGAGCAATTTCAAATATTGCAACGCCCCTTTAAACCTCCAGCAATGACATTTGGTGCCAACATGTGACCACTGCAGCCAAACGCGTCGGCTCTGGAGACCATGTGTACAGAGCCCGGCGGGGACTGGGACACACTGCATCAGGATAGCAGGGATGGAGCCCCCCTCCATCCCAGCTATCCTGGCACTCCTGATGCAATGCGTCCCAGTCCCCGCCGGGCTCTGTACACATGGCCTCCAGAGTCGCTGCGTTTGGGGGATTGTTGTGAGTTTTGTTTTCTTTTCCTTTTTTTTTTTTTTTCCCATAACTTCACAAATGCATTTTATGTTAATTTTTTTTCTTCCAATCATTGACTGTCTATAGATTTTTATGTTTTTTTTTTGCTCCATCCCATTGCCTTCCCCAGTCTCCGCTCCCTCGCAGACCTGTTGTTTCTGATTATCACATATTCCCGATGCTGACAGTGTTAATCTGTCACTAATTCCTGTCCTGCCAATCACTCGTGTGTTAAATATTTCATATTTTTGCAGCAGGATTAGCGACGTACTTATTTTTAGGTTGCCTGGGACTAGGAGACAGGTGTGCAAATTCCTCCGCTTGTCAGGGATTTGTCAAGGAAAAGCTGGATTTGAAGTGTGGGCGCACCCTGGGAACCGTTCTCACAAGTTACTGTCCCGCATGCAGGAGGCACTGGCAGGTCTGCTGCCGGCTCTTCACCCTTCATCACCTTCGTCTTCTATTCTATAGCGTTAGGTGCCGAAAACCTAATCCAGAGCATTAAATCGCTGCTGCCTGTAGAGGATTATAATGATAATTTTCCGTGTGCCACAGACCTCAGCACAGTCTTCAACAGTCAACCAGCAGTCAAGAACTTATTGAATGTGTTAAAGCATATGCTTTGCCTGCCTTCCGGGCATGAGCGACATACAGAACAGGACGGGTAACTTCAGTCTGATTTATGCCACTCTTGTCGGTCTCTTAGTACAGTTTTGAAATATACTTTCTACATATATACTTGCCAGCAGTTCAAATTTTGATGGGATAATCCCAGGAACTTGACTACAAAAGGAGTAGTCCTTATCAAATACTCCCAAAAGGAGGCATTTAGCGGGCTTTATAAGAGTGGGGCTTAAAAGGGTGTTCTTCCTACACTAATTAGCATTAAAAGGGTTGTCTGTGTGGGTGTGTTTTTTTTTTTTTATGTATTAGGCCCACTATGGGTTGATATTTTTTTATATATATACTTTATTGACCTGTGTTGGGTGTGCATTTTCTCTGTAGATTTTTACTATTATGTATATGACAGTAAGGCCATGTTCACACGGCTTAATTGCGGGGCGTAATTACCTCGCCGGACCCATAGACTATCATTACTAGCGGCGCGTATACGCCGCTTGTAAATGACATGTCACTTATCTCCCCCCCGCGGCAGATTCGCCGAGCGGGGGGAGGAGACGGAATCCATAGTTCTCTATGAGAACTGTGGATTACCGTAATGACTGGGCCGTATTTCAGCCCGTAATTCGCGCAGTACGCCTTAGTGATGATGTTGGGTTTCTTTTCTACTGCATAGAAGAGCTGGCCGGCCTCCTGACTAGCGCGTGCGCTAGTCAGGAAGTCATGACTGCTGCTCTGTAGCTGCCCATCGCCATTCCCGAACACTGTGCCACACTACTTTGCATAGTGTGATTTATCGTTTGGAAATTGGTGCAGGCGGCTGCAGTGTAGAAGCACCGGTTGTGATGTTGACTAGTGCGCATGCGCGCTAGTCAGGAGGCCAGACGGCTCTTCTATAGTGCATGAGTCCTAGTCAGGAGGTCTGACATCTGTTGGATAATGCATGCACTAGTCAGGAGGTTGGCCAGCTCCTCTAAAGTGCATGCGCGCTAGTCAGGAGGTCGGACAGCCTTCATATAGTGCATGCGCCATAGTCAGGAGGTCAGGCGGCTATTCTATAGTGCATGCATCCTAGTCAGGAGGTCGGTCGGCTCTTTTATAGTTCATGAGTTCTAGTCAGGAGTTTGGTTGTCATATCTGTAGTGCTTGCACCCTAGTCAGGAGGTTGGCCGGCTCCTCTAAAGTGCTTGCATGCTACTCGGGAGCTTGGCCGGCTGTTCTATAGTGCATGTGCGCTAGTCAGGAGGTCGGACAGCCCTCCTATAGTGCATGCGCGCTAGTCAGGAGACCATCGCTACTATAGTATAGCCACCCACAGCCTGCCCCGAATCATGCCTCATACTATACAGACTAATGTGACACCACATTGGGTGACCTCTCGCCTTTTTGTTTTTTGTTTTCATGTTCAGTTTATATTGTTAGTTGTAGAGCATACATCATTTATTTTTTCTTTCGGTTATTAGCATTGCAGGAATACCAAATTTATATAGGTTATGACTGTGTGTTTTTACTCTTATTTTTTTTATTTGTAAAAATAAATCTTTTTTTCCCTATTCCGTTAAGGCTATGTTCACACGGCTTATTTGCGGGGCGTAATTACGCCCCTCAATTACGCCGTGTGGACGGGGGAGGGAGCGGGGGGCGGCACTTCGCCGGCCCATAGACTATCATTACTAGCGGAGCGTATACGCCGCTGGTAATTCACATGTCACTTATCTCCCCCCGCGGAGTATTCGCCGAGCAGGGAGAGGAGACGTAATCCATAGTTCTCTATGAGAACTGTGCATTACCGTAATGACTGGGACGTATTCCAGCCGTAATTTGTGCACTCCGGCGCGTAATTACGGACTGCAAAAAATGTCCCGTTTTAAGCCGTGTGAACATGGCCTTACAGGGATGTCTTAATCATGTGATTCTGTCATCTCTTCTTCTTATACCCTGAACAGTATTAAAGTACACGATCTCTTTCTGTGAGAAACTGAATCAATTGTGATTTGCAGTGAAATATTTCCTTTTAGGACACATTGATTTATGCCTTTTGACAGGTGGGGGCCAAAATTGCCCAAGAATGCCTCTGGATTGACCGGGGACATCCCTGAACAAACCAGTGTTTCCTGGGAATGCTTGTTTTTGGGTGGGGATTTTTAGAAGCCGTGCCCCTTGGTGGGCCAGTTTGTGGGCTGCAAGTGGCCCACAGTCCGTATGTTGTGCAGGCCTGCCTTATGGGTTCATTATTTCTATCAATTGTTGTAAAAGAAAAAAGTTTTAAAATGACACAACTCCCTCCCTTCATCCACATGTTCTTCCCACTGTGGCTTAAACTTGATGGACATATGTCTTTTTATTATCTTACTAACTCCGTAACTTTGGGGACCTTTGACTGTCTTAACTTGTTGACAGGCCGCAGCCCTGTCAGGACACTCAAGAACATACTCAACCTGACATATCTTATTCTTAAAGGAGTTGTCTCACTACAAGGATTGCTTTTCATGTTAAAGGGGTTGTCTCATCTCAGTTTCATAGGGTGCATGAATGAAATAATGCTGCTTGGCTCTGTCACTTCCTGGTCAAGCTGTCTGTAATTAGCATACGAGCTCCGTGTATTCAGACTTCTCTGTTTATCAGTCTATATAAAATAAATTACCTACACTGAGGTCCGGAGAAGCTTCTGAGCTAATGTAAACAGTAGAGTAATTACGGTCTTTTGTCTGAAAGATCAGATAACAGACAAGCTCTCACACTGCCAGCCTGTGTGATGACTTCACTCCCTGCTATAAGATAGAACAAACAGCAGGGGGGGAGATGTACACAGGTCAGTCACTTAGGGAACCAGAGAGAGCACAGAAGGTGATAAAATCACTTGTAACTCCTTAACAAAAAAAGATGAACAACGCAATAAATTTGAAAAACGTCTTCATTTAGTGTTCCCTACATGTTGAAAGCTATTCTTTGTAGCTAGACAACCTCTTTAAAGTATCTTGCAAAAACAAATCACTTTGCAATATTCGTCCATTAACCGTATCCTACCTATTCTGAGATATCCCCTCTTGTATAGGCTGCATCAACTTCTCAGGTCGCTATAGCTACAGACCTGTTGGATCTCTCCTGATAGGCTGCCAGCACTGGTTGCTATAGCTACAGACCGGACTTCTACTGCAGCCTAGTAGAAGCCAGTAAACACGCCCCTGAATTCAAAATGAAACCAAGAAAACAGGACTGAGGTGAGATGAATCAATGTAGTGAGACAACCCCGTTAATTACTGCAAAAAGGCATATACAGCAGAATAAAGCCCTGTAGTGGACACTGTCAAAACACCTGCGTGGGCGGTCAGTACTGGTTTAAGAAAGGACAGGCGAGCTCCGGTTTGTGGGCGGTTAGCTAAATAAGGCCTAGAAGTAATAAATCTCCCCCGCTCAGCACTATGGCAGCTCCGGGTCGGATTAATTTCTCTTTACCTCATTAGCCACTTAAACAAATTCAATTGTATCCGAAGTATATCACGCGGTACTAAAAATAAAAAAAAAATCTAATTTTCCCCCTTAAAGTTTTTGCAGTGTCTGCTTTCTGAGAAAATGTTTTTCACATCATTTGCTCGAATTAGTCCATTTTACAAGATATTGTGTTACCCTCCAGCGTTTAAGTGTTATGTCTTGGGCGAGTAATTGGGTAATTAGTAATAATTGACTGGCTCCATAACGTATTGTTTGGAGCCGTCGTACTGTAGTTGTGGCCTTGCTTACTCTCCCCTCACGCGGTGAACGGCGCAGTACTCTGTGTTTTCCGGGAGCTTTTTTTTTTTTTTCCAGCTGCGGTGGTTTGCAGATGTATGGCGTATTCATTGAGCTCTGTACGCTGATTATAATTCAAGCATTTAGGAGCAACCTAGCAATTTGCCTTGCATGTTAAATTACACGTCAGGAGTTTTCCTCCGGTACAGTCTGGCGGTTGACCCAGTAGGATATGTTTCCTAACCTCGTATCTCGCCCGCACCAAGCACATAATCCACACACACTCGCTTCCCACTATATTTTGTAGCTGCAATAAAGGAGAAACACTAGATCTTGTAACACGTTCTTTTGTTGTGTAATGGATGTTTTACCTTTACTGTTTGCACAGGCAAAAAAAAAAAAAATAGAAAAAAGCCAAATTGTTATGGACCATAAATAGCAAATTACAGCAAATCTTCTGGAATCTGTGTACGTTGCCGTCAATTTCTGCCACAGCAAATTGCAAGGCAGGGTTGTGTCCGTGATTTGGTCTGATGATACAATATAAGGTCTCATAACACACGTGGACACCCGCCGTACTAGGCATCCGCACAGTACTTTTATACCCTATTCTCCATGGGCCAATACTGCCATGATGCTATGGGCCATGTTCACACGACATAATTGAGGCGCGCATTTTGCATTGTATCCGCGCTCTAATACGGGCGAGATGCGCGCCGCAATTACGTCGTGTGAACATAGAGTAAAAACCGGGGCAGTCTGTACAGTGGTAGGAACATACCGATTTCTATGGGCCCAGACAACACTATTGATCCATACTATGGCCATGAGCCTAAAGCTGACCACACATGTTAGTGTTGGTTCAGGTGACCACCTAATGAGAATGTAGACGTCCCAACTCTCCGCCAGATGATCGTTTTCAGAAGAATTGGACTGTGGGATTTTAACATATGCCTTTTGTTCTCTGGGAAGGTAAGCCGCCCCTGGTACTGTCTGACAACAACTTAATCCCCTTTTCAGAGCACATACTCACTAAGCCAGCTAGGCAAGTTTACGGGAAGCGGAGAGCAACCTGTTGGCCAGAACAACTTTTGCCCAATAGCTGATGTGCATGGCCATTCCTGTTCTCGATGAACCCAAATAAGTCGTATTCAGGATTTTCCATGGCGTTTCTACCCATTTTATATTATATGGTTGTGTTATTTAGGGTGTCTATCAGAAAGGCCATGTTGGGCTGTAATGGCTGCCACTTGGCCTTGGCAACGGCAGTAAATGATCTGTTAAAGAGGTCTGTTACCTCCATGCCAAGCTGGTCTTTGCCAATCAACTTTTTCTTGGCCTGGATGTGGTGGAGCCTGCTGGAGTAATGCATGACGCCTTGTTGGCCCAATCCACGTTTTAGACCATCCATCGGAAAACCATGAATGTGGTCATAGTGGGCATAGTGGTCTGTGCAGCAAATGTAGTCTTTCTTGGACGCCTTATGTGCTTGATTCTTTGATACGTTCGACGTATGACTAAAACTAGGGCCCCATTCATGTTTTGGGTGCATTGCTGAGAAGTGTAAATGTTTCAGACCCCCTCCTTTGATATATATGTTTTGCTGTTCTCCCCATAAGCTTGATGAAATGGATAGATCTGTATAAAAAGTATGCCCCTACTCAGCAGATGAAAATTTCAGTCCATACACAATGCACCATTTCAAAAGTTGATCAATTAACAGGACATTTTGCACGTTTACCTTCTATTTTTTGACAAAATTTGGATAGGTGCCGGATTAGTAGAATTTTCCTGAATTGCATTGTGTTGGTGAGGGGTCTACTTCCTTTGCAGTGTAAGGCTGCTTTCACACAGAGCAGTTTTGGTGCAGTTTTAACTGTGCTCCAATTAAACTGCCTTTATTACCAACAAGCTTCTTTCACTTATCTAAACTGTTTGGAAAGTGAGTAATCAATTAGTGTGTTATAATCTATAAGTGTGCTTTCACACCGTGCGTTTTTTCAATGCGTTTTTTGTGCAGGAAGGCACAGCAATTAATGCTGTACATTGCTGCACCAAAATCACGGCAAAAATTGCAGTAATTACCGCAATTTTTGCGCAGCAATGTACAGCATTAATTGCTGTGCCTTTCTGCACAAGAAAGGCATTGAAAAAATGCACCGTGTGAAAGCCCCCTAAGACTTCAGACACAGTCATTGATTAATTACTTGAAACACCTTTCCAAACAATTTAGACAACTGAAAGAAGCTTGCTGGTAATGAAGGCAGCTTAATTGGAGCGCGGTTAAAACTGCACCAAAACTGCGCTGTGTGAAAGCAGCCTAATACTTTGCCACACATTTGAGCCTTAAGCTGTGCTTATGCAACCGTGCTGGTTAATCGATAGTATTTATCTCAGGTTTACCCAAAACATGGAAAAACAAATTAAAATGATGGAAGTTCAAACACATTTTCTCATTAGGGTGAATATAGAGCAAATACCTTTTTTTATCCCATTTGAGTAGCATTTGCTGTTAATGAAGTCCTCTCTCTGTACGTTGCATTTGGTTCACTGTCAGATAATTTAACACCAGGAAATCTTCCTTGAATAAATTAGAATATATTTGCAAATTAATTGGTTAATTAGATTTTAGACATCTCCTGGGGACAGGGCGCATACAGATGTGCTGCCACAGGTTCTGAGTGAGGGGAAAGCCTGAAGCAGGTATAGCGGTGGACAGAGCCATTCCAGAAGACCCCATGAAGTTCTGATTGGACGGCAGTTTTGTGGTTCAAGGATTAAAATTATTCTTGAATGTGACTGAATAGCTACAATCCACAGTAGCAATGGTCCATAACTAGACCATGACTGAGCGGAACCTTGGAGCTATTGCAGGAAATTGCTTTGTAGTCCCACTTCTGTACAGTTTTCGGTTGCTGGACCTCACCTCCAGAAGCTGGGCCTATTAGACAATGCTCTCTGTGCCCAACCCAATCGCACCATTCCTTTCCATTGACTTCAGAGTAGTGCCCCACCACTAATCTATATGCCACTCCAAGGCTGGCAACAAATTCTTTAGATTTTGTCATTTGCGAGTGTGGCCTCCATGGATCAGATTAAGATTTGGAGACCACTTCAGCACCTTGAACTCTGTCATGTTCTTCAAACCGTTCCTGAACCATTTTTGCTGTGCATTTTTCTGCATTTGTTTTTTCAAATAATTTTTTACGCCATTTTACTTTTTACACCGTTAACATTTCAGAATATTTAATTCTACAGGTTATTACAGTCGTGTGGATACCTCATATGTGTAGGTTTTTTTGTGTAATGTATGCACAATAGTGTTTTAATGATTTATTTTTATTCAATTTTTTCCACTTTTTATGTTTTTTTTAACCCATTAAGGGACAACTATCGTACATCATTATATATATATATATATAATTTTTTTTCCCGCATACTTATTTATGCTAATACATTACCCTCTGTCAGTATGACACAGGCTGCTGTCTGGGCAACAGACAGTGTTCCTTGACAGACAGTCGTGGCCTACTCTAGGTCCTCACGGCTGACTGTATAGATACCCCCAAGCTCCATTGGACACTGGAAATCCTGGTGACCGGATGGAGCAGTGGAATTCTCTGGATTATGCCGAGGTCATGGACCACGTCAATCACGGGTCTGGTGGAGCACCACCTATTAACAGGAGAGCCTTATATGTACAGCAAATTACTGACTCCAGTAAGGGATCCCAAGCCTACCACCTGGGCAGTCGTCCCTAATCTCATGAACACAAAACAAATAAGGCCCCCTTGTGACACTGTCTGCAGCAGGTGACACTTGGAGACAGAGGTGAATAATCACAATTTAAAACGTCATGCCTGACCTCCCCAACATGTTTCACCGGCTGAACTGGCTTCATCAGGGGTTAGAGGTCCGGTCCAAATCAGGTTTTTAAATAGTGTGTATAGAGGTTTAGAGTTATACATAATAAAAGTTACGTTTGAGTGTTTTATCGATAGAGAACTGATAGAGTTTAAGTTGGCCTATGGCAAAATAGTAAATATAGTGATCAGAAGTCACTCTCTGTTCTCTTGCAAGATTCCCATTTTTTTGGAGACCATCTGCCAACAGAGAACACGATCCACCTACCATCAGAAGACAGTGGGTGGTCGTTAAGGGATTAAGGGCATGTCTTATCCAGGATACATTCAGGAGCCGCATGGAAATGTTCCATTGAAAAAGGTCATATTTGATCGAAAAGTCCTATATGTAATGGTGGGAACTCTCCTTTAATGATGAATTGGAATATTGCAATTTTACCTGGATTAACTGAAAAAAAAAAGTTTTAAACTGTTGTGGTGATTTAATAAAATACATTTAATTTTCTGATTTCGCAGTGCCATTGAATTTAGAGGCAAACACTTGTATGTTGTAGGCACTTTTGGCAGTAGATGGGTGGTGAGCTTGGGCACTCTGGCTGGTCTGTAACAACACAGCCCCATTCACGGCACATTGCAATGCCCTGTGCGCTCGGTCACCTTTCTGTTCTAGCCTGCAGTAACTTTTTCAGCAATTAGTCCTCCTTTAGCCGGTCAGACGGGTTCGCCTTCGCTTCCTATGTGCATCAGTGATCATTGGGCGCCCATGGCCCGTTTCAGCCTCATTGAACCACTCTTAGAAGGTACCAAGCACTGGATACCAGGAACACCTTCTGTATCGCACATGATCTGACCCACTCGTCTAGCAATCACATTTGGCCCTTCAGATTTTTTTCTTGCCTGTTTTTATTACTTTCAGCTCATCAACTTCAGGAACTGACTGCTCACTTGCTGCCTTATATAAGATCTACAATCTTTGGAGTGCAGCCAATTTATATTATATTGTGATAAAAGTATATGCGTGTATGGGTACCATATAAATTGTGTGTTGTGGAGCAGAAAAAAAAAGGTATTTTCATTGAGTTTTTTCTTGGTTCCCTCATTCCGCCTCCTTTTTTTCCTAATTAGCTGGGAACTGACATAATTAATGGTTTTTTTTGCTTTTTTTATCCCCAGAATTGAATCCAGTTTTCCTGCGCTCTTCTTGCTTTCTCAGCAGACATAAAATTTAAATTGGCTTCCTCATCTGTAAAAATGGCGTTCCCGGGTGGCATGTATGGCGTATTATATACAATCATCATAATTGTAATGTCTAGGGAAAAAAAAGGATATAGCAGGTTTTTTCTCTGTTCTGACACCGCCGTGCCGCACGAATTAATGAAACCCTTTTATATACCAAGGTGTTTTTTTGTTTTGTTTTTTTTCTTCCTACCGTATTACACCGTTAAGGAAATGGTATTCTGTATTCCCTTGTTAGCTGAGAAATGTGTTTCTACCATTACAGGGTCAGAGGCGGAAGGGTTTCTGTCACTTAATTTGTGTGCGGTGGCAATGCTGCAAACCGAAAAACACTGCTGACGGAACGGATTTGTCATACTGATGTATGGAAAATGAAGTACGAGGAGGTAGTTATGGAGGATATGCTATCAGGGAAAATCTAAGTGACAAAAAGTCCCTGTTTACTTGTCCCTCAGTTCGTTAAGCAAAAAACGGATTTGTGGAACCTTAAAGGAGAACTCCATCTTTTCCGATTTCACCTCAAGGAAGCATTTTTTATACCAGGACCTAAAAACTGTAGACAAAAAATATAGAAATACCTAATTTTTTTATTCTATTGTGGTCATAAGATGCCTTATTTCCAGCAGTTATTTTATTTTTTTAAGACTGGGCGGAGCTTAGTAGTCACAAACTGTACTATTAGGCTATGTCTCCACGGCACTGACATTTTCAGTAATTTTTTTGCAGTTTTTGTTTTTTTTGTTTTCTAAAGCTGCAGGAAAAACGACTGAAAACAGATCCCAAAGAGTTTAACGGTATGTTCACACGGCTTATGTTCGGGCGCATTTCGTCACGTATTGTGTACTGCGCTCTAATACGAGTGAAATGCGCCCCAATCATTACGGTAATGCATGTCTTAAGGGCCGGCGCACGACTCCCGAAGACCCAACGTAATTGCAGGGCGTACTGTACGCCCCGCAATTAAGCCGTGTGAACCTACCCTAATAGTAAAATTGGTCCGTAGTCTCCAGAATGTTTCGGTGGCGGGGTTGTTTTATTTCTGCTCGTTTTTTCTTCTGGTCATTTTTGAAACGGGTTGCAAAAAACGACCGAGCAAGGCAATTTTTTTTTTTTTTTTTGCAGAAATCCATAGCAGTTATAATGCTGTGCATTTCTGCTAAAAAAAAAAAAAAAAACCTGCCCAAAAAAGCGCCAAAAAGGTAATTTTTTTTTCCAGCAGCTTTTGACAGGCAATGGACAAAATCTCAGTTTTATGAACATTTTTAGGATTTGGTTTTGAGTGAATTTTTTTTTTTTTGTCCAATGCCGTGTAGACCTAGACCTACCGTACCAGCTAAAACCTATGTTCATAGAGGTAATAAACATATGATGAATACATTTCCCAGTGTAGGGGGAACAGTGTATTGTGGAGAAAATGACCACAAATAGGACAGGGACAAGTTATTCTGGTGCCCTAGGCACATTGCAATCCCCCAATGGAAAATTCCGACCACTCCATGCCTCTTTGCACCCCATTCCTGCCTGGGATGAAGTGGCGCCCTATACGGTCAACTGCTTGTCGTCCCTGCCCTGACCACAAACTTTCATAATGCGGATACTGTAACCGAAAGTAGGCGAAGCACTAAGGCCTCAATGTAAATTATATTAGTATTTCACAGCAGTGTTTCTATTAGACAGCAGTTATTACAATATATTTTAGTGCAGAAAAATTAGTAATACATTTGGGTCATTAAAGGGGTTGTCTCACTACAAGGATTGTTTTTTATGTTAAAGATCTTGCAAAAACAAGTCACTTTGCAATATGTGTCCATTAACAGTGTCCTACCTATTCCTAGATATCCCCTATTGTATGGGATGCATCAGCTCCTCAGGTCACTATAGCTACAGACCTGTTGAATCCCTCCTGATACTCTGGCAGTGCTGGTCGCTATAGCTACAGACCTGTTTGATCTATCCTGATAGGTTGCCAGCACTGGTTGCTATAGCTACAGACCTGGCTTCTACTGCAGCCTAGTAGACAGTAAGCATGCCCCTGAATTCAAAGTGAAACCAAGAAAACAGGACTGAGGTCAGATGACTCAATGTAGTGAGACAACCCCTTTAAAGTGAATAGGTGACTATAAAATACACGAGTGGGCCCTGTTTGTCTCCAAGAAGAGATCAAATAACAAGTGGCAGGAGTGAAGTCCCATATACCCTAAAGCACCCTATAGAAGGGGGCTGTCTCCATAAGTTTTAAAAAATATACCATTTTTCAAAAAAAAAAAAAAAATTCTAAATTTCAGTCTCCTATTTTGTTGGTTGTGCGCAGTAGGGCCAGGAGCGGCTCTTGAGAACCTGCATTTATTTAGGATATTTTACCAGGAAAGTTGCTTTGTGATATACATCTCATTTTAATTATATCCTGGGGTGTAATACGGGATGGCATATTCCACTGTTACCATAATCAACGGCTACAAACTCAATGAAATTTATATCTCACCTGACACAAGGAAGCCAGTGAGGACAGATTTACAAGCCTTGACTGGGGAGCGCAGGAATCCTCCATCATTCTGATCACCTCGGGTTCCCGGACCGGGAGCTTTCTGCGGCAGCACTTCATGATCACAACAACCTATTGCTGCTGAAAAGGACAGAGCCGCCAGTATGCTGAGCACCACTTATGGCGGTAATAGAGAGAAAATGATTGTGGAACTATGGCTGAGTTTCAAGATAGTGATGGCAATTGTGGAAAATAATGTAGCGTTTAATTTTTTTTTTTTTTTTTTTTATTACCAGTGCAATAGGAATTAGGGACAACTTCATAAACTAGGCCACAAAAGTGCAAACCTTGTCCAAAACCGTCCGTTTTAGGACATGTTCACACGGCGGATTTGGGCGCGGGTTTCGCGGCCAAAACCTTGTCCAAATCGCGCCCCAAACGCCCCCAGTTCATTACATGGTTTCCTATGGGAAACCGCGGTGATATTCACATGCCACGGTTGTGGCCGCGCGTGTTTAAGAAGTCTCCTGTCAATTCTGACCGCCAGTCTGCGGCGCGGCGGCCGCACCAAAACATCGCCCAGGTGTGCGCTTACTTCCTTGCCCGCTTTCCTCCGTGATATCAATATGGAATATGCGTGGACTTTCCTATGACCGATAAATTGCCCAGATACAGGAGAAGCAACATACATGTTTTCTATTTTACTACTACTGTTATGTATTGGAGACTGTATGGAACTAGTTATTCAACAAATGCATTTAAATTGAACACACAGTTTTCTATAGTCTATTGAACTCTGTGCTATGGATTTGCTTGAGCTTGCACAATAGATCTGCTCTATTGTCCTCTTTGGGTCTGCCGAGGCTGCGTTGAGGTAACTTTTTTCACAACACGCCGACTTATACCTGCAACTAATGTATTAAAGTGGTTTTGCCAGGAAGTGAGTTCCTTACCTCTTATCTGCTCAGGAGAGAATATAAGCAAAGCATGCTGAGTCATGGGAGAGAGGTAGGGGGGGTGTGAGCAGAGAGCGAGGAAGAAGGGAGCATCTGCAATGTTTACTCAAATAATTACATTACAACCAGTGGATTCTTAATACAGCAGACAACATCATACACTGCACTTTCTCCCTAGCCCTTTGCAAGCTCCTTCATGTTCCCTGTCATCAGATAAGAAGTGCAAACACGCAAGCGAGGCCAGATCAGCTCCTGTCAGTGTCCTGGTCCTGTCTCATGTAAACTTTCAGGAAACTAAGGGGGACTGAGCAATGCTGTAGCTCTCAGGCTTCACTTTTTGTAATCACATATATTTAGAATAGTGATTAAATACCCATTTTGGAGGATCCCACGTCAACATTACATCGTGGCAAAACCCCTTTAAGGTAGTGTGACACTCTATCCTAAGTGTAAAGTTTTTCTGCAGCGCCTCCGCAGGCAGAACTTCTGCATTACACAGTGCCCATTGAAATTAGTGTAATGAATACACTTGCTGGGTCCTCCAAAACAACAACCTCTTCTTGTCGTTGCTCTGCTTTGACTTTAAGGCAAGGGGCCTAATTGGCAGAACCCCGATTCTGAATAGCATAATTTTTTTTTTTCATGATTTTTTTGTATAAATGACCCTTTTAATCCTTTTAATAGTTTGGTTCATTTTCATTGTTTCTGTTGGTTTGACCCATCTAGGGTCGATATTCCGAATGCAGTATTTCTGTTCACTTACTGGAGCCAATGATTTCTCCATTAGTGATTGAAAGTTGTCCATTGGCGGTATAGATTTGTGTAGGAAGGCAGGAGAATGTTAATTGGACCCCTTCCTGGCTCCATGGATACTAGACAACTATATAAGATATCGCCGCTGAGGTATCCATCCATGCAGATATCAGTGTGTTCTAATTATAACCAATGGGTATAGGGAACAACTCCGTATTTATAGCCTTAAAGGGAGTGTAAACTTTTTATAAGCAGAGCTCTTTAGTCGTGAAGTAGTCACCATGTAACACAGAGCACTCTTGCTGCCCCCTATAAATCCGTAGCCGTCGGGGCGTGCTGGCACGTGTAGTCCGTCGGCAGCTGTATCGTTAAGGGTTGACTACATCTGTGTGAAGGAAACCTGACTCTGAAATTCTGAGAAGGTCTGAACCATCTGTAGTGTGGGAGAGGGAGATGAGAGGAACATCTGTTTGGAAATATAGCCAAAATATTCTGGCTCTCCTGGGTTAGTGCCTCAGCGGGAAAGCTTGCTGTGCAAACCTGAGGTGGATGAGAATTGTGCAAGGAATTCCAGTGGAGCGGAAGGAAAGACTTACTGACGAGTGGATTATCAAATGCCGGATTACTGGAATCTCACTGTGTGTGCAGACTGGTTCTGGGTGTGTACACTGACAATGAGATTATTTTAGTCCGACATAACAAAAATCCAGAGTTCTAGATTATATTGCAGTTCACAAATCCAGAAGACTGAGCAGAGATCACAAGGTAGGAAATTGTATTCACATGATGCAGTCAAATCAGGTTTTTGGTTGCAAGTAAAAAAAAAAAAAAAAAAAATTCTGCAACTTAAAATTTTATAGAATTTCTTACGTTACATAGTACAGTTGAAAAGACATACGTCCATCAAGTTCAACCAAGTGTGAGGAAAAATATGCATGAAGGGAGGGGTTGGGGAATTAAGCGGTTTCCCTAGTGATCAAGACTTTTGGATCCCATAAGGCAAGAACCAATCTAAATTAATATTTAATTTCTGATCTCAAAGTTGCCATCAGACTAGAACTAGAATTTTATACGGCCACATAGGTATTAATATTTAGTAGTAAGTGGTTATCTAAGCCTTTTTTTAAAAACCCTCACGTGTTCCTGCTGTGACCAGCTCCTCAGGCAGCTATTCCACAGATTCACAGATCTCATGGTAAGGAAGGCTTTTCTCCTCAGGAGATTGAATCCTTTTTGCTGCAGACGAAGGTAGTGCCCCTTGTCTTTCGAGGGGGCTTTATATGAAATAATTTTTCCCCATAGTTTCAGTAGGGGCCATTTATGTACTTATATAAAGGAATCCTGTCTCCCCGGAGCCGTCTTTTAATTCTTTTAACCTCTCCTCATAATGTTCACACTGAAATTTGTGTAAAGTTCTGCCGTGTTAACAAACTCAAATTCAGCATCAATGGGACCCCGCAGGTTTTCAAATATCTTCAATTATTAACGTCTGTGTGGATTTTGTGCTGAAATTTGCATATAATCAGACATTAAACCGCCTACTGTTATTTCTACAACTTTTTTTTTTTTTTTTGCTTAAAAAAAAAAAACTGCTGCAACCTATTTGCTGTAAGCATTTATTTTTTAAACTACTTTGGAAAAATGAAAGCTGAGCTCTGATTGGTTGCTATGAGCTCTGGTCGCTGTGGACAATAATGACCGTCTTAGGGCATGTTCACACGGCATTTTTTTAGATACGACTTTGGGTACGTTTTTCGGACCCAAACGCATATCTAACAGTACTCAATGTGATTACATTAATAATGTAAAACGCGTATCGGCGTTCAGTACGTGCGCTATAAGTCGTGTGAACATAGCCTTACAGTTAGTTTTGATAAATAAGGCTTAATGGACTTCATTTATGAAAACTGTCTAGCTGTAAGACTGTCTTTGTTGCCCATAGCAACCAGAGCCTATAGCAACTAATCAGAGCTCAGCTTTCATTTTTTCAGAGCAGTATAAGAAATGAAAGCTGAGCTCTGGTTGCTATGGGCTCTGACTGGTTGCTATGGACTTTGGTTTCTATGGGCTCTGATCGTTCGCTATGAGCTCTGGTTGGTTGTGATGAGCTCTGACTGGTTGCTATGTACTTTGCTTGCTATGAGCTCTGACTGGTCACTGAGCTCTGCTCAGTTGCTATAGGCTCTGACTGGTTGCTATGGACTTTGGTTTCTATGGGCTCTGATCGTTCGCTATGAGCTCTGGTTGGTTGCTATGGGCTCTGGTTGCTATGGGCTCTGGTTGCTATGGGCTCTGGTTGCTATGGGCTCTGGTTGCAATTGGCTCTGGTTGCTATGAGCTCTGGTTGGTCACTATGGCCAACAAAGTCAGACTTATAGCTAGACCGTTTTGATAAATGAGGCCCAATGTTTTCTGTTATTTTATTTCTTTTTAAATGATATTGCCCTTTTATCCGCCATTTTCCCATAGGCTTCACCATTGGACAAATAAAATTTCCTAAAAAAAGAAAAACACCCATTAAGTCTAGATCCGCATTTTGTGATGCATAAAACACACTTTTTACACACCAAGACATTCCAATTTGCTCCTACAGGTTCCAATGGGAACATGCGACACCGTTCACATTGGCATTTTTACCTAAATGAATTCCAAATCCAGGTTGCGAAAAAAAAAATTGTGACTGTACCTTTTTCTGTGTATATTCGATGTTAAAAATGTGATGGGAGCCAGTACGTAAGCTAAGCCCCTGCTTATTGGGCTAATCCCCATCCTACAACAGGATAATATCCACGTATAGGAGCAGGTGAAACGCTGCAGAAACCACAGGATGAATCATGGCCTAAAGATGTAAAAAAAAAAAAAAATAAATATTCATAAAAAAAAGACTAATGGGGGGCCTAAAGGATGTTCAGTGATATCGGATACACGTGATGTGTTGTCATGACATCACTTTTTCTGGCGTATAGCTTATACTCAGTGGGACATCTGTCTTTTCCTCTGACCCAATTCTCTATGACAAAAATGCTCGGGTTCTGTGCTCACGCCAGGATTATTTCCTCACATGTTGGAAAATCACAAAGAATTCCCTTTAGTGCTATTTATTATGGTGGATCGTCCTCTCATCGCTCATGGTCTCCCCCCTGTACAGCGCTAATCCGGGCCCCATCGTTGTATCAGTCACTGAAATGAGCCTTTAGCGTGCTACCTGGGTATGCATCCGGGAATTCTGAATGAATAGATGGGGTCCTCCATTTAGGAGAGTCTCCCTCGCTGACAACTCCGTTCATTACACAGGCAGACCTCCCAACTGTCCCTATTTTGGAGGGACAGTCCCTATTTTTAACCCTTGTCCCTCTGTCCCTCTTAGTTCTATAAATGTCCCTCTTTTTCATTTGAGAAATAGATTTTCATCAATAAACTGACTCTCTTGCTTTAAAAAGTATCTGATCGCTTCCTCGCTGTATATTACATAATTTACTTAATATTTCATCATTGGATACAATGCAATCCTGAAAATGTCTCCCTTTTTGGCAATCTAAAAAGATGGCATGTACGTATTTGGGCGTGGTTAGAGGCGTACCTTTGTGGGATGCCACATGTTTGAGTGTGGTTGGAGGCGGGGCCTGATGTGTCCCTCTTTGCAAAATCTGAAAGTTGGGAGGTATGCACATACTGTTCATTGATATGAATGGGTTACGTGTAATGCCCTGTTCCCCCTGTGGTTGCACTTGAGTATTTTCGGAACTCCCATAGAAATGAATGGGGAGGACCGCCATAAGCGCAGCTCTCCTCATTCTGTAACAGGGTCGGCTCATAGCGAGCTTGAGCCAATTTACAGCGCTTGTGGGAACCATCCTTTAAAGACGACCTGTGGTCGTTCCTGACTTGTCTGTCTTATTAAATACTTGAAATAGCAACTATGGAGCATCTATCCGCTATGTTGTGTGGTTCCCCTGTTATTCCTGCTGGAAATGTATTGCCAAGCTAAAAGTGGGGTCATTGACGACCCTCCACCTGAGGCTTGTGCTACTGCGAATCTTAATGTTACAGTCCTAACATAGTATTGAGCAGTCTATGTTGATTTATTAAAGGGAACCTGTGGCCATTCCCGATACGTCCATTTTAGTAAATACTTATGTTCTCTGTGATATAACAATTCTAGAGCATTTTTCTCTAAATCTCTGTTGTGTGGTTTCCCTGTTATTCCTTCTAGAAATTTATGATCAACCTGTCAGCTGGGTGTTACCAGACGGGGGCGTGTCCATACAAATTCTGACACTGTCCAATCAGTGCTGCCAGTCAGTGTGTGCAGGGACACGCCCCTTTGAAAACTGGGAATGGTAACACCCATCTGACAGATTCAGTGATACATTTCCAGTAGGAATAACATAGGAGCAGCACAACACAGAGATATAAGAGAAGAGGCTCCAGAATTGTTTTTTCACAGGGAACACAAGCATTTAGTAAAACAGACCTGTCAGGAGAGGTCACAGGTGCTCCTTAAATTCGGCATTAATGGGTTATGTTCTGTAATAATTTAATTGCCCTGTATATTCATGCTGAACTTTATACGTCAGGATAGGGATTTATACCCACTACCCTAAAGTGTCACTTCTTTGGGTGTCTGCCAGACCTGGCTTGGACCGGCCCACAGCGGAAACCTTCGGTGGCCCCTGCGTATGACACACCTGGAGTTTCTTTGAAACTGCATATAATAGAGTATAAGAGGCATGTAGGGTGGCCTCCAGAATCGTCTTTACTGCTGGGCCCCAAAACCAACTCCACTGGTGAACCCGCAGAATCAACTCCACTGCAGGGCCCCAAAACCAACTCCACTGGTGGACCTGCAGAATCATCTCCACTGCAGGTCCCCAAAACCAACTCCACTGGTGGACCTGCAGACTCATCTCCCCTGCAGGGCCCCAAAACCAACTCCACGGGTGGACCTTCAGAATCAACTCCACTGCAGGGCCCCAAAACCAACTCCACTGGTGGACCTGCAGAATCAACTCCACTGCAGGGCCCCAAAACCAACTCCACTGGTGGACCTGCAAAATCAACTCCACTGCAGGGCCCCAAAACCAACTCCACTGGTGGACCTGCAGAATCAACTCCACTGCTGGGCCCCAAAACCAACTCCACTGGTGGACCTGCAAAATCAACTCCACTGCAGGGCCCCAAAACCAACTCCACTGGTGGACCTGCAGAATCAACTCCACTGCTGGGCCCCAAAACCAACTCCACTGGTGGACCTCCAGAATCAACTCCACTGCAGGGCCCCAAACAACTCCTGTGGACCCGCAGAATCAACTCCACTGCTGGGCCCCAAAACCAACTCCACTGGTGGGCCCCCAGAATCAATTCCACTGGTGGCCCCCAGAATCCATTCCACTGGTGGGCCCCCAGAATCCATTCCACTGGTGGGCCCCCAGAATCCATTCCACTGGTGGGCCCCCACAATTAACTTCCTTTGATGGGCCCTTGGCAGCCCAGTCTGACACTGTTCACATCTGCATTGGAGGTTCTGTTCCTAGACTCACACAGGTGGCATCAGATCTGTCCCACCATGGACACACATGGTTCCTAATGGACCACAATAGGGCCACTCCGGTTTCTTCATTTTAACTGAAAAAATAGTCATTTTTGACAGAATCTGCGACAGAGGCTCCAACGCGGATGTGAACCTGGTCTTATTGGTGCAAGAAACTACTATCAATTGCAGAGGGCTTATGTTTCGATCTAAAAAAAATCTGTTTCGGATTCACTGTCCAAATCTTAGGCGTACTCTGGAACTATTGTAAATCCGCAAGCAGCGGAAAGTAAACAGCGTTGGTTCTGGATGCAGAAACCGCATTGGATAGTCTGCACATGGCCTAGCCCACCGGTGCTCAATCTACATCCCAGATCACTTCAAAATAAAATAGGAAACCATACCCTTAGATTTCTGCAATAAACTGGATTTCGGTTGCTAATATGCAATGGATTTTTTGATGGTAACCAGTCATCAGTTTAACCCCCCTGGGTTTCTTTTAACCCCCTTTAAATTTGATTGGTTTACCCCCTGGCAAGCAGAGATGGGATGTGGATGATGGGAGTTGGGGTCCGTTGTGTTTTATATAACAGGAGATGATTGTATGAGCTTGTGCGCTTGTTGCTCTGCAGGAAGCAGACTGTTTGTAATTTTTATTTTTTTTAATCCTTGTCCCAGGAGAGCGATTCTTGGAGAAAGACACAGCAGATAATAGAGGACTCTGGGAATACCCATGCATCACACAGGCTATTTTTGTGTGATGAGCTGTCACAGTGTTTTACCTTCCTTGCCAGTGTATGTACCCCCGCTGCTAGGCTGAGCCTGTCAGTCATTGTGCCCTGAAGGCCTATTTCACGCCCTCTTTTCCAGCCAACATGAAATTGCATTAGAAAACTCTGTGAATTCAAACTCCCAGAACAGAAATAATGCATCAGTCAAACAGCGCAAGGTTTTAACCTCCATATTCAGGATGCCGAATTTGTTTTCATAGCTGGCGCCCACATAGAGCGATGGCAGCGGCAAGTTGAAGCAGAAATTCCCTTTAATATCCTTGCAGTCTGTATTAACCTCAGGTAACTTCTAGGGGTCTCGCCTTCTTGGTATGGTCACAAGGGGTTAATGCTCAATTAGACCACCAAAGAGTGGGGGAAGCGGACCCCAGCATTGCTGGACATAGCCAGTACGTGAGCATTTGTCCTGTTGCAGGCTCCGGGTTTTGCGCAATCCCCTGTAGGCCCATAGTAATCTTATATTTTCACTACACAGATGTAGCAGTGCTGAATTTGTCATGCAGCTATTCTCCAGCTTCCTTCACTGCATCTAAAATTAAAAGGTTTAAAAAAAATAAATAAAAAAATGTCGTTTTGTGTCTTCAGCTCCTCTTCACTCCTATGTGTTTCCATGGTTACAGACCACAAACGAGCTCTATTTTGTAGTCTGATCTTCCTGTGGGACTTTATGCTGAGGTGCATTCAGGAGGTTAGCAAGAAGCAGGAGACCTAAAGGGAAATGGCTCTAGGATCAGACTGCAAGGGGTTTATAGTATGGAGACATACAGGGGGTGAATAGGAGCTGTATACACACAACGGTAGGACATTCTTAATCATGATTTTTTTTTTTTTGTCCATTTTCCGCACCTATTTTTTTTTTCTTAGTATCTGCTCCAATGAATAAGGAAAACAAAAAAAGAAATTTGCAAATAGTCACGATTTAAAAATGCTCCTATCGTTTTGTGTATACAGCCCCTGTGCACATCATTTTTTCTTGTTTTTCCATGGCTACAGACTACAATCATGGCCTCTGTAGTCTTCTCTTGCAGTGTAACTTTATGGTGATATATACTTTTAGTAGTTTTGCAAGAAACCATGGATATACAGGAGTAGGGTTATAGGATCAGGCTACACAGGATTTCTTTGTAGTCTGTAACCATGGAGACACATGTGAAAGGGAAGTGTATATGCAAAACTGCAAATAGTCATAATTAAATTTTCCTACAAAGTTTTTATTTTTTTTTTATTGTTTTTCTCTGATAAAAATTGGGAGATGAACAAGTAGTCATGACTACTGTTTTGTGTATGCAGCTCTTATTCACTCCTGACTATTTGAAGAAATAATCAGGAAAAAAAAAATAGGAAATATAGATGAAAAATGTATCAGAAATTAAAAAAGGAAACCGCTTTGCAAATGCAGGCAGTCCCCGACTTACAACGTTTCAACTTACATCCGTCCCCTAGTTACAAACGGAGACTTATGGGGCATGCTGGCACTTGTAGTTCCATGTTCCACAGCAGATAGTAGCTGTGGAACAACAAGTTCCAGCATGCCACAGCAGCACATGAGGGGAAATCTTATCAGGGGTACAGACAGCAAAACAAATGTAAGTCGGAATGGTGTAAGTTGGGGACTCCCTGTACAGGGAAGGGTTTTTACATCTGTCCCCTAGTTAAAAACGAAGACTTATGGGGCGTGCTGGCACTTGAAGTTCCATAGCAGAGAATAGCTGTGGAATGACATGTTCCAGCATGCCACAGCAGCACATGAGGTGAAAATCTTCTTAATAGGGGGTACAGACAGCAAAACAAATGTAAAAACCCTTTCCTGCACTGAAACAAACAAACAAAAACAAAAAACCTTTTTGTGCTTGAGTAACATTTGATAAATCTACCTGTTCTGATTTACATTCAAATTCAACTTAAGAACAAACCTACAGTCCCGATCCTGTTCGTAACCCGGGGACCTCGCTATAGTCATGATTTAAAATGTCTTCCTCTTCTACTGTGTATACAGCTCCTGCTCACTCTTATGTGTCTCCATGGTTACAGACCACAAACAAACCCTCTGTAGTTGAATCTTGCAGTCACAACTCTTGCTAATATATTTTCCATTGTTCAGCCAGAACCAGGTTCTACATGTCTAGCGAATCAGACTACATAGGAATGGTTTACGGTCTGTTTCCATGGAGACACAGGAGAGAATAGGAGCTGTATACAGAAAACGGCAGGGAATTTTTAATTATAACCATTTGCCAAGTTGTTTCTTTTTCTTTGTTCCGAATACATTGGAGCAATAATTAAAAAAAATGAATGCAGAGATGGATGGTTATACCTCAGTTTGTGGACTGTACGCGGCTTGTGTTGTCAGCGGTCTGAAGTGTTTAGCTGATTTTGAATAGGGTTATCTAATTGCTTAGACCACAGGTGTCAAACTGCCGGCCCTCCAGCTGTTGGGAAACTACAACTCCCATCATGCATATGTATAATCTATAACAGTGGGCATAATGGGAGTTGTAGTTTCCCAACAGCTAGAGGGCCAGCAGTTTGACACCCCTGGCTTAGACAATGGAATCATATCCCGATTTGATACTTGAACGTGTCTGCAGCTCTGCAATACGAAAATGGGGGGAAATTGTGGTTTCCATCCGGTTCTTCATGTATGTAATTGTATCCTGTACAGTTTGATGTGTGAGCTGCTGATCAGTTTCTGCCAGTGTTAAACCTCATTACAATATGTTCAGCGCGATCAATTATCAATGCTTTTAAAGCGCACAATCAACGCATTTCGGAAATGGCTCTGCGGTCAGGGAAGCCCCACTGGGTAGAAGAGCTGTGCAGGCAAAAAATAGCATGAGCCTTGCCGTAGCCTAGCATGAAGTGGCAGTGCGATTGATATGAATGGTGAGAAGTGAATGATTCCTCCTATAATCATGCTCAAGGGGGTAAGCGGGTGGAAGCTGTGCCTGCTCTTAATGAGGCTCTGCTGCCTTCAGCATACTAAGTTTGCATGGGCTTGTCAGACCTCTAGTGGTGCTTTGTGGAAATGCAGTGCAATTTTTATTTATTTTTTTTAATCCTACCTGTTTTTTAAAGGGGTTTTGCCACAAAGTAGAATTGATTTGGGTAGCTTCCATTTTTAAGCGAAAAATTTTCACTATTCATCATAATTAAAAATTCTGTACCAGTTTTGTTTTTAGCTGCTCCCTTAGTGATCCATAGTGTACAGCTCATCTCCAGGGGATACGACCAGTGACGAGAGCTCCCCAGTCCTGACTGCACATGCTCAGACATCTCCTCTCCTTTCATTCAGATATCGTCAGTCTCTTCTCTGTTTAGTAATCACACACACTCACTGCTGAGCGAGTGTTCAACCCCAGGTGCTGTCATTCTGCTCCTTAGTAATTAGTCAAACAGTGCAAATAAATACAAATAAACCTCAGTCAGGCAAGTGCATTGAGTAAAAAAAATAAAATCCAATATTTGATTTCTGCTGGGATTTCAACCAAAGACTCTGATATGGGAAGGCAGAAGTGCTAACCACTCAGCTACATTGTAGCTACTCACCGCTCTTTACATAAACAAACCTTTGTGTGACTAGAGTGTGCATACTGTGGGGAAAGGCATGGTGATATCAAGCCCGCTGGGTCACATGATATGCAGTTCAAGCAAATCCTAGACGTCCCCTTTCGAGCACGAAAGCTGAAGCAGAATAAACCAGGTATGAAATATCCCTTTGAAAGAAGTAAGCTGTACCCATTTATATATGTTGCTATCAATTCATGTTGCAGATTTTAAATACATATTAACAATATTCCTTCGATCCCTCTAAATGGCTGCCATTTTGACGTCTGGTCCTGTATGTAGTGCAATGCAGAGCGTATTGGTCGGGACGTAACTCCATGGAGCAGTCATTATAAGGCTTCTACGGCTTGGCATATTATAAGGGCCGTCATGGCAGCCTAGAATAATATATATTCTACCCCGGGCGTTTGACATAAAACCGAATACTCGCGTTTCTGCTCTGTCTGTCAAGCAATGGGATTTGTCAGGGAAATCTGGTTTGAGGATGACAAATCTGACCCTTTGCTTAATAAATGATTGAAATCTCTGCTGTTCTGCCTGGGTAAAGCTTGATAAATAATGGAGAGGTTTGCTGGAGACTTAGCACATGTAAGTGTACAGTGCAGAGCTGTGAAGAGACTGCCTCTTTGCTTAATAAGAACAATATCCTTTTCTGTTTTTTTTTTTTTTTTTGCTCTCATCTATTGGCGGCTTTCAAACAGAGCGGTTTGGTCGGTTAAGTGCTTTGCTTTTTGCCGGGAACCTTTGAAACAGCGCGGATTTTCCCATCATGTTCTGTGGCCTAGGATTAAACTAAAGCTTTATCATTACTTCCTAAACTACTTTGGGGCATGAGCAGGGCCGACCATAAGAGGGTGCATCACCTACCTCTGCTTGAAGATGGTGGCACTACACCCACAGCTTGTGCCCAGTGCAAATCCGAATATTAAGCTCTCCCGAATAGATTGTAAGCTCTTGCGAGCAGAGCCCTCTCACCTTGCGTCAGATCTGTAAGTAGCTTTTTCTGTATTGTTCGTTTATCTGTAATTATACCCCCGAAATTGTAAAGTGCTATGGAATATGTTGGTGATATAGATATATATATAGATATAGATATATATATATATAGATATAGATATATATATATATATAGATATATGTGTTATATATATATATATATATAGATATATATAATGATGTTTTTTATATATATATATATAATATAGTTAGTTATATATATATGTATTATATATGTTTGTAGTGTATATATGTATATATATATATAGTATTATTATATGTATGATTATAAAAATGTAGCGGTATAGCATAGTAAAAATATATATATGTAGTAGATTAATGATTGCTTTATATATGTTTGGTATATATATTAATAATGTATATGTATGTATATGTATTTTGTATGTTTTTATATGTATATGTAGGTTGTTATATAGGTATGTTTATATGTATTATATGTATTGTATGTATATGTATATGTATATATAGTATATTATAATTTATATTATATATATGTATTTTTTATATTATGTATATGTATAATATGTATATTGTTATATATGTTATTGTATATATATTTATATATGTATTTAATATGAGTATATATATTTTTAAAGAATGTAATTATATGTATTTTTTTATATATATATATATAAAAGATGATTATTAAATACATGTAGCGGTAATCAGCCACAGTAATAAATGATTAGCGGTAGTTAGCCCCAATAATTGATATGCTTATGTATCATATTCATATATAATGTGTACTGTAAAACAAAAAGAAGAAAAATAAAGGGCGCTCCTAGTGTAGATGGTCTGGAATAAAAGTTTATCCGTTGGTCAGTATCCCACTAACCTGATTTTGTTGCACAGTGGTGGAGGCGCAACTCTCCCAGAGCATGTAGATTAATCAGTCACAGCAGCCCCCTCGCGTTGCATCATGTATGGACCTGATGAAACGCTATCAAGCGTGAAATGCGTAGTCCTGTTTTAATGTCCTAATGTCTTTTTTTTTTTTTTTTTTCCCTTTATCACACTATAATTTAGTTGTGACTTTTAATATATTCATATATAAGATACTGGGATAACTCACCCACCGATATGTACAGGACGCCAAAAGACGGGTTTCATACATACCGCTCGGAAGTCTAGTAAGATATAGCAGGCGTCAAGCAGCCAATTTCCAAGAGGTACTACTACCTGCTGGG
The DNA here is from genome assembly GCA_025379985.1 of Phyllomedusa bahiana. Taxonomy (NCBI): domain Eukaryota; kingdom Metazoa; phylum Chordata; class Amphibia; order Anura; family Hylidae; genus Phyllomedusa; species Phyllomedusa bahiana. Next base: position 329,744 of record JAODAL010000027.1, read on the forward strand.
GGGTCGTGCCTGTGAGGCTTCTGTGTGACACTGTATGGCATCTTTATTTCAGGCATTTTATGGCACTGCATGTTAGACTGTGTACAAGTTTAGCAGTTTATGTCTGGTCCATTAACCGCTCCCTGCAATTGTCTAAATTACTACAAGGCATCATTATTTTAGGCATGTTAGGCACAATACAGTATACGTTCACAGGACCAGGTTTTTAGTTATGGTGGCCTGGACAGAGAATACCACCCCAAAATAAGGACAATATAAGCCCCTCTTAGTAATTATTCACAAATCACAGCAAAAATCAGAGGCATAGGGCCACATAGATACTAACGATAAAACTTAACCGTTAATAACTATTGGATAAAAGATAAGAAAAACCTAACCCTATTGCACCCTAATGAAAAGAACTGCCTACAAAAAATAGGGAACCCGCCCTGTTAAGGGCGACCCTACAGCACACCTCCTGACAACAGTTCCTGATACAGCTGTAGTTATAGTATTACTGTTGGGATAAATATAATTCAAACTCCAAAATAGTCACTTCAAAACCTCCTTGGTGTATGTTATTTAATTATCAGAAACTAATGAAGGGCGAGGAGGCAGTCCCCATAGTAAACACCTCAACCAATGTCTAATACATGGTAATACAGAGTTTTGTCCTGATCCTCCAGTGCTGGCCGGAGCGCATGACTTTAGCTCATCATGGAACTCATGAATGAATAGAAACAGACACCCCTTATTACACTGGAGATGTGGGCGTTCAGTGTCATGACCTCTTGGTTATCCCACTCTTCTATTTCGGAGAGGACTTCTAGAACATAAACCTTAAAGTCGATATTTCCCATCTAGCCGAAGGCTTTTGAAGGGCCCTGTGATGTATTTTTTGGAGATAATTCTAATCCCTCTTAATATTCTAAGCTTGAATACGTTTCATCACATTGCAAAGTGATTTTTTTTTTTCCCTTAAGTTTCCAGAACTTCAATTTGCATTTTAAGCATGGAGAAAGTACAATTATTGAAGAACCAGCTCTTTTTATTTTTACACTTGTATAGAAGACATGAGTCCTTTAGTCGGTGACCTCTCTGGATCCAGACGTTGCATTGCAGCCGAAACGCTGGTTTTCTGAAGCAGAAAGGGATGGAATCTTCCACACGTTTCCCTTAAGCAACCTTTAATTCTTTCAGCTTATTTCAAGGTCGGCAAATACCATTATAGAGAAGCATTAAAATTTCCGCAGAAAGGAGGCAGTATGTTTGATTTATGGAATAATTATCGAGCTTTAGCTCGGTCTTTGCCAGAAAATTACATCCATTTTTTTATGGGACCGTGAGGTATTATCTCCAGGAAAATGATAATTAAACACCTGTGAAATCAATTAGCCCCTTGAGCAGGGAGAAAAATTGTATTTCGGATGATATTTTGTCACTTGCAAAACTTTTTGTGTTTTTGTGCTCTTCGAATAACACTGTAAGAGGAATGGCTTCCTGCGCATCTGCGATAAAGTTGACCGCGGTGACTAATATTTATGCTGCCGCTGGAGAAGTCATTTTACTTTGCAGTATGGATTATTCAACATTTGTTTAATTAAAATGCAAGCAAATGCTTTATATCAACAAGGTTCTCATTGACTGGTATTCAGAAGATATTTTCTAGGAGAATGAGATCAAAATTGCTGCTTGTGATGTGTATTGAGGAGCAGATGCTCTGCCAGTACTGTTTGATCATTCTACTTGTCATGGCATTTGCCCTTACTAATGGTTGCTTGGACATAGACCCTTAGGGTATGTTCACACGGCATAAATGCAGGGCATAATAATGCCGGGACTTTGGGAGCTTCGCGAGCCCCCGCGGGTCGTGGTGGCCGGCTGGCCCCATAGACATTCATTACTAGCGGCACGTATTCGCCACTAGTAATTTACATGTCGCTCATCTCCCCCCGCAGCGTCTTGTGCGAGCGGAGAGAGGAGACGTAATCCATAGTTCTCTATGAGAGCTGTGGATTACCATAATGACTGGAACGCATTTCGCCCGTATTTGAGCACAGTACGCTGTGAAGTACGGACTGAAATCCTCCCAGTTTAAGCCGTGTGAACATAGCCTTAAAGTGAAGGTTGTTTAGACACAGACCCTTTAAAGGACAACTATCCACCTGTTCCTCACATTTGTTTAGGTATTAACACTCAAGGATTGTTTGCCTTTGCTATTGGTCATCTGTAGAAGGGCGTTTTGGTTATTCATCCTTTGTAGAGGGATGCCTTGACCATTAGTCTTGGGTCGAGGGGTGCCTCGGCCATCGGACCTGCGTCGGGAGGTGCCTCAGCCATCTGCCCTGCGTCGGGAGGTGCCTCAGCCATCTGCCCTGCATCGGGAGGTGCCTCAGCCATCGGTCCTGAGTAGAGAGGTGCCTCGGCCATCGGTCCTGAGTAGAGGGGTTCCTCGGCCATCGGTCCTGCGTCGGGAGGTGCCTCGGCCATCGGTCCCTCGTCAGGGGCTGGCTCGGCCATCGGTCCATCGGGGGCCCTCGGCCATCGGTCCCTCGTCAGGGGCTGGTTCGGCCATCGGTCCTTCGTCGGGGGCTGGCTCGGCCATCGGTCCTTCGTCGGGGGCTGCCTCGGCCATCGGTCCTTCATCAGAGGCTGCCTCGGCCATCAGTCCTTCGTCAGGGGCTGCCTCGGCCATCGCTCCTGCGTCGGGAAGTGCCTCGTCCATCGCTCCTGCGTCGGGGGGGCTGCCCCGGCCATCGGTCCTCTGAAGATAGGTTCTTTGACCACTATCCTAAACAGTTGTTTGAGGTGCATGCTCTTAAAGGAATTCTTTAGGATTTTATAAATATATTTCAAGACCGGAAGTTAATGTATATATAGAGGTATGTACTGTGCCCTGACTACAATCTTCTAGTTTAAGGTCTTGTATGCACAATAGTTTTTGGGTTATGATGTATACAGTAGAGTTTAGAGAAGAATCCGATCACGAGATCATTTAGGTGCTTTCTCATTGACGTTCTTGAGAGCTAATTCTGTCTGTCCTGGTCATTGTAACAGTAAATGAGAGAGAGGTACTCTCCATCTCTGTCCGACGTGGGCGATCTGTGGTTACATCACTTATCCGCCTTCAAATCTTCCATCAGAATTTGCTTGAAAACTTTGGCAGACCCCTCGGCCCTGCACCTGGATGCATTTAGTCATTGCAGATGCAGAATTAAACCTATTGAGGACATGATCTAGCGCACTGCGTGATCCAAATATCATTTCTTGTACAAGCATCTTAAATTTTGCACCCCGCAGGTCTCATCTGATACATTGGCGGCTATGGTCACTATCCCGATCAGAGCGCTCACGTCCCTAGTCTGCTCTGATTGCTGTTCATTAAGGATAACAAGGTCGTTTTCAAGACATATGTATCACGTCTATTTTAATACATGACTTTTCTATTGCACTTGTCTACCAGGGCGGCTGGAAAACAACACTGAAGAGGATACGTCCGAATACTTTCATTGATTGATTTATTTCGGCAACATTCCTTTAATCCAGATTATCCATTCATTCTAAATGACTAGGCCCTCATAAGAAAGTACATGCATCTAGAAAACTTGGCTTTGGTGTTTTAAATAAATTTATGATTAAAGGGTTTTTCCCACGAAGCAAAGCATACTGTGCAAGTCGGCTGTCCACTATCTGTGAGCCAACCATGCATGAGAATGAGGCCGCTGTCCTCCCCATTCACTTCTATGGGAGTTCCGCATATGTTCCAAATGAATGAGAACATCCGCATGCGCCGCCCATCTCGTTCTTATGCACGGTTGGCTCACAGATAGCGAAGTTGTGCAGTGCACTTTGCTTCGTGGGAACAGCCCTTGGAGTTTTTTTAGGTACATGGAAATTTGTCATTAGAGTCTCCAAGATGGGATTTGAGGGCCCCCCAAAGGTTGAGATGGAGTGAATGCAACTATTGATTTCTAATAGGCTTTTTCACCACAAGTAGTAATAAATTATTTTATTTATTTGTATAGCAGCGTTATATTCCAGTGCGCTGTACAGAGATATTCATTATTCACATTGGTCCCAATACCCTTTGGGGCTCACATCCCAAAATTCCAGACGTACCTATCGGTATGTTTTTTTGGCATGTGAGGGAAACCAGAAGAAACTCACGCAAACACAGGGAGAACATACAAACTCCTTGCAGATGTGGTCTTGCAGCGCTGGGGTCCTGGGTTTAAATCCCACCAGGGACAACAATGCTAACCACTGATCCACCATGCTGCCCATTGTATTATATTGCTAGGTCTGAGATTGGTGGGATACCCACCCAATATTAACCAAATCTGTCATGAAATTGTATTGGCTCTATATACTGGAGAGAGAACCCCATATAAGCAATCGTTGACTTCCAAGAGCCATTCAATAGCTCCCTAGGATTATAGTAAAGGCCTGAATAAACATGGACAGACACCAGTGTACTAAAGGACTAATAATCATCTCTATATTGAATTTCTCCATTAGGATCTCTTTGTACTCAACTATATACTTAAAGGGGATATATCCTCAAATAATGACCTATTTTCAACCCATGTTTTTATGTTAAACACATTTTTTAACCATTTTCTTTTTTCATTTTCTATGTCACTATCAACATTTTTTCAAAATCCTGCAGGTTTTACTTCGGCCACTAGGCCTAATAGTCTGACACTTCCTGTTCTGTAGAAAGAACTTTTCAGCAGTCTCCTCGTTATCAGCACAGAAAGGTGTCACCAATGTGTATAGATTACACAGGATCCACCAGTCACAATAGGAGAGGTCACAGTTCACCCTCCCTGTGCACTGACTTCTTCCCAGGTCACAGAGCATGCCTAGAAAACTCTCCTATAGAAGTCAATGGGTCTGCTCCTGTATACAGGCTCCTATGTCTATGAAGCTGCTGTAAAACATCTCTCTAAATGCTGTTAAAAGCAGCTCAGGCAAGATGGCCGCCCTCAGATCATATAAGAAGAAAAGAATATGGATCAGTATAAGGTTTTAATTAGTGGAAAAAAAATATTTTGGTGATAGATTCCCTTTAAAAGAGTTGCCCTCTCTCTTCTACCACAGTTTACATTGAGCTTGGAGAGACCCTGCAGGACAGTTTCCGGGTATCCAAGTATCATGCCCTAATTATTATAGTAGGACACCTAGGCAGTACTTGCCAGGTGTCCAACAGTTGCTGAGGTAGTTGTCCTGTCCAGGTTGTCCAATTAGGTGCGAGAGTGATGTTGGACTATCTCTTAAAGAACTTGGTCTTCTCCCATGGATGGCCATCACCGTGGTTTAAGCAGGCCATAGCTGAATGTATTTCCTGCTGTACACATTTGAGAAGTAGACTGGTACTAGAAGTTCTTCTTTGACTTGCATTTCTTCTTCATGTAAGACTTGGCCTTTGGGTTGGCCAAACTGACAGCAGATCCTCCACAACATCAGAGGCCATCTTTTTTTTTTTAGTGGTATGGTTCCTCACCAGCCAAGAGCAGAACCCAGGGGTTCTTGTCGTGAAATCTAAAGGAAGTTTTACAGGATTAGAAAAAAACATGGCTGCTTTGTTCCAAAATAAAAGCATCCTTCACAAGTTGTGCGTGACTTCGAAGCTCAGCCCTGTGGATGGATCGTTGTGGTGCTTTTTGTAGAAGAACATGGCCATGCTTTTCTTATCCTGTTAACCACCTTGATATAAAGTTCTGTAGCTGTAAAGCTTAGGCCCGGCAGGAGGGTTAACATCCAATCTCCTGTAGACTGATGACATCTTGTACTGTTGGTATATTACCCGTTCTGTATCATCGCTTAGTTTCTTTATTAAACTTTGATAAGGAAAGGCAATGAGTGATGACTAAGACTGGGAAAATAATGGAGATAAATTGAGGATTAGTCTTGTACTGTAAAAGCAATGGCTCCCACGGTGCATCGGTCAGCGTACCATCCCTTAAGTGCAGTGACTTAGGAGGACGGCGCAAGTAGGAAGGCGCGCGGAGGCTGATTAGACTCTGCAGGGCCTCTGTTACCAAGGATAACATCAAAAACACATTCTCAAGCAGCCACTTAATCCCTCCATTGATTGACAAGGTTGACACGTCAATGCAGAAATTACAGGAGAACCATTTTCAGATGGATGTTCTTCAAAGGGAAAGCAGACCAGCAATGTTCAGTCACCAGGAGAACGGAGAGAGCTGCGTGCACCATTCATGCACATGTCTTCAAAACCGTGCCAATGGGGTCACTTTTTATGCCCATGCCAAGCCAAAAGTTTAGTATATTGTCCTTTGTGTTCATTTTTTAGATACTTTCTAGCCCTGCGTGCTGTAGATATGAACGGGTTTAAGTGGAAACTCCTGCATTAAACATGCCCTGTTCCATTAATCTGATGTAGACGGCCTAAGCCCCTTGACTGGTTTATTAGTATTTATAGTTTTGGGTATTTGGTAGTGTTATCTGCGGAGGAGATTTTTACATGTCTGAAATACTGTAGGAAATAAAATAACGATCAGGCTGGAGGATTTTCAGGACTGCTTGGGCGTTCAGCTCTTCTCTTTTTTTAGCCTTATTGATTTTGTGAGTTCCGGAATGAAATGCAAAAACACAATTTTCAGATTAGCGACTTTGGCCGATACGTGATTTAGAAGACCTACAGATTGTCCACTGAAATGGTTCAGAAAGGGAAGATCTCTCCTTAGGGAGAGCACCTATATAGGTGTGTGGAGATTCGAAATTGCCTTTTTGCACTCCACGAAGCATCTGCATATCACAAGGCATTATGGGAAAGGAGCTGAGAAGCTCTAGCGCCCTCTTTTGGATGTAACAAATTCTCAATTTGCTTTAGATCCACTGGATCTTTGGAAAGCAAGAAGGGATTTTTAGCCAAGCCAGCATCACTCCTCTGTATACAGCCGTTTCGGGGTTTTGCCCCTTGTCAGTACAGAGCAGAGCAATGCTGGCTTGGCTGAGTAGGAGGCAATGAGTGGCTCAGAAAGGGAAGATCTCTCCTTAGGGAGAGCACCTATATAGGTGTGTGGAGATTCAAAATTGCCTTTTTGCACTCCACGAAGCATCTGCATATCACAAGGCATTATGGGAAAGGAGCTGAGAAGCTCTAGCGCCATCTTTTGGATGTAACAAAGCCTCAATTTGCTTTTGACCCACTGGATCTTTGGAAAGCAAGAAGGGATTTTTAGCCAAGCCAGCATCACTTCTCTATATACAGCCGTTTCGGGATTTTGCCACTGAAATGGTTGTAATATAGTTCCATAAAGGGAATGGGTCCAAACTGAATAACACAAGTCCCTTAAATCAGATATCTATGAACATATTATAGATCTCGACATAGGTTCCTTCGTCCTCATCACACAGTTGAGTGCTATTTTGGAGAATGTGATATTATGATTGCTTTCCGCCATCTTGCCTCTTCAGAATAATTTACCAAATTAGTTCTCATCCAGATGCCTCTAATTTTTTTTTTTTAGGTGAAAAGAGCTGATGACCTTATTATTTGACCTTCATAGAAAACAGAGTTTTTAAATGCGAAACTTTGCTAGTTGCCCAGTGGCCGATGTTAGCCATTGACGTTGGATTTCCATTGGCGTAGCATCTTTGAACCAGGAAAGTTGAATTTGTACTTGTTGGATGATGTACTTGGGGAGAGAGAAACTGATTGTGTATGCATTGGGCTCAGGAACTTTGGTTGTTCTTGACCACCTTTAGACGTAAAGAGAACACAGTAAAAAGAGTTCAGCACTTTTATGTTTTCTACATTTGGGCCTTTTTAATTTTTGTTCAGATCTTGTGTTTCCTCACATTTTTACCCTTAGGCTATGTTCACACGGGTTAAAATGGGGCGCATTTCGGTCCGTATTTCGCGCCATACTGCGCTCAAATACGGGCGAAATGCGCTCCTGTCATTATGGTAATCCACCGTTCTCATAGACAACTAGGGAATACGCCCCCTCTCCTCGCTCACACAATACGCCGCGGGAGCTCGCGCCCATTGGCTGGGTTTCACTGTACTCAGAACCACCATGGAACAGAATGGAGAGCAGTGCACATTAGTGTAGTGTGACCGGCTCTCCATCCCGAGCTTATACTGTTGCGGGTCCCAGAGTTTGATCCTATCAATATGCCATTAAAGTCTATGGTGGGAACGGCCCTTAAAGAGTTGAGGTGCATGCTGTATATGAAGTTCCTGGACCTTCGCATCCGTTCCCCCATAATTATACTGGTATCTTATGTTTCATAGAAGTCCTAAGGCACCAAAGACCATTTGGGACCGACTCTAGCTATGCTCATGGTGACTATCGGCTGTACTGAGATTTCTTGTATTGTTCATGTCTAACGTTTCTCAGGTTCATGGGTGTCCAACCCTCTCATCCTTTGTGAAAAAGGTAGTGGTCACATCCTTGAACAGATCTTGAAATGGTCAAATATTGGTTCTTTACAAATTTTTTGGGCTATTGATCCAAACCAGTTTCCATAAATAATGTGGTTTTTTTTAAGTATCTGAACTGGGACAGACCCTCCCTACCTTATGAGATGCTACATTTCAAAGGGAATCTGTCGCTTTTTATCATTATTATTATTATTATTTCATTTTTATAGCCATTTTTAATTTCTGATGACTTCTAGATATTTTTATATTTGTTCTCTGTATATGATTATATTGGCGACCATCTTGCCTCAACTGATTTTAACAACATTTAGAGTGATGCTTTACAGCAGCTTCATGGACATAGGAGCCTGTAAACAGGAGCAGACCCATTGACTTCTATAAGAGAGTTTTCCAGGCATGCTATGTGACCTGGAAAGAAGTCAGTGTGTAGGGAGGAGGCGAGGGGGAGCTGTGACCATCTCCTATTGTGACTGGTGGATCCTGTGTTATCTATACACATTGGTGTCTCCTTTCAGTGTAATCTTGCTTGTGCTGATAATGAGCAGACTGCTGAAAATCTTTCTCTACAGAACATGAAGTGTCAGATTATTACTAGGCATAGTGGTCAAAGTGAAAACTACACGATCTAAATTAATATATTTTATAAAAATATATAATATTAAATAAAAAAAAAATATTTTTAAATGAATATTAATATAAATATATATATATATATATTATAATATATTATAATAATATGGACAATTAAAAAAAAAAAAGGGGGTGTTTAACATGAAACATGAGTTAAAACATAGGTTATTTTCTGGTGACACGTTCCTTTTAAGTCCAAAGACCATGTTATTTTTGAGGTGACTACGGATACGACCTACGTTGCTGTGACCCTTGTGTAGGCATTATCGGTTCCTGACAATTAGAGCTCCTCACCATTGTTAATTGTACCTTTCAACCGTCACCCATCTCATTATCTTTCTGCCGATTGTAGACAAGCGTGGCTCTGACAGTAAATTGAAGCCTCGGATACTTATTAGCATGGGAGATGTATTCCACGTTTGTGAATATGCAGATTTTTATGACAAGTCCAATAAGACCGGACATCTGCTCGGAGTTGTGCTCATCATTCGAGACCTGGATTTTAAAAAATTTAAAGTCCAAAGTGCGGGGGGTTTGCATTTCCGTCTTTTAATCGCGTAGCATTTTTTTCCCCACTACAAATGATCTGTGCATGCTCGTTGAAGCAAATGATCCTTTTGCAAATTGTGTCTTTTCCCAGTCATGGGCTGAAGATTGTCTGACACCTATGTGTGTAAAAATAGGCTGCGTCGGCTCTAAAAAAGATTCTGGCTAACGAAACAAAAAATGGGATGCCTGCAGGCTGTGATTAAATGAGTCTATTGGAATTCTACGTGTTTATTGTTGGATTTTTAGTGTCAATGAGCACCTGTCGTAGTTTTGCGGGTGAGGAACGCTCACGGGTTGGCTTCCTCTCCGGAGGAATGACAGCGGTGGTGGCATTTGCGGCTTCAAAAAGATTTCTGAGAATCGGCAGCAATTGCTTCTAATTTTTACACTAAATTGGAATATTTTCAGACGTCCAACGTGGTTATGGCCATAGATTGCTGTGTTTTTATAATAGATGTACTCTCTTCAGTCCCTTTTCATGTAGCCATTATCATGTACCTCAAAAGCCAAGCATAAGACTGCGAAAAATATGCATTGATTTCATAAGACATTTATCACAGGATTAATTCATTAAAGAGGGGTGACTTTAACAACACCATTATTTTTATAGTGGTTGTCATATGTCATTAAAGGGGTTGTCTCACTACAAGGATTGCATTTTATGTTAAAGATCTTGCATAAAAAAGTCACTTTGCAGTATATGTCCAATAACCGTATCCTACCTATTATGAGATATCCCTTCTTGTATGCGCTGCATCAGCTCTTCAGGTCGCTATAACTACAGACCTGTTTGATCTATCCTGATAGGCTTTCAGCACTGGTTGCTATAGCTACAGACCTGGCTTCTACTGCAGCCTAATAGAAGCCAGTAAACACGCCCCTGAATTCAAAATGAAACCAAGAAAACAGGACTGAGGTAAGATAAATCAATGTAGTGAGACAACCCCGTTAACTATATGGTAAATGGTATTGGTGAAGATCTTGTCTCGTATGAATCAAAGTTGCACCGCCTAATTTATAGTGCAAACATAAGCACACACATTGTACCTGGACATAATGGCATCCCTGAGCCTTAAATATTATAATTTACCATGGAAATCAGAGGACCATAAAATTTGGGTTCTGCCCCTCAAAATTAAAGGGAACCCGTCACATTGAATATGCTATGTGTTCTGCAGCTGATATGTTATAGAGCAGAAGATTGATATATAATTTTGTTTGGAAAGAGTCAACAAAACTTATAATTTATTCATTTAATTTTCTATGTATTCTAGGTTAAGGAGTCCAGTGGGCAGTGTTATCCGTGATTGACAGCTGTCTTTTATGCAAACTCACACAAGGAAAGCTGTCAATCACTGATAACACCATCCACTGGACTCATTCATATAATTTACTGCTTATTCTGAGTTACGGAGTCCAGTGGGAGGTGTTATCAGTAATTGACAGCTTACCCTTTGTATGTGTACATAACAAAAAGTGTCAATCACTGATATCCCCACCGCTGACTCATTCATTTAATTTACTGCTTATTCTGGGTTAAGGAATCCAGGGATTGTAATCATCGATTCAATGGTTGGTGTTACAGTGAAAGCTGTCAGTCATGAAAACACCATCCACTGGACCTTCTTTTAAATTTTAAATGCTATTCTGGGTTAAGCGAAAATTTAATCCGTTGGCGGTTTTATCGTGAGAAGCTATTTCTTTTGCACAGTGATCAAGGAAAGTGTAAATACAATAACACATCCACGGACTCTTAAATTTTAATTAACTGCTTATTCTGGGTTAAGCAGTAAATTAAATTCGTTCAATGGGTGGTGTTATACGTGATTGACAGCTTTCCTTGTATAAGTGTACACACAGAGATAGCTGTCAATCATGGATAACACTGCCCACTGGACTCCTAAACTCAGAATAAGCAGTAAATTAAATGAATAAGTTAAAAGTTTTGCTGAATCTTTACCTACAAAACTGTACATCAGTTTGCTCAGCTTTGGGTGCTCTATATCATGTCGCTAGCAGATCATTGTGACGGCTTTCCTTTCAACCTCGCTCACCACGGGTGCTGTTGACCACTATACAAGTAGTTGGGGTGCAGGACCATGGAAAAGGGTATCAGAACTTGTAGAAGGTCTATAGACATATACAACAGCATTTTTATGATTATTTTTCAGAAATTTTCAACTTTAATTCAAATTTGTATCCATTTTTTTATGTGTGAAAAAATTATAATTAATGTTGCTAAAGAGAACTAAAGAGCGTTTTATTTTTCTGTCTCCTTTAGGTATGATTATCGTGAAATGCTGCACAATGCCACTTTCTGTCTCGTCCCCCGTGGCCGCAGGCTTGGATCCTTAAGGTTTCTGGAGGCTCTTCAGGTACGTTATGTCTAGACACGAAACTATTACCGTAATTGCCCTATAGTCAGTTCTCACATGATTGATTTAAATCTGATGTGTATTTCTGTAGCTTAAAGGGGATTTGCCAAGAAGTGCCTTATCTGCTAAGAAGCAAAAGTAAACAAAGCAATGCTGAGCTGAGAGAGAGAGACGTCAGAGCACAGAGCCATGCATAAGGGATCATGTGAAATGTTCACTCAAATAATCACACTACAACTAGTGGATTCTGTATACAAAAGACAACATATTTCTCCACAGCACCTTGAAAGCTCCTTCATGTTCCCTGTCATCAGATAAAGCAGGGATCTACTCAAATAATCACACTACAACTAGATGATTCTGTATACAAAAGACAACATATTTCTCCCCAGCCCCTTGAAAGCTCCTTCACTCTCCCTCTCATCAGATAAGAAGTGTGCTCTGCAAAAGCCCGGCAGTTCAGCTCCCGTCACTCTGCTTGGTCGTATCTAATGCAAGCTTTTAAGTAACTAAGGGCAGGTAAGGCAGCCTGTAGCTCTCTCACGCTGCAATTTTTTTGATGACATATATTTAGAAAAGTGATTAAATACCCATTTTGGAGGATCCCACGTCAACATTACATCGTGGTAAAACCTCTTTAAATCTGAACCTGAACCTAGATTTCTGCCATAGAAGTCTTGCGGATCTGCTTTAGCTGGGAAGCACATTTGCACCAAAATCAGCCCCATTGTACTTCAATGGAGCTATTCTTAATTTCCCCCGTAAAACAAATGACAGAGAGAAAAAAAAAATTCCATGGAAATAAATTCCATGTCAGCTGCATAAATCCACAGCGGAAATTTTTTATTGCATGTAACCGCTTAAGCATGCAGGGGTTGCAGTTTGATCTGATGTGGGTTTCAGTGCAAAATATGTGCCGAAATCTGCATAATGTGAATTGTACCATTAATCTTCCATGTTTTTTCCTATCTGGACAATCCTACTTGCCTAATTCATGGGATCAGGTCCCATGTAAATAATACCCCACATTAAAGGGGAACCTCAGTCACGTAATTTTATGAAGACGGCGGCCTAGTTTATATAGTTATCAGGTGTATGTTATATATATTTGATAAATGAACGTACCTTGACTCTAAGATTTGTAATTTTTGTCTATAGGCTTCTGTACAATATGGTTGACTTATATAGGAGAAGGGCTCATGGTAGTCAGTAAAGCTCCCTATAGGACAGACCTGCACAACTTGGCAGGATGTGAGGGCTAAAATGTCTGTGACAGCCCAAGACCATTCTACTGGCTCTCAGGATCGCCCCAAACCCCTCTGTGAACGACCCCAAACCAAACGGTACCACCTATTTTTGGGCAAAGTTTACACGAGCCCTGCCCCTTTGTGGGTCGCCAAAAATCCTCTGGCGGGTAGCATGTATCCCGTGAGCTGTATGTTATGCAGGCCCGCTGCAGGAGCTTTTAGGACTTTAATGAACCTTACAAGTGGCATTGTGGGAAGATGAAAACCCAATTTCCAAAAACTTCCTAAAAAAATCCTGATTTATTTTATTTATTTTTTTATCAAAGTGAATGACAAGTTGCCTTGTGGCATAACGTTCTCAATGTCTTGCCCCACAGGCTGCGTGTGTTCCAGTGATGTTGAGTAACGGGTGGGAGTTACCGTTCTCTGAAGTGATTGATTGGAACCAAGCTGCAGTTATTGGGGACGAGAGATTGTTACTACAGGTAAGAGGAAAATTGTTCATTTTCGTGGTAATGGGTTATCCATGGTCAAAATTTTGTGCATTATTGGCGAATTCTGATGTCATCAGTTGTGAGGTGTCACATTCCTGCTTTCAGCAACTTATCCTATATACTTAAAGGGGTTGTCTCACTACAAGGATTGCTTTTTATGTTAAAGATCTTGTAAAAACAAGTCACTTTGCAATATATGTCCATTAACAGTGTCCTACCTATTCCTAGATATCTCTCTTGTATGGGCTGCGTCAGCTCCTCAGGTTGCTATAGCTACAGACCTGTTTGATCTCTCCTGATAGGCTGCCAGCACTGGTCGCTATAGCTACAGACCTGGCTTCTACTGCAGCAGAGTGGAAGCCAGTAAACACGCCCCTGAATTCAAAGTGAAACAAAAAAAAAACAGTACTGAGGTGAGACGACCCGAGATAGTGAGACAGCCCCTTTAAATACTTAAAGGGAATCTGTCGGCAACTTTTTTTTTTTTTTTTTACTTATTAAATCAAGCCCTTGATCCATATTCTTTTCCTCTCAACCGTTTTTATTTCCTGATTGTAGATTTCTCTATTCGGCCGTCTATATATGATTCTGGGGGAAGACATTCTTGCTTGCACTGCTTTAACAGCAGTCAGAGAGATACTTTACAGCAGCTTCATGCACATAGGATTCTTAAGACAGATTCTGTCCCATAGACGTCTATAGGAGAGTTTTCACTGTGAAGCGAGGGGAGGGGGAGCTGTGACATCTCCTCTTGTGACTGGTGGATTCTGTGTTATCTGTACACAATGGTGTCTGCTTTCGGTTTGACCCTCTTTGTGCTGATAATGAGCAGACACTGCTGAGAAGCTCTCTAAACAGAACAGGAAGTGTCAAACTATTATTAGGCTTAGTGGCCAAAGTGAGAACTGCAGGACTTAAGAATTATTAAAAAATATTAAAAAGTGATATGGAAAATTAAAAAAAGATAACCAAAAATTCCTGAAAAATGTGTTTAACATAAAAATGTGAGTTAAACAATAAGTAATTTTTTGATAACACATTCCCTTTAACAATTTGGGATTGAAATCTACATGTAACATGATGTAAATATATAAATCTATTCCTATACTTCTTTTGTACGGAGTTTGAGGTAGTTTCTGCTTCATTTATGCCTAAAGATAAATCAAGATTTCTAGTTGTTTCCCGTTACCATGGAACAGCACGGAAAGAAGTCTTAGTGCGTGTTCACACGGCTGATTTTGACATTGTTAGGCGCTGTTTTTGGAGCATTTCCTTGCCTAAAACGATGTCAAAAAAGCCTTCAAAACGCCCCCAGTTCATTTTCATTGATTCCCATGTAAAACAGTGTTGTAGTTCACACACGACAAGGTTCTTCTGTGCGTTTTCCGCGCTTCTTTGGAGGCTATTTTGGGCACTAAAAAAGTGGTATGTCAATTGAAGCGTTTCAAACCATCCCCATAGGAATCGATGGAGAACTTGACGCGTTTTGGGCGTGTTTTTCCACCGCTGTTTTTGCCCTGGCTATTCATTTGGATGGTTGATTCAGAAAGAAAACCGTGGTAGAAAACCTGATCAAAACCTCGTCTGCAACAGTGCTGCAAAACCCCATCGGAAACCACTAGGACCAAGCCTGATCAAATCCTCGTCAAAACCTCCTCTGAAAAGTGCTGCATTGAGATGCTTTTCAGACAAGATTTTGATGCTGAAAATTCAGCATCCATATCAGCCGTGTGAACCAACCCTAGGCTATGTTCACACGGCGTAATTGCGGCACATACAGTTTGCACCGCAATGCACTGTATGTTTCGTGAGCTTGCGCTGATCAGCGAGTACTCCCGTGGCGCGAGGTGGGCAGTAGCCCACCGGCCCCATAGACATTCATTACTCGCGGCGATTACGTATTGTACAAGCAGGGAGAGGAGGCATAATCCATAATTCTCTATGAGAGCTATGGATTACCGTAATTATGGGGCACATTTCACCGTGTATTAAGCACAATACATGGCAAAATACCCCCGCAATAAGGCGGCAAAATAAGCCGTATGAACATACCCTCATAGGTTCACAGTATTGCTGTTTTAGTAAATACTTGTTCCCTGTGAGATAATAATTCTGCAACATCTTTCCTCAAATGTTGTATAGTGCCCGTTATTCCTTTTAGAAATTTTTGACCAATCTATCAGCTGGGTGTTACAAATGGGGCGGTGTCCCTGTACAGTCTGAAATTGTCCAATTTATATTAAAAGCAGCCTGGATATGAATGGATAACATTGCTCAAAATTGTTAACATTTTTATTTTTTTTTAAACCTAGTAAAGCCAAGTATTTGCAAAATTGTTCAACTTTTCCCATAAATTTGAAATACACATTTAAAGTAAAATAAAAAAAGTAAAGCTATCCTCTAATAGGCCATAGACGGAAGTTCACGTTAGTGAAGTCTATGGCTATGTTCACACGGGGGTAATTTTCGGCGCGCAATTCGCGTCGTATCCGCGCTCTAATACGAGCGAGATGCGCGGCGAAATTACGGAAATACGTAGTTCTCATAGAGAACTATGGATTACGCCTCCTCTCCCCACTCGTACAATACGATCGTGTTATGCGCCTGGGGAGGTAAGTGACTTGTCAATTACTTGCGGCGAATATGTGCCACGAGTAATGTCTATAATTGGGGCCGGCGGGCTGCCCTCCCCCCACCCCCGCGCCGTGAGAGTACGCGTGTATCAGCACGTCTACCAAACACCCGACGTAATTCCGGGGCGTTCTGTACGCCCCGCAATTGCGCTGTGTGAACATAGCCTAAGAGTTTGGACTTTCAGAATGAAAATTGTACAGCAGGTTTCTCATTTCCAGTGTTCACTTCTCAGGACCAATGGCCTCGTGGTTCCCTTAGAGATTACTGCAGATGAGGTACACTGCTATAGAATGAAAGTGAATGACCACCCCTGACTGCCACCATTTTTTTTAGGGGTGGGCAGAGAGACTTAAAATTCTGCACTACTTGATTTCTTTTATGTCTGTGCATAGAACGCACCTAGAGATCAATTATTTAAAGGATATTACTTTGGCTCCCTGCAGCCTCTTCTAAAGGGAGAGCAAAAGTTAAAAGGTTTTTTTTCCTACTAATAAAAACATGAATCATGATAAAGGTATCAGAAGAGCAGCGGGACTCGTCAAGTCAGACGCTGCCCACCCACTGGTTTAGAGGAAGAAGCAGGAAGTGTCGAGGCTCCATATGTGCATGGAAATAGCCTAAAATAAGATTCTTTTACACATCATTTTGGCATTTATAGTTTAAAGGGAACGTGTCAGGTAATTTGTGCTGCCCTATCTGAGAGCAATTTAGGGCATGTCCCCACGGCACGGGTTTTCGGCCGGTTTTTCAGCCGGTTTACGGTTTTTCAGACCGCCTGAAAAACCATCCGAGAATGATCACAATGGGGCTCTATGGAAAACCCTGCAGCAGTCCCCACTGCACGGGTTTTCCGTCCGGCAGTTTTTCCGCCCGCGGTCCGCTCAAAAAACATTGAGCATGTTCATTCTTCCGTCCGGAAGCCGGACGGGATATGAACACCGCAATGGGAGGGGGGAGGGCTCTTCTCCGCTCATCGCGGAGAAAAGCCGTCCCCTGCGGAGCCGTGGGGACGGCCGCAAAACCGGACAAATACCGGCCGGGTAACCCGACCGGTATTTGTCCACTGCCGTGTGAACGCAGCCTTAATAGAGAAAAGACAAGTTTTGTGATATGTAGGTTTCTGTGATTTAGAGCAGGATTTCGGAGCAAAAAGCAGAGAAAATCCTAACCGGACTCCTAAAACAGACCAGTGAGAGTCCTGCCTACGCTGTCCATGTACAGTTATTGTTGGTTTTCTGTGTACACACATTACTACAGGGAAAGCTGTCATTCACTGTATGTGGACGGGTTAATCAAGACTCTTTCTGTTTCTTCTAGGAGTCCGGACAGCATTTACTCTGCCTTTAGTAAGAACTGCTGCTCCAAATTATATAAACTGATAAGTCACAGAGCTCAGGTCCTCTCCTCCATCATATAACCCTATATATCACAGAGCTCAGCTCCTCTCCTCTATCCCAATATATCACCTAATTTTATCAAACAGAGCTCAGCTTCTCTCCTCTATCTATAACCCTATATATCACAGAGCTCAGCTTCTCCCCTTCTATCCATATATAACCCTATATATTATCACAGAGCTCAGATTTCTCCCCCTCTTACATATAACCCTATATATCACAGAGCCAGCTTCCCTCTATCATATAACCCTATAAATCACAGAGCTCAGCTTCTCTCCCTCTATCATATAACCTATAAATCACAGAGCCAGCTTCTCTCCCTCTATGATATAACCCTATATATTACAGAGCTCATCTCCTCTATCATAAAACCCCTATATGTCACCGGGGGTCAGCTCCCCTCTATCATATAACCCTATAATCACAGGCTCAGTTCTCTCCCTCTATCATATAACCCTAAAATTTGCCACTATAAAAGCTCAGCTTCTCTCCCTCTATCATATAACCCTATATATCACAGAGCAAAGCTTCCTCCCCTCTATCACATCCTGCTCTTTGACTGCAAGAATCACCTGACTGGTTCTTATCAATGCAATGTACTTGTTGTCCCAAGCATCATTTTCTCTTTGTGGAGGACCCCTCTAAAGAGGAGCTGTGACATTCATAAACTGTACTGCTGTTAGGTTTTACTTATACTCACCACTCCATTGAGTCTTGCCATTTCTCTCCTGGTTCTCCAATGGGGCATAAATCTGCGTGTTCTCCACATTGAGCTGAGCAGCGGTAACCGCCCCTGGGCAGCCTCATTAGGATATCAGACGTTCACACGAGCAGCACAGATTGCTTGGCGACTGGAAAAAGTGCTTCCCCTAGTTGTGACTGCAAGGATACAACAAGCTATCTTTTGAAGGGGTTTTGCCACAAGCTCATTTCACACCTCCTGCATCCAGCTCTGTTTGCTCAGAAGGGGGAGTGTGTGATTTGTTTGAATTGCAAATCATGTGACCCAGCAGGACAACATCACCAGGCCTTTCCTCTCTGTAGTCACAGAAAGGTCTGTTTATGTGTAGAACTGTAAGTAGCTACAATGTAGCTCAGAGGTAACATTTTTGCTTTACAGCACAAGGGTCCTTCGTTCAAATCCCTGCAGGAATTTTTTCTCTTTATCAGTGCACGTACCTCTTTGAAGTTTCTTTTTTTTTATTTGCACTGTTTGACTTATTACTAACTAGTCCAAAGGACAGGAGTAAAATGACAGCACCCGGGGGTTTGAACACTCAGTAGCTGCCTGAAAGGAAGAGGTGATGTCTGAGCATGTGCGACCAGGACCCGAGGAGCTCACAGCCCTGGTCTCATCCTCTGGAGATGAGCTGTAAACAATGGTCATAAGGAGCAGGGTAAAACAAAAAAGGTGCAGATTTTTAATAATGATGAAAAGGTGAAAATGTTTATTTAATTTTCAAACTTCCCACGTCAATTTCACTTCGTGGCAAAACCCCTTTAAGGCTAGGTCCTTGCAGGGGATTTCACCCTCTGTTTCAGAAAAGTAAAGCTTCAACTGCTGCACAGATACTCAGGGGTTTCCCCCGCTATTGGCCCTAAAGTTTGTCCTACAACTATCAGTAATTGACATAATTAAAGTAATTGACCTATAATTTGGGGAATTTTTGACACCAGACAACCCAAGAACCAGAAGGAGCAAGGAATGAAAGTGTCCACCAGGCAAGCTCGATTGCTTTGCTCATGTTATAGAAGGTTTTAACCAACATATTGGGAGTCACAGTCTCCATTTGCTGCCAAATGATTTCTTTTTGTTCCAAGAGAGTCCATGGCTTGTCACGGGGTACGCTTTCATTGTTCTGGTGTGTTCCAGTTCATATAGGATGGTAATGTTGATGATGGGCACCACGGTCAGAAGCAGGAACATCTACAGTTAGGGCAGTGGACACCTGGCCTTCACTTTGCACTAATGGGGGACGAACGCTTTATTATTTATTATTATTATTATTTATTTTAAAGCGCCATTGATTCCAGGGCGCTGTACATTCGAGGGGGTTACATACATTACATAAGTCAAACGAGTACAGTGATAAGGGATAATGACAATTGGCACGACAGAGGGAGAGAGGACCCTACCCGCAAGAGACAGGAGGTGAGGGGCAGACATGTCTGTGGAGGAAGTAGTGACAAATTTAGTGAAGGTTATAGGCAAGCCTGAAGAAATGGGTTTTCAGGTTGCTTTTGAAGCATCACTTTCAACGCTTCCAACACTTTCTACGATTTCCTTATTTATTTAATAGATAAACGTTTGTTCTGGTCGCATTTGACTAGGGCTATGTTCACACGGTGTATTTGTAGGGCGTAATTACGCCCCGCAATTACGCCGTGGGGGAGGGAGCGGGGGCGGCACCTCGCCGGCCCATAGACTTGCATTACCAGTGGCGCGTATACGCTGCTGGTAATTCACATGTCAATTATCTCCCCCTGCGGCGGATTCGCCGAGCAGGGAGAGGAGACGTAATCCATGGTTATCTATGAGAACTGTGGATTACCGCAATGACTGGGACGTATTCCAGCCGTAATTTGCGCACTCTGGCGCGTAATTACGGACTGAAATACGTCCCATTTTAAGCCATGTGAACATGGACTAAAAGTTGTCAGTTAGTTTGAGAGTTATAAGAAAAGTTTTGGGTCCATTAATGATTGAAACACCCTGTGTAATAATAGGCCCCTGAATCCTGATGGATTCAAAATTTCAGAAAAACTTTTTGTTGCTCAAATTAATAATAGTAAAAGCTGTGTACTATTACCGCTTGACACTGGTAATTATTTACAAAAATGTCAGTTTAATGGCACAGATTAAATTTGTTTTTCATAAACTAAAACAACGCGTTTCATGCTCATTCTTAACATGGTCAGATTATTTTTTTTCAGTAACCTGAGTATTGGTGGTTTGTAAACTGTAGTGCACAATGCTGCAGGGCTCTAAAGAGTTAAAGGGGTTGTCTCACTACATCGATTCATCTTACTTCAGTCCCGTTTACTTGGTTTCATTTTGAATTCAGGGGCGTGTTTACTGGCTTCCATTAGGCTGCAATAGAAGCCAGGTCTGTAGCTATAGCAACCAGTGCTGACAGCCTATCAGGAGAGATTGAACAGGTTTGTAGCTATAGCAATCTGAGGAGCTGATGCAGCCCATACAAGAGGGGATATCTAGGAATAGGTAGGACACTGTTAATGGACACACATTGCAAAGGGACTTGTTTTTGCAAGATCTTTAACATTAAAAGCAATCCTTGTAGTGAGACAACCCCTTTAAAGCTTGTCAGTAACATAGGTAAGCAAGCTTCTGTTTTCCTCATAAGACACAGCATAGAGTGACCTCACCATGGTCGGACAGGGCAGCTTGGAGCAATGATAGAGGACAGAGCGCAGAAAGAGATGATTGGTGACCTAGAAAAACTTAAGTACGCAAACAGGAGATAAAATCTTTTCTGTCTCCTAAACAGAGCAAAATCAGAACAGCAATGTATCTGGTAATAGTCTTTCGCTTTAAGCATGCAGACAAATAATTATAGTCGTGAGAAAACTTCTTTAGCCTCAGAAATCATCTGTTTACCCAGTTATTATCTGGAATATAACAAATAGGCTTTTGTCTGCTAAAATACATTTTATTTTAATTGATTGTGAAAAATTAAAGAAGAAAAAGTAAGAGTGAAGTGATAAAGCCCAGGTCCCGGCGGTGGTGACAGCTCGTCTTTGAGCCAGTGTTCTCTCTGGTAACGCTGAGCCACCTTTCATCGGCTCTACCTGAAGGCTGCAGAGTGGTGACCTTTATCGCTAATCCCTACTGACTTCTGCTTCCTCTGGAACATGACAGACCTGGGAATAAGAACATATTGGAGCCAGTGCATTAACACCTTCCCTTTAATGAGGGCAGTGGATGTGTTAATTCCTTGGCTGCCTCTGCGTTTCACTCTCCCGGCGGTGTGAGCAACTGCATTAATGGTTTTCTTGCTTTTATTGATGAAATTCCTCCATTGGTAAGAAAATGTGAGAATCTGACTAGAGAATACTAGATGTACGGCCGTGTGTTTTTCGTGTGTTTTGTTTGTGTATGAGAAATTTAGTAATGAAACGCTTTACGTTTTGCACAAAGCTGCCAAAGCTTTGTTTTATTTTATTAGATTTTTTTTTGTTTAGTTTTGCTTTTTTTTTTTTTTATTATTTTTCATGACCTCCTTTTGTGGCCCTTGTGTTGCTGCCATTTATAATTCTAAAAAAAAAAAAAGTGATTTAATTCAATTTTGGAACAGTTTTCCACCTAAATGAAGAGCTTTGCTACAGAAGCAATGGCCCATGTTTGGCAATGTAGTCAAGCAATGTTACTCGGTGACATTTTTAAAAGGGGGCTGTGGTCGTTCTGGTCACGTCTGTTTTAGTAATTCCTTGTGTTCCCTGTGAAATAACAATCCTGGAGCATCTTCCTTTATAACTCTGTGTTGTTCCTCTGTTATTCCTCATAGATATGTATGACTGAATCAGTCAGAGGGGTGTTAGCATTCCGGTTTTCAAAGGGTCATGACCCTACACCACAGGTGTCAAACTGCGGCCCTCCAGCTGTTGGGAAACTACAACTCCCATCATGCATTTGTATAATCTATAACAGTGGGCATTATGGGAGTTGTAGTTTCCCAACAGCTGGAGGGCCACAGTTTGACACCCCTGCCCTACACACACAGACTAATTGGACAATGTAAGACTATGCAGGGACACTCCCCCCAATAACACCTAGTTGACAGTTTTGGTGATGATTTTCTGGGAAAAAGTAACAGGAGAATCAAACAATTTAAAAATCTGAGAGAAGAGGCTCCAGAATTATTTCATGGGGAACACAAGTATTTACTAAAACAGACATGTCAGCTATTTCTTTGTACTGACTATGTATTTCCTGCATATTTCTTGAATAAACTTAATTTTGGTTTAAAAAAAAAAAAAAAACGGACATGTCAGGAGAGGTCACAGGTCCTCTGTAAAGGTGTTTGTCAGGACTACAGAGACAAAGCTGCTTTTTTTTATTTATTTTTTTTTATCGGTGAATGGTGTTGGGGCTCAGCCCTATTCACTCCAAATGTAAATTCATAGCAGAAAACCTAGAGACGGATGTAGCATTTTTTTTCCTAAAGAAAGCAGCCATTATTTAGGGGAACCCAAAAAGCAACAGATTAGGGGTCCTGAACTCCCAGACTGAATGATGTGGTGTGCAGACTGCTTCTCCTTTCACTGTCTATGAAACGGAGACTGTGACCACCACTCCATAAGGACAGGGTTTTGCTACCTATGTTTTTGCGTTTGGTGGGGTTCTTAGCAGTTGGACCCCCACCTATTCTCATTTATCACCTACTCTATGAATAGAAAGTATTTTTGGGTTTACGGCCACATATATATTCAAATAATCCTAATTTTGACCCATTCATTTAGGTTTATAAGACAAGTTCTGTTCTAGGATATAACGTATTCCAGTTTCCTTATAGTAGCTCTAGTCAGCCATATTGCCTCTCATGGAGCTTTGTTTCCATGTCTAGCAGTCACCCTAAGGCTATGTCTATACAGCTAATGTTAATATACTGTAGAAAATCTGACGGTATATTAACATCGGCGTACCCAAAAAAACAACGCAGTCTGATTTCGGATTTGCCGCCGGCCCAGTACATTGACTATATGGGAATCTTATGGGAATCCCATGGAAGATATAACATGTTCTATCTTCCGGTGGAGGGCCGGCGGTTTAGAAATCCGACAGTAGAAAATCCGTGCTGTGTAGACTACAGCATGGATTTTCTATTGCGGTCTATGGGGCATTAGTTACAGTTGGATTTTCGGCGGATTCAATATTTAGTTAATCCAACCAGAAACCATTGCTAAGGAGACCTGCTTGAAAGACTGTATACATGAAGCGGGAAAAAAGAAAAACCTGATCTGACCAAAGGCTTTTTTGTGTACCAGGGGTGTGTCCGACAGAGCGGAGTCTTGACCCTCATTTAGATTCTGTGATTACAAGCTTTTGTATGGCATTTTTATATATTTTCCATACTAAAAATAAGATCACAAGCAATGAATGATATGTAGTGTACTGAAACAGGAAGTAGCTAACTTCTCCTCCTCACTAGTTTTCAATAGAAATGTCCCAGCTTTATTGACAACTACATGATAACGGTAAGCCATGAGCCAGAAAGATGTAGTTGTTTAATGTCTACCCGTGTTCAGGTAACGCAGAAGGTTTAATTATGCGCTTTTAATGATTCCCTGTCTGGCAGAGTAGTTCTTGAGCGCGGCTCCAGCTTTCGGGGTGCTCTCATTTCTGACCCCTGTATTCCTGAATCGTGCCATTTCATTTCTCTCGCTGCTCCCATATTGAGCGACTACTGTTCCATAATTAACAGTGTTTTTAAGGAGCTGGCAGCCGGCCCAAATATTCACCCTGGGAAATGATTTTTTTCTGTAGTTACACATTTTACATTTCCCATTTCAGGCAAGAAGGGAAGGTTTGCGATTTCCCTGTGCAGCATAATACCCGGCATCTTTACAAGAGCCTAATCCCTTCTCTCTACTCCAGTTCATTTTATTTTTTTTAATGCATAATGTTCTTATACGATTATTGCTTTGCCTAATTACTTTTTCGGGCAATTACCAAATTCTAATTATTTCTGTTATTTTTTTTTATTTCCTGCATGAATTTTTACTTTTTCCCTCTGCTTCAGGACCCATCCTCCACTAAAGTTTTAGACATTCAACCGTCCAACCCACCCAATCATTCATTTGTAATCTCGCAAAAACAGCACCACAACGGTCTTACTGGTTATGTGTGGTATTGCAACTTAACCCCATCTAGTACAGTGGAACTGTGCTGCAATACCAGACACAACCTGTGGACTGGTGTGGTGCTGTTTTTGCAGCACTACAAAGGATGAGGATTGGGTGGGTGTCTTGAACAAATACAAAATATTTAAGATAACTTTTAAAAGTGGTTGAATATCTAGAATTGGAATGTAGCCATGTTACACTCCCTTTAATATGGTGCCTTAGGGAGGATGCACATTTTTTGTGGATCTTTCTACATCGACATCAATTAGAGAAGGCAAAATCCACAGAAAAGTTCTGTCGATTGTAGTTCAGATTTAGCCTTCTCCGATTGAGGTCAATGTAGAAAAATCCACCATCCATTCCACACTAAATCCATCCGGTTTGCATTCAGCCCTATTATACTCCAGTTATATATGTCACAGGGAAACAGTCAGCATTGCTCTCACACACTTCTTACATTGTAACTTACGGTAGCTCCTTTCATTATCATTGCATCCTGGGAGATGGATGTTATTTTCATCATGCTCCTGTACAGTGCTTGCTAAAACTTCACTTTTTGCTGAAGGCAACTATCATAGTATACAAGGAAAATATAAAGTCTAAATACATTGACAAAATTCGGAATACAGCTCTGGATATGTATGATGCAGTTACATTACAATTAGTTCTAGTACTCCCATACTCTCATTGGATGTCACATATAGTTGAGGCCTCACCTCCATCTTGCATTATACCAGCTATTCAGAGGTAATAGTCCTAAAAGTTTATATGTCAATATGTATTCAGTTGGGTTAGAAATGTTCCAAATTTTCCACTTAAAGCCCTACCTGTAGCCTTGCCCATATGTATTTTGGTCAGACCCTCAAGAAGATACTAGATCTGTGAATTAGTGATGATGCCCATTGATCAAGCCTACCCTAAACTGCCCCTAATCCCATACTTTATACTTGCAGATACAGACTGTCAGCGCTGATTGGACAATATCAGACTCTGCAGCCCCCCCATTGGTTACCCTCAGCTTACTGATTGGTAATAATGAACATCTAGAAGGACGTTAAAATTTAAAGGGCTTTTCTCACTACAAATATAGCTTTTAACATGTAGGGAATGGTAAATGAAGACTTTTTCCTAATGCATTGCTCTTTTAATATTACCTTGTTCAGAAGGTAAGAGAGATTTTACCTGCTCTGAGTGGTTACCGCCCTGCTCTCCACATATCATTATCTTATGCTATTTGAATTGTGCTGAAGTAACTGCAAAAGATGTAATCTATAGTGCAGAAGGCTTCAGAGCTCAAGAGTAATTCATGTACTTGATGTGTTAGAGATAACGCACACTGTTCTCAAGCTGCTGTCCGTCCTGGTAATGTCCCTTCATGCTGTCTGTCCAATCATCAATGGAGAACAGGACGGTAACCATAGAAACCTGTGCACTCAGAGCAGATAAATTCTCTCTCATCATCTGAGCAAGGTAATATAAAAAGAGGAATGTATTTTGAAAAAGTCTTTATTTAACGTTCCCTACATGTCTAAAGCCTATCATTGTAGTGAGAAAACGCCTTTAAGGAAAGATGCTGCAGAATTGTCATTTTATAGAGAACAGAAGTATGTACGAAAGCAGACAGAATGGCAATGGTCACAGATAGTATTTGTGTCGGAGTAGCTTAGTCACATCAGAGACTAGTAAAGGCATACCCCTGTGAATCCGGTTATTGGGGGCTGCATGCAGCACTGTATGTGGGGCCCATCTTCACGCTATAGAGGTGCTATTTTGGCTTCCAGCATTGCAGCCTATAGTTTATTGATGTGTTTATCATTTTTTTTTTTACTAGTTGGAATCAGGATTTTCTCAGAACGGTTGAACAATCATTTATTTTAGAATATATTTGGCAGCGCGTTTTGAACAGATTATGCCTGGGGTGGGTTTTGGTTGCTAAGTATTAAATTGGGTTTAAGTAGCCTTTAAATGTATGCCACATTAGGATGGCTGCCCGGCGTTTAGTTAATGAACAGCTGTTTCATGCGATCTGTGTAATATTTGTAACACACGTTGCAGAATATATTCATCCCCTCGTATGATTAGGATGGGCGGCTCGCTGCTTTACATGCTCACTGCTCCCACTATGGTTTTGGAACATTTGTCTGTATGTCCAGGCGATATCTATTGCTCCAATACCAAGAAGGTGTTTAAAAGGAGTTCTCCGCTTTTAACAATTCCTACTTGTTAGGGTATGTTCACACGGCTTATTTTGGCGCGCATTTCGCCGCGTATTTCGTGGCGTACTGTGCTCTAATACGAGCGAAATGCGCCCCATAATTACGTTAATCCATAGTTCTTATAGAGAACTATGGATTACACCTCCTCTCCCCAATACGATCGTATTGTATGCGCGGGGAGATAAGTCTCTGCATGTCTATGGCCAGCCGGCGAGCTGCCGCCCCCCATGTGCGTGGGAGTACGCGCGCGACTCCCGAACACCCGGCTTATTGCGGGCCATACTGTACGCCCCGCAATTGAGCCGTGTGAACATACCCTCAGGCTAGGTTCACACGGCTTAACTGCGGGACGTAATTACGCCGTGTGGCCGGGGGCGGGAGCGGGGGGGCGGCACCTCGCCGGCCCATAGACTTGCATTACCAGCGGCGCGTATACGCTGCTAGAAAGTGACCTGTCAATTATCTCCCCCCGCAGTGGATTCGCCGAGCAGGGAGAGGAGACGTAATCCATAGTTCTCTATGAGAACTGTGGATTACCGTAGTTACTAGGACGTATTCAGCCCGTAATTTGCGCACTCCGGCACGTAATTACAGACTGAAATACGTCCAGGATTAAGCCATGTAAACATGGACTTAGAAGGGTTCTTTGATAATACGGGAGCCCCCATAGCAAGAAACTGCAATTTGTTGGGAAATCTGACTGTAAGGGGGACATGTATAAAAACTGTCTGGGTCTAAGACTTTTTCATTGTTGCCCATAGCAACCAATCAGAGCTCCACTTTCATTTTTCAGAGCACTATACTAAATGAAAGTGGAGCTGTAATTGGTTGCTATGGGCAACAAAGAAAGTCTTAGAGCCAGATAGTTTTAATACATGTGACCCTGAGTGTACAATTTCCCTGCAGCGCCGCCCCAGGGAGAATCAGGTATTACACAGTGTCCATTCACATTAACAGGCTGTCTGTGTAATTCAGAGAAGGGGAACATCTCTCCTTATGGAGAGCACCAGTTAAGATGTGTAGTGTTTTAATTGCCATTTAGCTCACTACTAAGCATCTGCATATCATATGTAGATGAACGATATTGGCTTGACTAATATTCCTTTTTGCTTCTCAAAGATTCAGTGAATCAGAAGTAAATTGAGAATTTGTTACAACCAATAGAGGGCGCAGTGAGCTTCCCAGCTCCTTTCCCATAATGCCTTGTGTAATTCAGGACAGGATAGTTCCTCCAGAGCGGGAGACGCTCTTTGTAGTTCCTCGCCATTTGGCCAAAAAAAGAGGATCCAGAATAGAGGGCACCAGTCTGAGCTTAGAAGTTTAGAATCGTGGATAAGCCAATGAATTTTTTAAACTGGAAAACCTTTCTAATCTCCCTGTTTCAAAGACTGTAGAAAAATAGTTTTTCCCCCCATGTTGAAGGGCTATGTTCACACAATGGTTTTTTAACGTTGGTTCTGCTACAGTATGTAAAAAGGCGCAGTAGCTTCATCTGATTGATATCAATAGGAGGCAAAGACGCTCATGTTATATGATAGAGGAGAATAGCTGAGCTCTGTGATATATAGGGTTATATGATAGAGAAGCTGAGCTCTGTGATATATAGATTTATATGATGGAGAGGAGCTGAGATCTGTGATATATAGGGTTATATGATAGGGGAGAGAAGCTGAGCTCTGTGATATATAGGGTTATATGATAGAGGAGAGAAGCTGAGCTTTGTGATATATAGGGTTATATGATAGAGGAGAGATTCTGAGCTCTGTGATATATAGGGTTATATGATAGAGAAGTGGCTCTGTGATAAAATAGATTTATATGATGGAGAGGGGCTGAGATTTTGTGATATATAGGGTTATATGATGGGGAGAGAAGCTGAGCTCTGTGATATATAGGGTTATATGATAGAGGAGAGATTCTGAGCTCTGTGATATATAGGGTTATATGATAGAGAAGCTGAGCTCTGTGATATATAGATTTATATGATGGAGAGGAGCTTTAGATCTGTGATATATAGGGTATATTTATAGGGGAGAGATTTTGAGCTCTGTGATATATAGGGTTATGATAGGGGGGAGAAGCTGAGCTCTGTTATATATCGGGTTATATGACAGAGGGAGAGAAGCTGAGCTCTGTGATATATAGGGGTTATATGATAGGGAGAGATTTTGAGCTCTGTGATATATAGGGTTATATGAATAGAGGGAAACGAGCTCTGGATATAAGATTATATGATGGGAGAGGGATCTGTGATATATAGGGGTTATATTTATAGGGGAGAGAGTTCTGAGCTCTGTGTATATAGGGTTATATGATAGGGGAGAGAAGCTGAGCTCGTGATATATCGGTTAATGAAGAGAGAGAAGCTGAGCTCTGTGATTATATAGGGTTATAGATAGAGGAGAGAACTGGGGTCTTGATTATATAGGTTAGATAATAGAGGGGAGAAACTGAGCTCTGTGATATATAGGGTTATAGGATTTGAGGAGAAGAGCTGAGCTCTGTGAATATAGGGTTTTAGGATTTGAGGAGAAAAAGCTGAGCTCTGGAATAAGGGTATAGGATAGAGGAGAGAACTTCCTTGTGAATATAGGGTTGGATAGAGGAGAGGAGCTGAGCTCTGTGAACCTATAGGGGGCTCCTTTTAGGGTCTTTGTAACCCAGTGAGGCAGTAAGAGGAGGAGTCTTCTTTTATCTCCAGGTTCCCTGTCCGTTGAGGCGGAGTTCATCTCTTGTGGTGTAGTCTGGGTTCAAGGAAATAAAATTACCGGTGAGAGTGATTACTGATTTGTGGGGGTGGGGTGATCGGTGTGCATCTATGGTTCACTTGATCACAAGTTCAGCTCTGCTACATCAGTCTCCATTTCTAAGGCTTATCCACAACATGTCCACTAAAGGCCCGGTCTAAAGCGTCGTAAGAAATCTCTCTGGTAAGTGTATAATCCGTGTCTGTTGTGACCCGTGTAACCTTTATTTCATCCATCCGGAGAGGACCGCGCTTTTCATTTTTCATCGTGGCATGGAAAATTATTCAGCCATCGGGTCCGGAGCGTTTCCATGCTGGAGGTGACCCCTGCTGACAGATGGCTTTGGTTCAATAAAGTTTTCTATTTGGGGCAATTTACTTGTAACGCACACTTTTATTTCTTTATTTTCGTCGCCTTCTTCTGCTCTTAGCATAAACTATATTGTGCCTGGAGACACTTGAGAGAGCGGCGTCGTGTTCCCGGCAGTGTATTCATTTCATCAGGTTACAGTGTTTGCTGGGGGAGCTGATTGTTGTGTCCTTGTGTTACAGATTCCTTCTACAATCAGGTCTATTCATCAGGATAAAATCCTAGCACTTAGACAGCAGACACAATTCTTGTGGGAGGCTTATTTTTCTTCAGTTGAGAAGATTGTATTAACTACACTAGAGGTGAGCAACCGAGATCCAATTCTGGTCACTGACCTTCCTCTTGTCTATTATTACTTACATTTATGATACCAAGATCCTTTCTTTAGGTTATTGATTTTGGTTTCCAGCGTGAAATTACCTCAAGGCATGAAAAAAAAAAAATCTAAAAACGTATAGAAAAGTCAACCGTAACATTAAAACCAGCTGCCTCGCATTGCGCCTAAAGAACAGATCTGAGCCTTCAAGGCCTGGACTCCACCAGACCTCTGAAGGTGTCCTGTGCTGTCACCAGGACATTCCCTTGGAAGGTGCAAGGTGCGGCCTCCATGGCTTGGACTTGTTTTTTGGGCACATTTTACAGACGCTCGATCAGTTTACATTTTGGGGAATTTTGGAGGCCAAGTCAACACCTTGAACTTTTTGTCAAGTTCCCGATTACTCAACAATATTTGCAGTTTGGCCGGAGTATTATTCTACTGAAGAGCCCACTATCATAAAGGAATAGCGCTGCCATTAACAGGTGGACTTGGTCTGTACAATGTTTTGGCCCTTTTGAAAACCAAAGTAGTGTAGTTCCACACGGCTTGCTTTTAGTTTAGCTTTGGCCCTCGTTCTTTTCACGGCTTATTTGGCGCTGATTGGACGTACTGACGTGGGCCCTATTTGCGCTGGGCAGTATGGTCCAATTTCCCTCCCAGGGAACTACGGTAATCCACAGTTCTCATAGAGAACAATGGATCCCTCTCTCCTCCCCGCGGGGTCTGAACCCGCGGGGGGCAAATGACGTGAATTTATTTAGGCGCTCGCGCCGTAAATAATGCATCTATGGGACTGGCGCTCCGGCCCCCGCCCCCCGTTTGCATGCTGTCGCGTAATTGCGGGCGAAATCCTCCCCGCAATTACGCGGCAATAAGCCTTGTGAACATGTACATGTTAGCATTTTGCATATTACAATAAACTACAAACAGTCCCCTACTACATCGTTCCGACTTAAAATCTTCCCTTTTTTACAAAGAACTTAGGGAATGCTGGCACTTTAGTCTTTTGCAAATACAGCAGATTTTGTACTGTGAACGACAAGTGCACATTCACAGCGCACATAGATTGAAAATAAGGGGAAATCTTCTTAAAGAAGAAAACAAATGTAAAAACCCTTCCCTGCACTATCCAAAACAAAAAACCCTTTTCTGCACTATCCAAACCAAAAAATCCTTTTCTGCTGGAATTACATTTAATAAATATACCTGTTCCGACTTACATACAAATTCAACTTAAGAACAAACCTACAGTCCCTATCTCGTTTGTAACCTGGGGACTGCCTGTACTAGAAAAAAAACAATGCCTAAGGGTACAAATACTACTCTAAAACATAATCTTTATTAATAATACTTAAAACATGGAACAAAGGGAATGATACCAATACACAAATACTTATTAATGAAAAAAACTAGATAAACGGAGTACCCACCCCGAAAGGGGCGACCCCGTACAGGAACACCCTAGCAATAAAACGATATAATGCTAAACGGACTACAAAACACAATACCCCTACAAATATAAACAATACTCATGAGCCAACAATAGAAACAACAAGCATACAATCAACACAGCAATCTCCTTAAATCATAAACATACAAAACAGCATACATATTCTGACGCGTTTCTCCCACTGATGGCATGGGTTCATCATGGAAACGAAAATCAGAAAAAAGATTGCCACAATGCAAGGATAGTGTTACCTTAATACAGAGTATCCACATGAACATGACCATAAGCAAATAAATATAAATACATATAATGCTCACGTCCCTTAGAGAAGAAGATATGCATAAGAATGTCCTGATCGCTGTAGTCCTGCAATAACAGTGACAAATAGTGCTGTACATGCCGATAAAGGGAAGCAGGGAAGCATATTAGTTGAAAATGTTTTATTTGTTTAATATGTAGTGAATGCTATGGCATATGTTTTATTCTGCCAGGTTAATAACTTTTGTTGAAAGTTAAGCTAGTGTTTATTTTGCTCTGTGATATATAGGGTTATATGATAGCGGAGAGAAGCTGAGCTCTGTGATATATAGGGTTATATGATAGAGAAGAGAAGCGGAGCTCTGATATATAGGGCTATATGATAGAGGAGAGAAGCTGAGCTCTGTGATATATAGGGATGATAGAGGGGGGGAAGCTGAGCTATGTGATATATAGGGTTATAGGATAGAGGAGAGAAGCGGAGCTCTGTGATATATAGGGATGATAGAGGGGGGGAAGCTGAGCTATGTGATATATAGGGTTATAGGATAGAGGAGAGAAGCGGAGCTCTTTAATATATAGGGTTATATGATAGAGGAGAGTAGCTGAGATCTGTGATATATAGGGTTATATGATAAGAGAAAGCTGAGCTCTGTGATATATAGGGTTATATGACAGGGAGAGAAGCTGAGCTCTGTGATATATACGGTTATATGATAGAGGGAGAGAAGCTGAGCTCTGTGATATATAGGGATATATGATAGAGGGGGGGAAGCTGAGCTCTGATATATAGGGTTATAGGATAGAGGAGAGAAGCGGAGCTCTTTGATATATAGTGTTATATAATAGAGGGAGAGAAGCTGAGCCCTGTGATATATAGGACTGTATGATAGAGGAGAGGAGCTGAGCTCTATGATATATAGGGTTATATGATAGAGGAGAGTAGCTGAGATCTGTGATATATAGGGTTATAGGATAGTCGAGAGAAGCTGAGCTCTGTGATATATAGGGTTATATGATAGAGGAGAGAAGCTGAGCTCTGTGATATATAGGATTATATGATAGAGGAGAGGAGCTGAGCTCTGTGATATATAGGGTTATATCATAGAGGAGAGAAGCTGAGCTTTGTGTTATATAGGGTTATATGATCGGAGAGAAGCTGAGCTTTGTGATATATAGGGTTATATGATAGGAGAGAAGCTAAGCTCTGTGATATATAGGGTTATATGATAGGAGAGAAGCTGAGCTCTGTGATATATAGGATTATATGACAGAGGAGAGAAGCTGAGCTCTGTGATATATAGGGTTAATAATAGAGGAGAGAAGCGGGATCTCTGTGATATATAGGGTTACTTGTTAGAGGGAGAGGAGCTGAGCTCTGTGATATATAGGGTTATATGATAGAGGAGAGAAGCTGAGCTCTGATAGATAGGGTTATATGATAGAGGGAGAGGAGCTGCGCTCTGTGATATATAGGGTTATATGATAGGGGGAGAGAAGCGAGCCTGTGAATATATGAGTTATATGATAGGGGGAGAGAAGCTAAGTTTTGTGATATATAGGGTTATATGATAGAGGAGAGGAGCTGAGCTCTGTGATATAATGATTATATGATAGAGGAGAGAAGCTGAGCTCTGTGATATATAGGGTTATATGATAGAGGGAGAGAAGCAGAGCTCTGATATATAGGGTTATATGATAGAGGGAGAGGAGATGAGTTGATTTTCTAAATAAAAATCCTGATAAGACTCCTTAAGGGGTAGTGGAAGTCCTGCCTTACCT
The DNA here is from genome assembly GCA_025379985.1 of Phyllomedusa bahiana. Taxonomy (NCBI): domain Eukaryota; kingdom Metazoa; phylum Chordata; class Amphibia; order Anura; family Hylidae; genus Phyllomedusa; species Phyllomedusa bahiana. The sequence continues at coordinate 363,473 of JAODAL010000027.1, forward strand.
GATGACATGCAATGATTGACAGCTTTCCCTTTAGTAGTGTATGAAAAGAGCAGACTGCCAATCATTGTTTGTGGGTGGAGTAAGCAGGACCTTCACTTTCACTCTTAGGAATCCTTTCAGGTTTTATTCTGCTTTTTACTCAAATATCCAAATCATATAATCCTATATATCACAGAGCTGAGATTCTTCCTGTCCTATTATGCTCCTAGATGGGGCAGCATAAACCAGTTAACCGTATATTCAATTTGAATATCTTCGGACCCAGTAATTATAAAAAAAAAATCCTGTAGGGACTCCTCTAATAGACAGAAGTAGCTTGCTCCCACCAAAATAAAGTTTTTCCAATTGCCCACCCTCTATACAGAAGGTGTACATGCCCATTTTTAAGTAATTGTTCCACACATATAGTTAATTAGGATATCTGGTAATTGGTTCTTAAGTCCTCTCTAAACCAGCTTGTCTTCTGCTGGACCTTTGGGGCTTGGATGTTTTAGGGGTACGTTATTCTGTCAGAGCTTGGGTCCACCAAAGGATCTTCTGACACTTTGATGGACCAGTCCGATCCTGGTTATTTATCATTTATAGTTCTCCTTTCCTATTATGGGCAGAGGGACCTTTTTGGCCCTTCAAGCTCCAGGTTCTGGGTGTAGCCACCACCTCTGTGACCTCAACTGATGGTCTTTGTAACACATGAGTTGCCTGATGTGCAGAATTGGCATGAAGGGCTGATAGCCAAAACGTCTGTTTCTGGGTATGGTAGGTTCTAGGTTTGTTCTAGGAGAGTGCTAGGGCCAGATTTATTTCTAAGTGTCTCTTTATAGCTGGCCAAGGTTGAAAGGTGACTTTATATATAAATGCACAGAAAGGGGTGTATTAATGTGTAAATTTGGGCCTCAATTTGCGTTAGGTGCTCGTAGTGATGATGAAAGGGGGTTTCAGGAGCTCAACGCTTTGAGAAGTACCACAATGTCCTGCTCTATTTTTGGCTCGGAAAGGGGGAACATCTCTCCTTGAGGAGAACACCTTACGGTGTGTAGAGTTTTGAATTGCCTTTTTGCCCTATACTAAGTATCTGCATATCACAAGGTATTGTGGGAAAGGAGCCGAGAAGCTCAAGCACCCTTGATTGGATGTAACAAATCCTCAATTTGCTTTTCTGACCCACTGAGTCTTGAGAAAGCAAAAAGGATATTAGCCAAGCCAGTATCACTCATCTGCATACAGCGCTGTTTCTGGATTTTTTTCCCTCATCAGTGCAGAGCAATACTGGCTGGCTGGGTGGGAGGCAAAGAGTGGCTTAGAAAGGGGAAACATCTCTCCTTGAGGAGAGCACCTTGCGATATGCAGATGCTTAGTAGAGGGCAAAAAGACAATTCAGAACTCTACACACTATAAGGTGCTCTCGTCAAGGAGAGATTTTCCCCCTTTCTGTGCCACTCTTTGCCTCCCACCCAGCCAGCCAGTATTGCTCTGCACTGCACTGATGAGGGACAAAAATCCCGAAACAGCGCTGTATGCATACGAGTGATACTGGCTTGGCTAAAATTCTTTTTGCTTTCTCAAGACTCAGTGGGTCAGAAAAGCAAATTGAGGATTTGTTACATCCAACAGAGGGCGCTTCTGCTTCTCAGCCTGCTCTATTTTTGGCTGAGAGAAGGGGAACAACTCTCCTTATGGAGAGCACCAGTTAAGGTGTGTAGTGTTTTGATTGCCTTTTAGCCCACTACTAAGCATCTGCATATCACAAGGTATCATGGGAAAGGAGCTGGGAAGCTCACTGCGCCCTCTATTGGTTGTAACAAATCTTCAATTTACTTCTGATTCACTGAATCTTTGAGAATCCAAAAGGAATATTAGTCAAGCCAATATCGCTCATCTACAACCAATAGAGGGCGCAGTGAGCTTCCCAGCTCCTTTCCCATACCTTGTGATATGCAGATGCTTAGTAGTGGGCTAAAAGGCAATCAAAGCACTACACACCTTAACTGGTGCTCTCCATAAGGAGAGATGTTCCCCTTCTCTCAGCCACTCATTGCCTCCCACCCAGTCAAGCCAGTATCGCTCTGCTCTACACTGATGAGGCGCAAAACCCCGAAACATGAGCGATATTGGCTTGACTAATATTCCTTTTTGCTTCTCAAAGATTCAGTGAATCAGAAGTAAATTGCGGATTTGTTACAACCAATAGAGGGCGCAGTGAGCTTCCCAGCTCCCTTCCCATAATACCTTGTGATATGCTCTATTTTTGTAAGAGTGGTCATTCCTGGCTTAAAGGGGTTGTCCCATGCGAGAAGAATAGAGCATTGTGAATCCATCTCCGAGTCGATAGATATAATTACAGGTGTCTATATTCCTGCATTATATAGATAACTGCAGTGGTTTCTATTGCTGTTGCCTCGGCCCATGTTAATAAATCATTCACACTCCATTACTGGGAGATAAACGGAGAGCCACACTCAGGGGTCAGCGCCTGGGCACGAGCTGTTCGACGTGATACATATCTCTGCTTTCCATATCCCCCCTCTTTCTCCGTTTGCTCATAGACTCTGACGATTACCTTTTCACCCAGCCAATCAATGGAAATTGAATTTTTCAGTTTGAGCCTTTGGCCTTCAGATGTGTTCGCCGGTGAGCAGGACCGGCGCGCGAGCCGAGGACCGCTGACCGCAGATGGCACGCCATGTTAATTCTGCCATCGAGTCGTGAACTCTGCACCCAGATACCAGGCAAACTAATTCTTTGTACAAATTGGTTTTCAGCGCAGTATTTATTACTTGGCCCCGCTCGTTACGGAGGCGCGAGCCACGCAGGTTAAGATGTTACCACTGTAATTACTGCATTGGGGGATACAGTGAGCATGAAACGCCACCAGATCCCTATGTTGTGCTCTTATTTAAAGCCATAAATCTGTAGCTGAAAACCTGGATATTAATGTGGCTTATTGTAATGTGTTCTGCATACGCGGGCTGCACCGCGCCGCTCTCTATCAAGTTAATGACGTATTAATGTACTGTAAATGATTTAGGGCATCACCGGCTGCGGGACTTTTTGCATATAATTCAGATATTTCAGAAGCTACTTTAAATATGTTGCAGTAGCTCGCAATGCACCGCCACATTGATCTCCGAGATGGATAAACCAATTCGATCCCACTATTGACTAAGCCCAGTCTACACATACATTATAATTATTACATTCATTGCTTTTCAAGGACCATAATATCCAGTATGAAGGAATCTACTATTCCAGGCACATTGGGCCTCATTTATCAAAACTCTGCACCACTAAGACTGGCTTTGTTACTGCTGTGAAAATGAAAGCCGTTCCTGTCGATGCAGCTCGGTTCGGGGATGGTCACACGGCGGTTTTAAGATCCGCTTTTTGGACCCAAAACGGACCCAAAAACATATCTAACAATGTGCAGTGTGATTTGCATTGCTTTCAATGAGTGATCGCTGATACGTGTTTACTTGCGTCTTTTTGACGCGTTTTTTGCATCCGTTTAAAGAATTGTCGTGTCAATACTACTTGCGTTTTACGCAAGTGAAATCCCCATAGAAAACAATGGAGTGCGCTTTTGGAGCATGAAAAATGGATCCGAAAACGTAACACACCTTTGGGTACGTGTTGGGTGCGTTTTGGATGCGCTTTTTGCATCCAAAAAACGCATTGGATTAATATTGGAATGTCTGTGATTTGAAAGAAAACACATTGAAAAACGTTTCCGAAAAACATATCCAAAAATGCATTTGCAGATGTATTTTTGGATGCAGTTTTCAATGCGTTTTTCATGTAATGAAAAACGGAACCAAAAACGGATCCAACACCCCGTGGGAACATAAGTGTCATCTTGCTTAGCAACATTCATCTGCTCCAGGGATCCATACATAGTAGGGTTCACCGAACTGTTGTGTTGGATCATGTCTGGTGGCCCTTGGTTCATTTTGGTAGAGAGCTGTTTCCCTGTAGAACTTTGGTCCACCCTATTAGGGGATGTTCACACGCCGTTTCTCAGATCTGTTTTTGGACCAAAACGGACCCAGAAAACGCATCTAGCAATGTGCCGTGTGATTTACACTAGTTTCAATGTAAAACACGCATCGCCGTTCAGACGAGTGATCGCCGGTGTGTGTTTGCATGCGTCTTTTTGATGCGTCTTTTCGGATCCGTTGAAAGAATTGTAGTGTCAATATTACTTGCGTTTTACGCAAGTGAAATCTCCATAGGAAACAATGGAGTGCCTTTTGGTGTGCCTGAAAAACGGATCCAAAAGCGCAACACACTTTTGGATACATGTTGGGTACGTTTTGAATGCGCTTTTCGCATCCGAAAAAACACATTGGATTAAAATTTGAATGTATGTGTTTTGAAAGAAAACACATTAAAAAACTGATCCGAAAAACTCATTTGCCGATGCCTTTTTGGATACGTTTTTTGGATGCAGTTTTCGATGCGTTTTTCATGTATTGAAAAATAGATCCAAAAACGGATCCAACACGCCATGTGAACATACCCTCATAGGTGACATTCACCTCTCACATCAATGTCACGAAGTGTTCTGCAGTTTTCACATTGCTTATTCCCAATGGCCCCATTTTCCAACTAAGGCAGCCCTCGAACAGTTCACAAACTGCGCAGATTCAAAAATTCTGGCCCAAAAGTTAATAGTCATCCCTTTTTTCAACTCAACTCTTTTTTTTTTTTTTTCTATGACAGCAACAAGGGATGTGTGTGCAGACAGCCTATCAAACACCTTATATATTCACCAGGCCAGCTCACCACATGTGACGACTTTCATGAGTTATGGGCTGCCAATATTGAAAATAGCAAATGGTCATAATAATGTGATTCGATTGTGTATTAGTGTTTCTACATGCACATATCTCTTTATTTTTTTGGGGAGTTATTCGGAAGCTTCTAGGTGTAATCCGTCAACACTTCATTTTCTTCTCTAACATAGTCCCTCTCGCTTTCGCACAGTATCGATAGGAAATCAGTCAGCGGTTTCAGACCTTTCCAATAGATTTTCCTAATCCAATGATACATTTCCGGCAGTAGTTGTCACTTTCAGACTTCTGCTTCCTTCCAGCGACAATATAGGGAGAAGCAATCTAAGTCTGTCGGTGACTCTAAGTAAAGTCCATGCAATGCTCCCTGGGAAAATCAAATATCCAATTAAGCTCTAGGGACGATAGCGTAGGGGCCTAGCGTTTCCCAGAGCCTGCCCGCCGCCCCCCCATTCTACTACAGCCACCTCCGCTCTAACGGGAGCAGATCTGAGGTGGGTACAAATGTGCACCACCATTATTTAATAAAACACAAATGGCTGTCCAGTCCGGAAACGGAGGGCAACCAGAAGGACTTCTAACAGATTTGGCTCCTGGTTTCCGGTTATGACGCTGTATTGGTGGGGTTTTGGTTTGCACATTTTGTGTTCCTTTTTTGTGTTGCCATCTTGATGGAATGATATACACTGTTGCTGGAGCCGCACATGTCCAGTTATCCATGGAGTTCCCACTTTCCATTCATTCAGCAGTTTCATAGACTGAATTGGTAGAAACAGTGTCCATGATCGCCCTCAACATGAAGATACCTTGATTGCAATCCTTAGCTAGATGCTGATTGAAGAGGACGCTTGAGTGAACATAGCTAGAACGAAGAGCTCCCTTCAGTTTTTATTTTTCTTTCTTTTTTTTTTCTCTTCTTTTTTTTAATTCCTCCATTTTTTTTTTTGTTCTCTTGCCAGATAATTCAGGACAGAATATTCAAGCACATATCACGTAACAGTTTAATATGGAACAAACATCCTGGAGGATTGTTCGTACTACCACAGTATTCATCTTATCTGGGAGATTTTCCTTACTACTATGCTAATTTAGGTAAGTGCTGCCTCTCTCATGACCTGATGATGATGGGGTCTCTAACTGAATATATCCATCCTCCCAGCCGTCAGTTCAGCAGAAAGGATGTTCATACAAATCACACAGAGAGAACGTCTAGTGACACTTTGGATTTAGATTGAGTTAACAGACTGCAAATATATATGTATGTGTGTGTGTGTGTGTGTGTGTATATATATATCAATCTGTGTATTTATATATAAATATATATATATATTTGTTTATATCTTTTTATATATATATATATATATATATATATATGTGTGTATTTATATATATATATATATATTTTATATATATATATATATACACTCACACTTGCACCTTGGATTTATATGTGTGTGTATATAAATATCTATATACATATCTATCTAAATAAAAAAAAAAAAAAAAATATATATATATATATATATATATATATATATATAATATATAACATATATATATATATAGGAGATAGTTATATAAATAGATATTTATATATGCATATTTATTAAAAATATCAATTTTTTTATTAAAAAGATTGATAATAACATTTGGTAATATATGGGGTTTAGTGTCACACAAAGTCCCATAATACAAGAAATATAGCAAAATATAACAAACTGAAAGAAAAAAAAACTGCACAAAAAAAAAGAAATATTTGGCTAGATCAGCCATGTTCTGATTTAGATCTACTTAAAACAATAGCTTGGGTGTTTTTTAGTGGTTAAAGTTTAGATAAATATTAAGTGATTCAGAACAAATTGCTTTGACATTTGTTTCTTTTGACTGCATGATAAGATTGCAAAATCATCCTCGAAAATCCATATGAACATATAGGATGCAAAATCCTCCTATACTGCAGTGCAGCCCCACTGTACTCTCAGCTGTTACACCTTTACAATTCAAACTATTTTGCAAAGTATACATAAGGCTTGGTTCGCATATTGAAGGTTCATTTCGGAACCTCCGGCGCCCGTTCTGGCAGGAATGACAGAAGAAATCGCGCTGCGATTTGTTTTTCTTTCCTCCATGCAAACGACAGACCCCACGGTGGGATCCCGACTGACCCAGGGTCTTTCAGGCGCCATTGGTGTCCACTGTGAAACTAATCCTTTTGTGTCCGAACAGAACCTTCGGCGCAGATGTGAACCAAACCTAATATTATTTTATTATATAAAATAATATAAAATAAGATTTGTGTATAATACGTACATACACACAGATTTATTTAGTTTTGTCTTTTTAAGGTTTGGTTATAAAATGACAACAATATAATAGACTGGTCGCTAGTTACCACCATACAGTACCCATACAATGCTATCAAAAAGGGCTAAATTTATTCCACCATATGTTGTCCATACAATGTTGCTATACGGGACTCAACTAATATCTCCCTGTAGTGCCTAAACAATGTTTTAAGGTACTTAAATTATTCCACCGAAGGGGCAACGCCCAAATAATGCTGCCATAAGCGTTCAAATAATACCTCTATACAGTGCCCAAACAATACTGCCATACATGCTGAAATAATACCTCTATACAGTGCCCAAACAATACTATCATACATGTGAAATAATACCTCTATATAGTGTCCATACAATACTCTCATACATGCTGAAATACCTCTATACAGTGCCCAAACAATACTACCATACATGCTGAAATAATACCTCTATAAAGTGCCCAAACAATACTACCATACATGCTGAAATAATACCTCTATACAGTGTCCATACAATACTACCATAAAAGCTGAAATAATACCTCTATACAGTGCCCAAACAATACTATCATACATGCTGAAATAATACCTCTATACAGTGTCCAAACAATACTGCCATATTGCTGAAAAAATACCTCTATACAGTGTCCATACAATACTGCCATACATGCTGAAATAATACCTCTATAAAGTGCCCAAACAATACTACCATACATGCTGAAATAATACCTCTATACAGTGTCCATACAATACTACCATACATGCAGAAATAATACCTCTATACAGTGTCCATACAATACTACCATACATGCTGAAATAATACCTCTATACAGTGTCCATACAATACTACCATACATGCTGAAATAATACCTCTATACAGTGTCCATACAATACTACCATACATGCTGAAATAATACCTCTATATACAGTGTCCATACAATACACTCATACATGCTGAAATAATACCTCTATACAGTGTCCATACAATACTCTCATACATGCTGAAATAATACCTCTATACAGTGTCCATACAATTCTCTCATACATGCTGAAATAATACCTCTATACAGTGTCCATACAATTCTACCATACATGCTGAAATAATACCTCTATACAGTGCCCAAACAATACCATCCTACATGCTTAAATAATACCTCTATACAGTGTACATACAATACTACCATACATGCTGAAATAATACCTCTATACAGTGTCCATACAATACTACCATAAATGCTGAAATAATACCTCTATACAGTGACCATCCAATACTAACCTACATGCTGAAATAATACCTCTATACAGTGTCCATACAATACTACCATACATGCTGAAATAATACCTCTATACAGTGCCCATACAATACTATCCTACATGCTGAAATAATACCTCTATACAGTGTCCATACAATACTCTCATACATGCTGAAATAATACCTCTATACAGTATCCATACAATACTACCATACATGCTGAAATAATACCTCTATACAGTGCCCAAACAATACTATCATACATGCTGAAATAATACCTCTATACAGTGTCCAAACAATACTGCCATATTGCTGAAAAAAATACCTCTATACAGTGTCCATACAATACTGCCATACATGCTGAAATAATACCTCTATACAGTGTCCATACAATACTGCCATACATGCTGAAATAATACCTCTATACAGTGCCCAAACAATACTACCATACATGCTGAAATAATACCTCTATACAGTGCCCATACAATACTACCATACATGCAGAAATAATACCTCTATACAGTGTCCATACAATACTACCATACATGCTGAAATAATACCTCTATACAGTGCCCATACAATACTATCCTACATGCTGAAATAATACCTCTATACAGTGTCCATACAATACTGCCATACATGCTGAAATAATACCTCTAAACAGTGTCCATACAATACTATCCTACATGCTGAAATAATACCTCTATACAGTGTCCATACAATACTATCCTACATGCTGAAATAATACCTCTATACAGTGTCCATACAATACTGCCATACATGCTGAAATAATACCTCTATACAGTGACCATACAATACTACCATACATGCTGAAATAATACCTCTATACAGTGCCCAAACAATACTATCCTACATGCTGAAATAATACCTCTATACAGTGTCCATACAATACTGCCATACATGCTGAAATAATACCTCTATACAGTGTCCATACAATACTGCCATATTGCTGAAAAAATACATCTATACAGTGCCCAAACAATACTGCCATACATGCAGAAATAATACCTCTATACAGTGACCAAACAATACTACCATACATGCTGAAATAATACCTCTATACAGTGTCCATACAATACTATCCTACATGCTGAAATAATACCTCTATACAGGTATCTTTACAGAGGTAATGGAGTCTGCTGATGGCTCTCTGCGACCCCTTCTTATTGCCCCTCTCTTAGTTTGATGAGCAGCGGCTCGGGTATGTTTGGGCCTCAGCAGGCTGGTGACATGGCCGGAGATCAGACACGGTCACGTTGAGTACAAGGTTGTGGTTGACTCGCAGTCAGTGAATATGATGAAGACCTTTCCGATTTCTTATGTTTCAGGTGTAAAATCGCCGACAAAGTTTACCGCAGTCATCCATGCTGTGACGCCGCTGGTCTCCCAGTCCCAGCCAATCCTGAAGCTGCTGGTCGCTGTAGCAAAGTCTCAGTACTGTCATCAGGTGCGGTAACCAAATCTTCTATCCCAGGTTCCTAACACGTCGTTGACCTCCTAAAATAATTCATACTTTATCATTATATACAGATAATTGTATTTCAGAACTGTATTATATTTTGGGTTAGAAGTATAGAAAGATGGATGGAAGTTCCGTGAATGGAGTAGGAGGAAGACGTTGTAGTTGCCTTATTGCTTGGGCTTATTTTAGGTCTCTCTACAAAAAAGGCAGCTTTAAAGGGAGTGTCCACACTTGAACACCATCTAATTTATTTTTATCTAGATTAACTGTATAGCATATCGTTACAATTGTCTAAGCAGAGGGTTTGGTGCTATGTACCAGAACGGTGTGCCAATTACTCTTATGCTCTATTACAAAACCTTAAGTCTAAAATCAATACGGTGTGAAAAAGTGGCTGTTCCCCTCTGCTTTGGATAATCCCTAATTTTTAGAAGGCACAGAGGGCGACATGTATGGGGGCTGCGCCAGTATTCTGGCGTCCTTTCAGCCCATAAACTGGTGCAGCCCTGTTCTCTAGATTTATAATAAGGGGGACTCCAAAATTAGGCGCTTTATCGGGTGCCCACAACACTTTCTAATGCGCCTGAGATCTGGAGACATTGCACTACAACGTATGATTCTGGAGGAATAGCAAATTTAGGAGGGGAGAATAGCAAAACTGTCCGCGTTACTACTGGAACAGACAGGCCAAGTTAAAAGTGGTTTACCTGAGCCTGATTTGTCATTTTTGAGCTAGAAAGTGCCTAATCTATGACTCACAGTAGAACAGGTTCATCAATTCAGGTGCATTCTACACTACTAATGTGCAAAAAAATTGTCGTTTGGGCGCCAAAACACATACATGTCACCCCCTCCTGCTGAGGGTCTGTATTGACACCTGGAAAGGACGTGGTGTTTGCTTGCGGCACCACGGGAGAATATAAGCATTAGGGGATGTACACACGGCGTTTTTAGATCCTAAAATTGCATCCAAAAACGCTGCGTCAATCGGATCCAAAACACATATAACCCACAGGTGCATTAGGTCCGTTTAGGGTCCGAAAGACGGATCCAAACACGCATCTAATAACGTATGTTCACATGGACTTAACATGCCATGTGAACATACCCTTACATATCAGATCTAATGAGGTCAATAGGCTGTCTGCCGAACGCAGGACAGGTCCTGCAGAACAAGAGACGCTCTGGCGAAATCTAAGGATCAGTGAGAAGAACACCTCTGGTGAAGGGGTTGTCCATTATTTTAATAGGTGTCTGCAGGTCAGAGAGAGGTAAGAATAGAAAAAAAATATGGTCTTTGAAATCCGCTCTGTTCCAACGCCCTACTGTTTACTGATGATGACTGCAGCCAGTCATTGGCCTCAGCAGACCTGTCCTGTGCATACAGAGACCATTGAGGCTGCAACATCGTGATCACTGGACATGATGTCTTCAGTAGGAATCACCAGTGATTCTGGAATGGAGGGGGTTTCAAAGGTGAATTAAAGGGGTTGTCTCACTACATGGATTCATCTTACCTCAGTCCTGTTTTCTCAGTTTCATTTTTGAAGTCTGGGGCGTGTTTACTGGTTACTATTAGCCTGCAGGGGGGGGGGGGGCTGCTGAGGACACCAGGCCTGTAGCTATAGCAACCAGCGCTGGTAGCCTATCATGAGAGCTTGAACAGGTCTGTAGCTATAGCCACCAGTGCTTGCAGCCTATCAGGAGAGAGGTCTGTAGTTATAGCGACCTGAGGAACTGATGCAGCCCATACAAGAAGGGATATCTAGGAATAGGTAGGACACTATTAATGGAAACATATTACAAAGTGACTTGTTGCAAGATCTTTAACACATATGAAAAACTGCTGCACTCACAAAACAGATGAAGGACACAAAATGTGCTTTATTCCATGCCAGGCAACGTTTCGGTTCACAACGAAAAGGTTCATTGTAAACCGAAACGTCGCCTGGCATGGAATAAAGCACATTTTGTTTCTTTCATCCGTTTTGTGAGTGCAGCAGTTTTTCCTAGTTTTGTAATTTTTGACCTGTGACGTAGGTCTGTGCTGCTTGCACCCGTTTCCTTTCCTATTTTTCAGTTGTGCAGCCTTTTTCCAGTATATATATGTGTGTGCGTGTAATTTCTATTAACCTTAACTACAACCACAAATCCCTTTTTTAATGATTGGAACCACTTTAAACTCCCTCATAGGATATATGAACAACCCCTTTTAGTGAAAGGGTAGAAAAAAGGAGGGATGAAAAGAAAATCCTCCTCTTGTATTGTATGGAACCTATTCAGTGTTGCACATGCCTCAGGGTTAGGTACTGTTTGCTACTATTTGCCTGGAAACTTTTCCTTGCTTCCTTTCTGTTGACGTGTGAGCAAAATAATAGTGTTTTCCTTTCTGCCATTTTCCAGAGATGCTTTAATTTGGGAAACCTTCTGTAGAGTGAAGCTGACTGCTGCAATATTCATGTATCTGTTTATTATATTTTTCCAGATCATAGTCTTGTGGAATTGTGACAAGCCCCTACCAGCCAAACACCGCTGGCCTGCCACTGCTGTGCCTGTCATAGTTATTGAAGGGGAGAGCAAGGTGAGACCATTCCCGTTTATCCAGTGAACGCAAGACAGAGCTTCATTAAAAATGAGGCTGCCCAGCTTCATCTCCAGCAGGAAAAGGGTTTCTATATACTGGGATCAAATTGAACATTTTGCAGTAAATCTGGTATTTAACCAAATGTTCCCCTAGACCTTTTTTTGCTTAATGGTCAGGGACAATGCTTGAACCTAGAACTAGTAATGCGACTACCCGCCCCATTCTTAAGAAGGGTCGTTGAACGTCCTGTATGGCACTAACGAGCATTGGCTCCCCCTCTGGCAGACCTGAATCAGCCATTTTGTTCAGTAGCTGCCATGTAGTTTTAATTTCCCCTGTAGTGGCCACTGTATGGGAAGCGATTGACCCCAATCATATCACATTTCTTGTCTCCATATACCTGTCTGGATATTGGAAAAAATTTATCCCAACAGTTACTGCGGGGCCATAGAGATCTAGTCAGAACTGGATCCACTACATATGCCCTCTACCAAACATGCACAGTTTGTGCATCAGACACATAACTGTAATAGACCACTAACCATATATGTTTGACAAATAGAGAAAACTAGCTTATCCTGTAGATTTACATGGCCCTACTTCACTGTCTGTCAGGATACATTTTTCATGGTACCCCAATGGATATCACCCACGAGGGGGAGAAATGTGATGTGATGGGGCCTTATGGCAACTTCCTCTGGCTAAATCAGCTTATCGGTATTTTTGCATTTGTGCAATCTCCCCATGTGTTATACTGTGGCTTTTCTATAGACTGGTGTGAACAGGTATCTGCATTAATGGCACCCTTTTTTATCGCCTTATCTATATGGAGAAAACGGAATTTATTATCTTCCCACCGTCCCACTCTATCCCTCCCCCTGATCTCTCTATCACTGTCAATGGCTACACTCTCTCACCAGCTCCACAAGTCCGCTGCCTTGAGATAACTTTTGACTCCAATCTGTCCTTCAAACCGCACATCCAAACCCTCACCTCCACCTGCCGCCTCCACCTAAAAAATATTTCCCGAATCCGCTCATTTCTTAACTCTGAAAGCACAAAAATGCTGGTCCATGCCCTCGTCATCTCCCGCCTCGACTACTGCAACATCCTTCTCTGTGGCCTCCCAGCTAGCACCCTCGCTCCCCTCCAAACCATCCTTAACTCTGCTGCCCGTCTGATTCACCTCTCTCCTCGCTACGATCCCTTCACTGGCTACCCATTGCCCAGCGAATCCAGTTCAAGCTAGCAACTTTGACCTACAAGGCTCTCCATAACCTCTCCCCTTCATATATCTCTGCCTTAATCTCTAAATACCTCCCCTCACGCAACCTCCGCTCCTCACAGGACCTTCTCCTCCGCTCTCCTCTTATCACCTCCTCACATAACCATCTCCAAGACTTCTCTCGTGCTTCCCCCACACTTTGGGACTCACTGCCCCAACACCTCAGACTCTCCCTCTCTCTCACCAGCTTCAAACGTAACCTGAAAACCTACCTCTTCAGGATTGCCTATAACCAACATTAACCGTGTTGCACTGCTCCGCCCCACAAACATCACTGCCCCTCACCTTCTGTCTCTTCACACCTTCCCTGTAGATTGTAAGCCCTCGCGGGTAGGGTCCTCTCTCCCTCTGTACCAGTTGATAGTCACTTATTGTCACTTTGTAATTGTTTGACCAATGTTATTTATGTACCCGCCTGAAATGTACAGCGCCCTGGAATCAAGGGCACTCTAAAATAAATGATAATAATAATAATATGCAATTATAATACCAGCAATCACCCCACTCATACATAGGTGTGTGAGTGGTTGTCTTATCAGTATTTTTGCATTTGTGCAATCTCCCCATGTATTATACTGTGGCTTTTCTGCATACTGATGTGAACAGGTATTAATTCAATGTGCAGTTTTTTTTATCATCTAATTGTCCCCCTAGTGGAGGGGTGTGTGAGCTACTGCTCAGCAATTACCTGCACCTGTTTATCTTTCCCAAGTAGCATAGGAGCCTGTGTTGCCTCCTTACTGGGTTCAGTCTCTAGTCCAGCCTTTGAGCTGTAAGTACGGCCTTTTTTGTGTTTTTGAGTAAATAATGTCCCATTTTTCTGTAAATCAGCTGACAGACAGAGGTCTTAGCAGTCAGTCCCAAAAGGATTATCATTATATTAAAGGCAGCCATCACAGTCACCCTCTTGAATTTGAGAGCGTTGGTTCACACAGCGGATTTCGACGCGGGTTTCGGCGAGGTTGCCGCGGCCAAAACCTCATCCAAACCACGTGGTTTTGTGGCGCGACCGCGGCGAGGTTATCGTCGCAGCGTGGTTTGGGGCACGGTTTGCGGCGAGGTTTTCCTCCATACAAAGTAATAGGCAGGTCAAAAAACGCGCCGAGAATCGCAGCCCAAACGCGCACCACCCACGCCGAGACCCGCGGCCTCCGCACTTGAAGACTCGCTTTCAGACTTGACAGGAGACTTCTCAACCGCGTCCAATCCCGCGGCCAAATCCGCCATGTAAACATGCCCTAACTTGCAGAGTGATCCACCCTTGCCTTCCATAACATGAGTTCTATACAACCAGTTAATTTAGCCTTCATCTTTAGAGTATGGTTTAGGAAAGGAAGTCCAACATCCTACTAGTTTCAATGGGCAACAACCATATTTTTCTATATAAATTTTTACAGTGCTGCTCATTTCATAAAGTTGGGGCTAGCAACCGAGCAGTAGCCAGAGCAGAGCTGTGACTCTTAACTCCATTCTAGTAGCCAGAGTGTAATGCCACTTCTAAAAATGATGTATATCCTGGAGGACGCGACACGTCCTTGTATTGCAGGTGTCACATGATACTACATTTCCCTTCCATTTGTGGCTTCCCGCAGCGATAGCAGCAGATCTTCATTTAGGAAAGTGATTGCCCCTTAGGCAACTCTACCCTCCTGAGAGGTGTGCAAACGCAGTGGAGATGCCAGAAATAGAATTAGCAAAACAGATTACGTTTACATTGAGGAATTGTTTTATAAAGGGAACCTGTCACATTGAACCTGCTGTCAGACCTTCAGGCAGCTTGTTTTAGGGCAGAACAAGCTGAGCAGATTGATATATTGTTCTGTGGGGAAAAACGCACTAGAACTTGCATACTAACACAAGAAAAACTGTC
Source organism: Phyllomedusa bahiana (assembly GCA_025379985.1). Taxonomy (NCBI): domain Eukaryota; kingdom Metazoa; phylum Chordata; class Amphibia; order Anura; family Hylidae; genus Phyllomedusa; species Phyllomedusa bahiana. The sequence goes on from JAODAL010000027.1 coordinate 379,054, forward strand.
AATCACTGATAACTCCGCCCACTGGACTCCTTAACGCAGTATAAGTAGGGATTTAAATGAATAAAATACAAGTTCTGCTGAATCTGTCCCCATAGAACAATATATCAATCTGCTCTGATCCCCCTGCTCTATAGCAGCAGATCAAATTAGCATTTTCAGTGTGACGCCTTCCTTTTAAAGGGGTTCTGAACAAATGGAAAGATGGCCGCCACTTGCATCGCCGTCTGGAGAGCTGGCCGCGCTTGCACAGTCAATCTCCATTCTGTTCAATGGGAATTTCAAGTACAACTGAGTGGTATGTTTGGCTATGCACAGAATTCCCATAAAACTGAATAGAGAACTGTGCGCAAGCGCGACCGACTCTCCAGTCTGTACTGTGAGTTTCGGGGCCCATTTCAGAGGTAGGTGCGGGTCCCAAAAGACAGATGTCCCCAAGAGCGGATCCCAGGATATCCTAGCAAAATGCCATCATTGTCTATCGTGGTAAAATCCCTTTAAGCAGTTGTAGAATACATAATGCACAGGGACTTGACACATACTAGATTCAAGAGCACCTAGGACATCTGTAAAATGTGGGTGCAAATGAAATATCCAATAAAAAAAATAACGAAGATAGATGAAGTCATGAGAGCCACTGCCACAGACACCTAAACAACCCAACCAATAGATGCAGAGAAATAGAAGAATAATAGTAACAATGCTTTTATCAAATATATGAAACACAACAACAATGTAAGTCCATGTTCACACGGCTTAAAACGGGCCGTATTTCAGTGCGTAATTACGCGCCGGAGTGCGCAAATTACGGGCTGAAAACATCCCAGTCATTACGGTAATCCACATTTCTCATAGAGAACTATGGATTACGTCTCCTCTCCCCGCTCGGCGAATCGCCGCGGGGGGGAGATAAGTGACATGTGAATTACCAGCGGCGTATAATGCACCCCCCCGCTCCTGCCCCACCCCCCCGCCACACGGCGTAATTGCGGGGCGTAATATACAAGCAAACATGAAACAAAAAAGTTAAAATACATACCCTGTTTCCCCGAAAATAAGACAGTGTCTTATATTAATTTTTGCTCCTAAGGACGAGCTAAGACTTATTTTTAGGGGATGTTATTTTTCCATGAACAAGAATTCGCATTTACAGTTGAACAAAACATCAACCTGTATTAATATACTGTAGTGATTTCATCACAAGCATCAGCAGAAGCAGCTAAACTCTGAATTTCATAACTAAAAATGCACTAGGTCTTATTTTCGGGGAAACAGCGTAACTGACAAAAAGACAAGGAAAATAAAGATACCGGGGAGGAAGGGGCGCATCAGACAGATGATAAATATTTGTGTTTCTAAACAAAGATATTGTAACGCTATGTATCACTACCCACTGCGGGCTGTTCCAAGGTTATAAAGGTCTGTAAGACATATAGAGGGATGTAGCGTTATAAAGCAGTTGCACTTTATACTCTGGCTTCTTTATACTCTACCGCTATATGCCCTACTTACCTTTATAACCTGGGTTGTAATAGCCAGCAGTGGATACCTACGTTGTTTACTGCAGGCACTCCCGGGTTACGAATGGGAGATGGACTGTATTTTTGTTCTTAAGTTGAATATGTATGTAAGGTGGAACAGGTTCATTTATTAAATGTAACTGAAAGAAAAAATATTTTAGCTTTGGATAGTGCAGAGAAGGTTTTTATACTTTTTTGGGCTATCTGTGCCCCAGTTTAGAAGATTTGACCTCACTTTTTGTCTCTCTAGTGCTGCGGTGGCATGCTGGCACTTGTTGTTCCACAGCTACTAGCTGCTGTGGAACATGAAACTACAAGAATATACCCCACATCTACTAACTGTATGGGTGCTGATACAGTACAGTATTGTATTCTGCATTGGAGGTGCCTGAGGAGAGGTGGGGGTAGAGACGATCGAACAGTAAAATGTTCTAGTTCGAGTAGAACTTAGAACAAGAGTAGTGTTTGGTTTGTGTCGAACTCGAACCTCATTAAAGTCAATGGGAGAAGATGTTTGGGTTAATTTGATCACCTATACAGTTGAGGAGAAGCTGGAATTACCATCCATAAGAGTAAACTGGATACGGGGACAACTTATTGAAGGAAATGTGGCTCTAAGGGCTTGTTCACACGGCTTTTTCACTCCGTGTTATAAGCGCTTTTTAGATCTGTCTCGGGAACCGACAGGACGGACCCAGAGACGGATCTAAACGATTAGTAGTGACTTTATCACTGCGGGCTATGAGGAACACGCAGCGCCGTTCACATGAGAGATCCCCGCTGCGTGTTCCCCGACTCCGTCTTTGAAAGAATTACATGTCAAACACGCAGCAGTGATCTCTCATGTGAACGCCGCTGCGTCTTCCTCATAGGCCGCAGTAAAAATCTCACTGCTAATTGTTTAGATGCGTGTCTGGGTCCGTCCTGTCGGTCCCTGAGACGGATCTAAAAAGCGCTTGAAACACAGAGTGAAAACGCCGTGTGAACAAGCCCTAAGAGTGACAAAAAAAAAATTGAGCCTAAAATACTTTATTACCTTCAATGGCTAACTTAAAAGATGAGGACATCCTTCAGGCTATTAAAGAATGCTTGGGGGTGAAGGTACCAAACCTTCCAGAAGCAGTGCTTCTATTTATGTTCCATCTCTCACAATCCACCTATAAAAAGTCTCTGATTCGGCACCTTCTCCAGGCAGCCAAAACGGTAATCCCCAGGCACTGGCGCCAGACCTCACCCCCCTCTGTGACGGAGTGGATTGGGGAGGTCTCCTTTCTCTACCGCATGGAGGAGCTCATGGCGCGCTCCCCTGAGGAGGCTTTGGGGTTCCTTCGTGTGTGGAGCCCGTGGGTCCTCTACCAAGACACTCAAGCATTCAGGGCCCTCTCGGGATAGGAGGTCGGAACGGGGTCCTTGACATTGGCCCTTTCTTGTGCTGCCCCCCCCCCCCCCCCTGGGACCCGAACGAACCCCCCCCCCCCTTTTTTTTTTTTTTCTCTCTCTTTCTCTTCCCTTCTCCGTGCCCTTTCTTTTATTACTTTTTGTATTTTCCTAGCAGTCACATTGTCAATTTGTTCTACCCTATGCTCATTGCAGAACGTACATATACTCTTGCATACCTTGGTATGTGTCTATTCAAGATGTTTCATATTGTGATCTGACTGCTCACTATGTTTACTTATTTGCAAAAAACTGTTAATAAACACTAAGTTTAAAATAAAGATGAGGACAGCTTGCAAGCAGGGGCATAGCTATAGGAGGTGCAGTGGTAGCAGCTGCTACGGGGCCCTGCATCCTGAGGGAGACCAAAAGACCCTTTGACACATTGGAGATCTGGAGACAGTGTGTTATACAATTACTGAACCTTCAAAATTGCCAAAATGAAGTTTTCTCCACTCATAAGTTTCACCAACCACTATTTGGCATATATTTCTTTGTATAGGAGAATTGGAGCCGGTGTGTTATAAAATGATTTCACCTCCAATACTGCAAAAACAGAACTTTTGGGCACTGAGTATGATTTATCAAATCCAAGCACTCTGTATAATATATATTTCTGTAGCAGAGTTCATATTGTTTGGAGAGAGGTCTTTTCCTAGTTTTGGGTTTAATACTACAGATACATGACACAGTAGCCAGCTGGCACTACCTTAATTCAGTGGGATACATTTATCAAGGCACTTGTGCCAAAATTCTGGCACAATTTGCACCAAAATTAATGGCATACCTGCTTTGCACCAAATTTAATATGTTTTAGACCATTTCCAGACAATTCTGCGCCTTGTCTGACAAAAGGGATGTGGCGTCATAGGAAAAGAGGCGTAGTTTCGTGTTTGACATCATGCTCCACAATTTTACCGGAGTTTGTGGTATAAAAGGAAGCCAACTTAAAAGTGGTACAAAATTAGACTAGATTGTTTAACCTGCACCAGATTTATTCGCACTATGATAAATGTGACGCATTGTAAGGCTGTCTGGTCTAACTTAAATTTCAACGTTAAAGTTCAACGCTATTGATAAGCCTGCCCCCATTGAGTATGTAGTGGATAGAAGCACAGTGTTGTACTGTGTTAGCCATAGAAAGCATTGACAGGGTAGGTTCACTTGGCTTTGTTTTCAGCGCTGAAAATTTCAGGATTTGGACACTGATTTTGATTCCAGTTCTGCGACCAAATCGAAGGGTGAAGAAATTCAGCGATACCCTCTATGTAGTTTATACGCATTAAAGGAGGGGTGAAGTGAGATAACTAACCTAATGAATATACAATATCCTGAGTATCTCATGACTTTAGGGGTTGGGGGGCACATTCTGAAAATTCTGCCTTGAACTTGCATGTTTGTGCTTTGAATATATTGGATGGAGCAGCGGTTGAGAGGCTCGGAGCACCTTCCTGGCACAAGGAAACTTCTTTTTGTAAGAGGCTGTGTGGCCGGAATGAAGAATAGAACATGATCCCTGTTAAATTGGCAGCTAATGGTTTCTGCCTGCGCCACTGGTCATGTAAACTGCATCAGGAGGGTTTCTGGTACGCTGAGCCCACTTGGATATTTCTCTTTATGCAAGCACGATGATCCTTTTAAAATTCTTAAACACGGCGCTTCTTCACCTTGTGTAAGTGCTGACCTTGATGCTGGTGGTTTTCTTCCCCACAGACAAGTCTCCTGTGTGCACCCAGGCATGGGTTAGTGTTGTGCGTCTTTCTTCTATCGAGGCCTGTGCTCTGTGCCAAGCATCAGCAAACACACGCGGGCATTTTAGTGGAGGGAAAAAGTTTCGATAACTGATGGTCAGAGACCTCATCCCTCCCATTAATAATCAGATTTTAGGACTTTGTTGCTCTCAAAAGATTCCAACCTCCCTTTTTCTTGTTTTGTCTCGGGTGAGACCTCAAATCCAACACGTCTTCCTCTTCATTAAAAAAATTGCTTGCCTTTACTGTGTGGCTCCCAAGGCAAGATATTTGTCCAATTATACTGTGCTCGTTTGTACTTTAATATTCCTATAGTTAGATGTAATGTTCTGTCCTTACAATTATCTTCGTTTTGGCAAGAAAATAGAAAAAAATCTAAGAAAGACTTGGACTGACATGACCGACTCCAATATCTATGTGCTATTTCCACTGAGACTTGGCACGTGCCTGGTCAGTCGGAGAGCGAGATTGTGTCTCAGACCCTGTACCATGAAAAACTCATTTATTCTTATTTATTCTTACTGGCTAGCATTACACAAATGCATATGGTCATGTTCACATCTGCGTTAGAGGCTCCATCTTCTTTGACGGAAGAAAGAGAACAGTGGACACCCCATCAGATCCTGATGGGACCCTCTGTAAGTTAACGGGATCTTTCTTGTGCCACTGGTATCCTTGGCCTTGATGAACAATCTGCTATAGGACCCTTAGGGGCGAGTGACAAATATCGGTTTATCCAACCGGTATTTGCACTGTTTTGCGGCCGTCCCCACGGCCGTGGGGGAGGTGGGGGGCGGCTTTTCTCCGCGATGAGCCCTCCCCCTTCACATTGAGATGCACATATTCCATCCGGAAACTGGGCGGAAGAATGTGCATAGTCCGTGTCGTTCAAGCGGCCCGCCGGGTGGAAAACCCATGCGGTGGGGACTGCTGCATGGGTTTTCCATAGCGCCCCGTTCTGCTAATTTTCGGACGATTTTTCAGGCGGTCTGCAAAACCGCAAACCGTCTGAACAACCGGCTGCAAACCCGTGCAGTGGGGAAATGCCCTTAGGATATGTTCATACATCTGATTTTGGCTTTATTTTCGGTGCTGTTTTTGGAGCTTTTCCACTTAAAAACGGCATCAAAAAGCCTCCAAAATGCCATTGATCAATGTCATTGATTCCTATGTAAACCAGTGGTGGTGTTCACACACAACAAGGTTTTTACGCCGATTTTAGGCTATTCTTTGGACACTGTTTTGGGCGATGAAAAACAAGTGTCCTGTCAATTCTTGAAGCCTTTTTTTAATGCTGAAAAATCAATGTAGAGCTTCAAAACCTGGTCCAAAACCTCAACCTTGACACGGTTTTTGCCCAGTCTATTAATTTGAATGGGTATTACAGAAAGAATAGTGTTGAAAACCTCGTCCAAAATCTTGTCAAAACCTTGTCTGAAAAGGCACTTTTGAGGCGCTTTTCAGACGAGGTTTGGACACTGAAAATTCAGCGTCAAAAATCAGCTGTGCGAACATCCCCTACAAGTGTTATGATCCACGAAAATGGGCTTGTTGAAATTGTTAGCATTTTTTTTTTTTTTTTTTTTGGAGAGGGACAACAAAAAGATACTGATGCCGGATCCATCACATAACTGACACCTGGCAGACCTCGTTGACTTTAATTTAGTTTATTGGGTTTCTATTATGGTATGTGGTGTATTGCCAGACAAACTATTGCTGTGTATGGTATTACTTTGTCCAGCATTTTTTATTCACAGAAACTCTGATCCAAATGTGCCCGGATCCTAATACTGCTATTTGACTTTAAAGGGGTTGTCTCGCCATGCTGTTTCACAGAGCCACAGGTCGTTTCAGACTTGCACTTTCTGGTCAGGCTGTGGGCGGGTCTATAAAAGTGATTGGCATTTGGGCACTGCTATTCTTAACTATTCCTGTTACAGTGACATGTCTGTAGGAGATTTATGATATGTAGTGCACAAAGCTACAGAGTTCTTAAAGGGGTTTTGCCACGATGTAATGTTGACGTGGGATCCTCCAAAATGGGTATTTAATCACTACAGCTACAGGCTGCCTTACCTGCCGTTAGTTACTTAAAAGCTTCTATTATATACGACCTGACAAGAGCTGCTGGCCGGGCTTGCGCAGAGCACACTTCTTATCTGATGAAAGGGAGCTGAAGAAGCTTTCAAGGCACCAGGTAGAAATATGTTGTCTTTTGTATACAGAATCCACTAGTTGTAGTGTGATTATCTGAGTAGATCCCTGCTTTATCTGATGACAGGGAACATGAAGAAGCTTTCAAGCTGCTGTGGAGAAAAGCTGTTGTCGTTTGTATACAGAATCCACTAGTTGTAGTTTGATTATTTGAGTGAATATTGCACACGATCCCTTATGCACGGCTCTGTGCTCTGGCTGTGTCTCTCTCTCTCAGCTCAGCGGGGCTTGTTTACTTTTGCTTCTTAGCAGATAAGGCACGTCCTGGCAAAACCCCTTTAAGCTCGTCACTAACTTAGACAAACAAAGCTTCTGTGCTAGAGAGAAGACTCGGCAGGAAATGACTTGCCATGGTCGGACTGATTGACTGATAGTAGCTTGGATCAATTAGGAGAAACTAAACTAGCAGTAGATAAAGCAAAATCAAAACAGCAATGTATTTTGTAATAGTCTTCATTTACCTTTCCTTACATGTTAAAAGCTAATCACTGTGGTGATTGAACACCTTTAAACAAAAAAGGGGCTTTTTTGCGTCTTCAAACACCAAGAGCTGCTGTGATCGCTACCTCAGCACTTTATCCATGTTCCTTTGGCACTCAGCTCGTGAGTTTGAGTCCAACCCAAATCAACTTGGTCATGGAGTTTGCATATTTTCCTATGTTGAGGTAGGTTTTTATTTAATACTCTAGATTTCTGCTGCCCTCCAAAAACCTACTGCTAAGCCAGTCCTTGGAGACTGGGCCTGGGGCATGTTTGGCGGAGTTGGGAATGTAATTTTTAAAATGTCATGGAGACAGATGGTGGAGGGGATGGGCAAATAGCCTATTTGGCACCGTACAGAAGCAAGGGCTTGTTCACATGGCGTTTTTGGATCCGTGTTAGATCTGAAAATCGCATCTAAAAACGCATTGGCGATCGGACCCTAAACAGATCCAGAGCTGGGTGTTTGCAGCAGGATCGCACCCTATAGTTTATTACAGGGCTCCTGCTGCGTCTTGACATGCCAGTTCTTGGAACGGACCCGAAAGATGGATCCAAAAGACGCAATGAGATACACCCAAATGTGTGTTTCATATTAAAAGCAATATAAATCACATTGCACATTATTAGATACGTGTTTGGGTCCATTTAGAGTCCGACAGACAGATCCAAACACGTATCTAAAAGCGTATGTAACATGGACCCAACACGCCGGGTGAACATACCCTAAGGCATTTCCTTCTCCTGCACATTTTACATAGCAAACATAAAAACTCCATTTTTATACAAATATCCGTCATCGTCCCAGTTGTCCTCAACATCTCCAGTCCAGACTCGTCTCGAAATCCATTTTCGTAAAGCGCATCACTCCTGATTACAGGGCTCGAGAGGAGTGATGGACTGTCTGCTCCCCTGTCAGATAGCGGGTCATTTCTGAGACGTTAATAAATACATCCTAGAACTTTCGCACACAGCTCTCAGAGGTTTAACGGGAGGGTTCAGCAGGCGGTGGCCTGCCAATGATTTAATCCCTTAATAGTTGCTGTGGGCTGAGAAGAGAGTGTATCAGGTCCAAAGCTTACGTGAGAAGATGCAAGGAAAGCGCCTCCGTAGCATTAATGTGGTTTTACCTAGAGGTTAGGTTAGTGCTTATTATCGTGGTTATTTCAAATTTAGCAAAATTGTAATTGAACATTTTTAAACATTTATACATATAGTTTATACATTAAAAAAAAAAAAAATGCGTACAGTTTAATTTTTTAAATTATAGTGATTTCTAGCTTGCATTGAATGACTTAATTCTTAAGGTGTGGTATTACCTTCATTTTTTCGTGGGCAAAAAAAAGATGAAAAAAGTGCTAAAATTTTGATTATATCAATAACGGACAGGGAAAAAAAAAATTAAGGAATGTTTTATCTCTCTTCCCTAATATTGGCCCCTGTCTCAGTATTGACAATAAAATGACCAGAAAAAAATTGTGTTCTGTATTATGTGGGAAATGATCCAAGCCTTAAAGGGGTTGTCTCATCTCAAAGTTTCATAGGATGCATGAATGAAATAATGCTGCTTTGCCCTGTCACTTCCTAGTCAAGCTGTCTGTAATTAGCATATGAGCTCCTTGTATTTAGACTTCTGCTAATTAGATAACTCTCCTACTGTCAGGACCTGGGAAGCTTCTGAGTTGAAGTAAACAGCAGTAATTACTTGCTTTTGTCTGAAAGATCAGATAACAAACAAGCTCTCACTGTCTGGAGTTCTGTGCTGCGTGACCTGTGTGATGACATCACTCCCTGCTTTCAGATAGAACAAACAGCAGGGGGGGAGAAGTACACAGGTCGGTCACTTGGGGAACCAAAGAGAGCTCAGAAGGTGATAAAATCACTTGAAGCTCCTTAAAGGGAATGTGTCATCAAAAAATGACTTACTGTTTAACTCACATTTTTATGTTAACCAAAAATTCCTAAAAAATGTTTGTTTTTTTAATTTTACATATCACATTCAGTATTTTTTTAATAATTCTTAAGTCCTGTAGTTTTCATTTTGGGCCACTGGGCCCTAATAAAAGTCTGACACTTTCCTGTCTGTTTAAGAGCTTTTCAGCAGTTGCTCATTATCAGTAAAAGCAGGGTCACACTGAAAGGAGACACCATTATGTACAGATAACACAGAATCTACCAGTCACAAGAGGAGATGTCACAGTTCACCCTTTCACCTCCCTTCACAGTGAAAACTCTCCTATATACAATGGGACAGAATCTGTCTTAAGAATCCTATGTGCATGAAACTGCTGTAAAGTATCTCTCTGACTGCTGTTAAAGCAGTGCAAGCAAGAATGTCTTCCCCACAATCCTATATAGACGACCGGATAGAGAAATCTACAATCACCAAATAAAAACGACTGACAGTAAAAGACTATGGACCAGGGTCTTGATTTAATAATTAAAAAAATAAATAAAAAAAATTGGCGACAGATTCCCTTTCACAAAAAAAAAAAAATGAACAACGCAATATATTTGAAAAACGTCTTTGTTGAAAGCTATTCTTTGTAGCGAGACAACCCCTTTAAAAACTGTGGGGATGATTTAGTATTTTCATTTTTTTAATTGCCAAATTAAATGTGGATCTATATTGTTAAAGAAAGCTGATCACTTGTAATTTTTCATGCATTTTATTTGAATTTCTTTATGTATTATATCACGTGACCATTTATTTGGGTGCAGTCAGTGTTTTTGGGAGCCACGGTCTCTCCTTCACAATATCCCCTGAGGGAGCGCTGATCTGCAGGAGGACAATAGTGCGGCCTCGCGTGCTTTTATGTTAGGTTGGATGTGTGTTGCATGGCGTCTGTCCAGCACCATAAATCTGCTCTCCACAGAGGTCCATGACCTCCTGGTGATCAGTGCTCCCTAGCTGCACACCGTCTGCCTGGAAAATACAACAGAGCAGAAGAGAGGACGACTGCTGCACACTAATGCCAGCGTGAACCATTACATAAAGAGGTTTCTTCTTACATTAAAGTTTTGCTATTTCTCTGCTGCTTTTTAATGCCTCTGTCCCTCTTGGTCTGTGCAGGTCATGAGCAGTCGTTTTCTTCCTTACGATAACATAGTGACTGATGCTGTACTTGGGCTTGATGAGGACACGGTGCTTTCCACCACGGAGGTAAGTACCATTCTATACAAATAACCGTAATCTCCTGCTCCGGAGCTTTGTGGTCTTTTTCTATTTTTTTATGTTCCGTTTTCTAAAATCCACTTATTCAGAAAACCATTCATTCAAATGACTGCCAGGTGATGCTAGGAAGCGTGCGCCTGAACGAAGCGAACCCTGCTGGTCACCGATCACCTGGGGCGAGAGAACGCTGGCCCAGCTCCAAGACTGGCCGCATGTTAGACCGTGCCCTTGTTTTCTGATACAGTATACCACAGGTGTCAAACTGCAGCCCTCCAGCTGTTGGGAAACAACTCTATACAATTTGTATAATCTATATCAGTGGGCATGATGGGAGTTGTAGTTTCCCAACAGCTGGAGGGCCGCAGTTTGACACCCCTGCAGTATACAAATAACCGGAACATACAGTGATAATTCTAAGCGGCATATACTATGGTCCCCAAATGTGTAATATCGCCACATAGTTGCCAAATTAAGAATACTGCACACTGCTGCCCCCACCATACAACGCCAAAACTACAGGGGTTTCACAAGTCTATACACAGTCCTCTAACTGTGCTAATATAGAAAAATAACCCACACTTGACTCTCCCATCACTGCCGTTCCAGCGTTGACACCATGTTCATGGACCACATGATCCTTAAACCAATCTCTGGCCTTGGCAGTCACATGCCTGCATGTGCACCATGTGATCACAAAGGTTTCTGATTGGCTGCAGCATCATGTGATCCATGAACGTGACATCATCAGTGAGGAATTGGCAGCAACATTGGAGCTCTGGCAGCACTGGAACGGTGGTGATGGAAGGGTGAGTATGGATTCATTTTTTATTGTAGCTCAGTGGAAGGTGGTAGGGAAGTTTTTAAAAATTCTTAAGTAAACTAAGTTACGATGCCACACAGTGCAAGTCAATTAACGCGGGGTTGCAACTGCGGCCCCAGCTGTGGGAAAACTACAACTCCCATCTGCCCACTGTTATAGATTATACATATGGGAGTTGTAGTTTCCCAACAGCTGGAGGGCCGCAGTTTGACACCCCTGATATACAGTGACTAAGTAATCGCATTATACACAGCGGAATCTAATAAGTGTTTATATAATTAACCCATTAATAACCTCTGCTAAAAAGGTACGCTATGGGCAGCCACATGTTTCTGCACCATGAAGTACATTTCCTCACTGTCAATCTGATGGGTGCTGTTGGGGTACATTTGCAGCTTGATCGACGAGGCACTAGACAGCCCGGCTCATGCTGCAACTGCGGGGTATCGTTCCAGAAGTTTAACCCCTTAAATGCTTTCATCCATAGTGGCACGGCCTGTAAAGTGGCTCCCTCAGTTACCCTATCCACGTGCCTATAGATTACTATGGCAGTCAGGGTCCTGAAAAAACTATACCCTCATACAGCCCAGTCTGACCTTTTATACAGCTAACATGATAAAAATGGAAAAAAGTTATGACTCGTGGAAGACGAGGATGAAAAAGAAAACATGCTTGGTCCTTTAAGGCAGCGGTCCCCAACCTTTTTTCCACCAGGGACCGGTTTGATGCACGACAATTTTTCCATGGCCCAGTGGGAGGGGGCGGGGTGATTGGAGGCGTGGTTATTCGGGCGGGGCTATGGAGGGGGTTGGATGTTTAGAATCACACACACAAAAAAAAAACCCCAATACAGTGTATACTGTGTCATTTAGTGGTATAGTATGGGGTAACCAGTATTTTATAACTGGAGACTGATTGTCAGCTCTGTGGGTCACTATTATATTAATAATGCTGACCCACAGAGCTGATAATCAGTCTGCAGTAATATTGATCAGCTCTGTGGGTCAGCATTATACATGTATAAAATATACTATTGTAATCAGCTCTGTCATTATAGATATATATGCCCCCTGTAATAAATAAATTTTAAACCCCCTTGTAGTATAATAATAGATAGCTGCCCCCGTAGTGATGTGATACATAGATAGCTGCCCCCGTAAATGACAGTGATACATAGATAGCTGCCCCAGTAGTGAAAGTGATACATAGGATAACTGCCCCAGTAGTGACGTGATACATAGATACTGCCCCGTAGTGATACATACATAGCTGCCCCAGTAGTGATAGTGATACATAGCTAGCTGCCCCAGTAGTGATAGTGATACATACATAGCTGCCCCCAGTAGTGATAGTGATACATACATAGCTGCCCCAGTAGTGATAGTGATACATACATAGCTGCCCCAGTAGTGATAGTGATACATAGCTAGCTGCCCCAGTAGTGATAGTGGGTACATAATAGTTTCCCCAGTAGTGATAGTGATACATAGCTAGCTGCCCCAGTATTGATAGTGATACATAGATAGCTGCCCCAGTAGTGATAATACATAGATAGCTGCCCCAGTAGTGATAACACATAGATAGCTGCCCCAGTAGTGATAATACATAGATAGCTGCCCCAGTAGTGATAATACATAGATAGCTGCCCCAGTAGTGATAATAAATAGATAGCTGCCCCAGTAGTGATAATACATAGATAGCTGCCCACTTAGTGATAGTGATACATAGCTAGCTGCCCCAGTAGTGATAGTGATACATAGATAGCTGCCCCAGTATTGATAGTGATACATAGCTAGCTGCCCCCCGTAGTGATAGTGATACATAGATAGCTGCCCCAGTAGTGCCAGTGATTTCATAGTAGCTGCCCCCCAGTTATGATACATAGCTGCCCCAGTAGTAATGATACATAGATAGCTGCCCCAGTAGAAATGATAAATCGATAGCTGCCCCAGTAGTAATGATTTCATAAGATAGCTGCCCCAGTAGTAATGGGTACATGCCTGCCCCAGTAGTAATGATACAATAGCTGCCCCCGTAGAATGATACATAGCTGCCCAGTAGTGTTGCCCCCAGAGATTTGTGCACCAGTTGTGCTGCCCCCAGAGGAGCTGCCCCAGTAGTTGCTGCCCCCGAGAGAGCTGCCCCCAGTAGTGCTGCCCCCAGAGAGAGCTGCCCCCAGAGACAGCTGCCCCAAGTATGCTGCCAAACCCGAGATAGCTGCCGACAGTAGTGCTGCCCCCAGTGATAGCTGCCCCCAGAGAAAGCTGCCCCCAGAGATAGCTGCCCCCAGTAGTGCTGCCCCCCGAGATAGGTGCCCCCAGAGTGCTGCCCCCAGTAGGCAGCCAGGGGGGAAAAAAAAAGTTAAAGAAGAAGCACCCCTTTTCCCCGGTCCTCGGCCGAGCTCCCCTCGCCGACGCAGCGAGCGGCGCGGGGGGGTGACGTCATGCCACAACTCCCGCGCCGTAAACTTGTAGTACGGGCTCGTGAGCGCCCATCTACAAGAAGGGAAAGCAGGGGACAGAGCGAGCGGCAGCGTGGGGTCTGCGCGGCCTTTTCAGCGGCGCGCAGAAAAAGATGCAGCCGCCCGGACAAAGTAAGGGGGTCGGCTTTGGGTTTGTACCGGCGCCGGGCCCGGCAGGGGATGGGAAAGGGCCCCCGGTGCGGGCGGCCCGGCGGTTGGGCCCCCCTGCTTTAAGGGTTTGTCTCACTACATTGATTCATCTTACTCAGTCCTGTTTTTTGGGGTTTCACTTTGATTCGGGGGGTTGTTTACGGTTCCCTAGGCTGCGTAGAAGAAAGTCTGTGCTATAGGCCCCAGGCTGGCACCCTGTCGGGAGAATCAAAAGGTCGTAGCTTAGGACCTGGGGGAGCTGTGCAGCCATCAGGGGGGAATCTAGGAATAGGTAGGACATGTTAATGGAAAATATTGCAAAGTATTGTTTTTGCAAAATCTTTAACATAAAAAGCAGCAATCCTTGTAGTGAGACAACCCCTTTAAAAAGTGGAGGACAATATTAAAATATGTGGTGATCACAACGGTACTACAGCCTCTAGGATGAGGCTCTGTTCAACACACACGCGCATGGATTCCTAAGGCTTTGGCTGCCTGCGGAAGTCAGATGATTGCTACTTTTGTTGTGATGAGTTATCTTGAAACAACCCTTGTAAAGGGTGGGTTTTTTTGGCTTTTTTTAATTTTTTTTACTAATTAAAACGAGCCCCTGATCCGTATTCCTTTGTTTTTAGCTGTTTTTATTTTCTGACTGTAGATTTCTCAGTTCAATTGTCTATATAGGATTATGGGGGCAGCCATCTTTCTTGAGCTGCTTTTAACAGCATTTAAAGAGATGCTTTACAGCAGTTCATGGCAAGGACCTGTAAAACAGACGCCCCTTTGACTTTTAGGAGAGTTTTTGGGCATGCTCTTGTTTGGGGAAAAAGTCAGGTGCGGGGAGGAGGAGAGGGGGGCTGTGAATCCTTATTTGAGGGTGGATCCTTTTTATCTGTGCCATTGGGGTCACCTTTTAGTGTAACCCTGTTGTGCAGAAAGGGGAATGCTGGAAGTGTTTTTCTTACAGAACAGAAACTCAGACTATTTTAGGCCTGGGCCAAAGTAAAAAATGAGGGTTAAAAAAAAAAAAAATGAATATAGTGATATAAAAATTTAAAATAACACAACTAAAAATTCTTAAAGAATTTTTTAAAAAAATAATATCCTTTTTGATGACGCATTCCCTGCATCCTGATGGCAGAGGAGAGGAATAGCTTTTGATAATAGATTGTATTTCTTTCAGTATCTGTTTCATTATTGAAGCCTATATAGAAATATGGGTGTATGTGACTACTTGTGGGCTATAAAATTTTGCTGTAAAAAAATTTCAGAGGCTGTAATGTAGTGGTGCGTGAGGACTTTGGGCCCTCACAAACCTTTTCCGACATAATTTAAAAGTTCCCTTTCAGAGCAGGCTGATTTTCTGGTTTTTTATTTTTTTTGAGAAAACCCAAAAGGTGGTGAAGGAAAAACATGCCCAAGCGGGGCGAGAAACACTTCAAAAAGTTTGACAAAAAAGAGACTTTTATGAAAGTCATTTTCAAGAAATTTTTTACTTAAAGTTTTAACGTGGAACTTTTCAATACTTAAAGGGAAAATTTCACTGGAATTTCTATATATATTGACTGATCCACACTAAATATATGTATGAAAGATGGCGAAGGCTACGACAGTAGTCACCAACGGCAAATGGACCCGTGACCGGGGTTCTGGGGAAGGGTTTTTGGATACATTTTTTGATGAATAATATAAAATTTTAGGGACCGGATTTGGAGAAGGGCTGGATAATTTTTAGTGAATAAAAAAAGTTATAGGACCGGAATTTTGGGAAGGGTCTGGTACATTTTAGATGGAATAATATAGAAAGTTATAGTGCCCCGGTTTGGAGAAGGGTCTGGATACATTTCTAGTTTGTAATAATAAAAAAAGTTTAGTGCCCCAGGTTTTGGGAAAAGGGGTTTTGGATACATTTCTGATGTAATAGTATAAAAAGTTTTAGTGACCGGATTTGGAGAAGGTCTGGTCATTTTAGGTGTAATAATGAAAAATTTTATAGGCCCGGATTCTGGGGAAGGGTTGGATACTTTTCTAGATGTAAAAATTAAAAGTTTAGTGACCAGGATTCTGGGAAGGGTCTGAATACATTTTAGATGTAATATAGAAAAAGTTCTGTGCCGGGATTTGGAAAAGGGGTTGGATACATTTCTAGGGGTTTAAAAATATAGCAATTTTTTAAGTGACGGTTTTTGGGGGGAAGGGTCTGGATTAGTGTTGAGCGTTTATTTGACAGTTGAAATCGGCACATTTTTATGTTGTTTTGAAATTTTTGATCATGCGTATTTTGGGTTTAAAAATCTGTGCATCTTTTTTAAAGACGCTCCATTTTTGGGGCTTCTGTCATTTTGGCGGGGAGCAAATCCTTACAGAATAGAGCAGGGGGGAGTGTGTGTGCGACTCATGATGGGATGTGTTGGTTTCGATTGGCGGGAAAAATCACAGATGTTTTACTAGAAAAGCGTTTTCCCGTTTCAGCCCCAGTGTCTCTCAGCGTCCATAGGAAAAAGGGGTCGCCTCCTGTGGCCCCAAAAAGTCAGCGAAAAATTTGTTTTCTGCCAAGAAACCCCTTCTATTAGGTGATCCTCCAACTTTGTTAGACAGAGTTGGAAGATTTTATGTAGTTAGGTAGAGAATTTTAAAGGAGATCACGCTGTAAAAATCCGGGGGGAGCGGGGGGGGGGGGGGGGCGGGCGAAAAAAGACAAGCTATAAAGAAACGGATAAAGTTCCCCAAAACTTGTGAGACTTGCAGCAATAGCTTTTTTTATTAACAGTTTTCTATTGAATTTTTCCTGGATATTGGACACCTGAACTTATATTGGTGCACATTTTTAGTAAATGCAGGGTTTTTTGTTAGGTGAAAACTCCATTTTATTATCAGTATTCATTTAGTGGGTTCTTTTTCAATTTTGCCTTCCAGCTTTGTTGATATATCCCCCTTCGTTAAATTAGAATCCACAATTTTGTGTCAGACGGTTGTAGGTGCCAAAAATACCTTTTATTTTCCCTTTTTCAGATACGTTTTTTTTTTCTTTTGGGGCACTAAAACTTTGTTTATTGAGGTACCTTGCACTTAAATGTGAATACAGCAATTTTGTAGTAACAGGTGAATTGAAAGGGGCCAAAAAATACCTTTTATTACCGAATAATTTCAGATACGTGTTTTTTACTTTGGGACAGGCCAGCTTTGTTTATAGATTTTTTTGCATTAAATTTGAATCCCGAATTTTGTGCCCCAGGTGAATTGATAGGTGCCAAAAAACCTTTTATTTCCCAAACATTTCGTACGTGTTTTTTCACTTTGGGCAGGCCAGCTTTTTTGATAGATCTACTTGCAGTTAAATTTGAATCCGCAATTTTGTTTTGATTAGAGGGGTTTGGAAAAGTGTGATTTGCCGTTTTTAATAAGGATTCCCAAAAATCTTCCTATTCCAAAATTTTTATATTTCTGAACTGGAGCAAATGCGGTGGTAAGCGAGCAAAGGGGGGGTGGAATGGAGGTAGAGGTACGAGGGAAGGTGCTCCTTCCAGTGTGGGGACAAAAACCAAGCCCGCGGATCGTAGTTGCAGGACCCCTCAGGCCTGTCATGTGGGTCAGGCCCCGTGAATATCAGTAAAGAACAGCGTGCCAATCTGTCCTTCAGGGTTATGCAACCCGCATCCAGCAGTTTACCTCCCCCTCCTCCCCGTCGGCCACAAATGTCGTCATCAGAAACCTCCAACATGAAGCGTAGGCAGCCCCAAAATTTAATCGGGTGTACCCCCCACTGTGGATAAACCATTTGCTGAAGACCTCTTTTATGAAAAAAAGGCAGTTGGGGTCAGAGGATGTTAAAAGATCAAGAGGCCAAAGGGGATGATTTATTTGGGTCTGACCCCAAAGTTACTGATCCCATTAGAGGAGGAAAAGGACGCCGGTCAATCGGCAAAAATCCCGGGGTCGGCAAAGCCTTCCCGTCCCTCTTGTTGTAGCCTGCAGCCCCTGGATGCGGGAAGGTCGGACGACGAAGTCACCTGTGTTGATGATGATGATGATGAAATTAGGACCCAACGGGGTCTTTTCAGCGGAATTTGCTTCCCGAGCGCTTCTTCAGTGGACGAGGAGGAAAAAGTTGGGGTGAGTTTCAGTAGGGGGCCCCCGCCTCAAAAAAGGAGGGGGGCGGTCGCAGAAGTTGCTGATATGATTCCGCCCAGGCCCGCCGTCAGCGCAAAACCCCCGGTCCTGGGCTTATCGCTGTTAAAAGGGGCCCGGACCTCTAAAAGCCGGGGCCTCTTTGACCAAGCCTCTGATTCCCCCAGCGATGTCATATGCCGCCTTTGCCTTTAAAACGCAAAATTTTGGGGGAAAAAAAACCTTAGGGGGTTTAAACCCAAAAACCAAATGTCTGGGCACTTGCAGCGAATGCATGAGTTGAAATGGGGGGCAAAACGGGAAAAAAAAAGGCCGGGGCCGAGGGCCCCGGGGCCCCTCCAACCACTGTCAAACCCTGTTTTCCCCCTTTCCCCCGCCCCAAAAAAGCTTCCTCAGCTCCCCAAATGTCTCTCGGGTTTTTTTTGATGGGGGATAAAGCCCCGCTTAAAGTCCACCGCCCCCCCGGGAAGTAGCCCCAGCACCACCAGAGACCCATCCTCCCCCTTCCCCTTTCCGCCGTTTGTTTGGACCTGCACCCCGGGACGGGGCCCCAAAGGTTTTTAGCGCCAGCCTTCGGTTTTTCCCGGGTTTGGGGAGCAGAAAAAAACATTTAAACCCCAAAACCCTTCCCAAACCCCAAAAGCCTAAAATGTCGGCATTGCCGGGTTTTTGGTTTAAAAATTTGGTTCCCTTTTCCCTTTCCTTGGGGGGACAAAGAGGGGTTTTCCGCCAGGGCAGGGCCCAAATCCCAGAGGGGCCCGAGCGGCATTTCTTTGCAAAAAAAAGCCGTCCCTGCCCGGGCCCAAGCCACGTTTTTCATCAAAAATTTAAGGCGTTGTCTGCATTCTGTGTTGGAAAAGCCCATCTCACCCCCAACACATGGACTAGTAAGCAGGGCCCAAAGGGGGGGGGGCCCTATTTCTCGGGACAGTAAACTGGGTGAGCTGGGTGGTTTGTCTCGGGGGGGTGTCGGTGGCTTCAGGCTCGGCGCAGCTTTCAAAACCGCAGGGATGGTGCAGGGCTTTTTCCCCCCAAGGCCCTCTGGTGGCTACTTCCCCCAGAGACACCGGGCCCGTGTTGAAATTAATCGGCCTTGGAGCCCCGTCCCCCCAAAAGGTAAGGAGCTGTGGACGGTTTCTCCCAAACGAGACCGAGCGCGGCTGGGTGACAAAACCTTGTGCCGGGCAAGGGGTGGTGTGCGAAAAAGGGGGCGAAATCTGTGGCCGTCCTTAAGTCGGTAGGCTGGAGCACTCCCTTCCCTGGCACATGTCATAAACCTTGTGCCAAAAAATTTTCTAAAAAGAGCTCCCCGGGGGTTGGACGGCTGCTGAAGAAGGCTCGAGGGCCCTTGAGTTCGACTTCCGCCGTTGACCTGCTTCATCCCGCCTGGCTGCGTTCCCAGGTCGCTCGGCCTCCCCTTAAAACCGTCTCTTTTTTTTGAGGGGCCCCAACACGCTGGAATTCCCCCCTTTCCCTTTGGTCCGCAAATTGTGGCGCAGGGGCAATGCCATTACGCTTTTTTACAAAAGGGGGGGGAACATGGTGCAAAGCAGCGGTGCGGACCTGGGGGTTTTGTTAAAACCACCGGAGTGGGGGCAGGTGAAAGAGCTCTTGCCCCACCCTTCCCAGTTTTAAAGGAAGCCCCCAAAAAATTGGTCAGGGGGGGACAATCCCCTTTGGGTCAGCATGAGCATTGTGGTGTTTTTGGGTTTTTGGAACAATCGTTGGACATCTGAAAAAAAACGGTCCCGTCAGCGACGGGGGAAAGGAGACGGACAAGATGGGGGACAGGGAGCCTTTCTCTCCGTAAATCCAAAAGGGCCCCCAACAGTTTCAAAATTTTTCATGGGTTTCTTATTAGGAAAGTGGTTCGGGGTAAAGGGGTTAGTGCGGGTGGGTTTCAGCTCTCAGGGTGCATCATTGGGAAAGCCCGGGCTGTGTTAAAAGTTTTGTGCCGGGGGAAAGGGAGGAGGAGGGGAGGTTTTCCCAAGCCCCCGACTTACCGACGTCCCCCCTTGGAAAGAGGGGGCCCGCAAATTTGAGGGGAGGTGGAAGATGAGGAAAAAACTTTTTTGCTAGTGCCCCTCGCCCCGGGAGGCTTGGGAAATCAAGGCTAAAATCTCTCACATGGGTTGGGGATGCTCCATTTCCCCCAACATGATCCTCGCTTTATAGGCCTTTCAAAAGGGATAAACAGTTATGGGGGGGCCACCCTCCTGGACCCCCGGTAAAAAAGAAAAAAACCTCACCCATTTTTCCTTTCCACCCCCCCAAAATTAGGGGGAGAAAAATGCGGGAAAATGGAGACCTTGTGTTTTGATCAACTGGGACTTTCTGTTGCGTTGCTTCACGTTCCCAAAATGTCACGGGGGGGGAAAAAAACATAGCAGTGGACAGCAGTAGAGGGGCCAATTTAGGCTTTGCGGGCAGAAAGCGGCCGGTGGCAGAAATAAGAGTGCCTCTGGCTTTCTTTGTTTACCCCCTCACAACGCACCCAATTTGCAGGGCACACATTCCAAAACACAGGGCCCAAGTTTTGATCTTTTTTCCCACCGCCCTTTCTGCGTCCCCCCAACCCCCAAAAAAAAATGTTTTTTGTATGGTTCCAAACCCCAATAGACTTCGGGGTACCCAAAAGGGCCCAATTTGGCCCGGGGTCCTCGCCACGCCTTTGAGGTTTTTGTCCTTCCCAGCGGGCCAGCTTTCATATTGAGGGGACTTCCCCACAGCTGGGGGAGTCATTCCCAGACAAAAGAAATGGGGCTTTCCACAGAAAATTGTGGATCGTTTGATTTTTCATAAAGTGAATAGGCATGGATCTCGGGTTAGGTTGGGGCCCCCAAATTCCCGGGGTTTCCCCGATTAGTTGCCATTTTCTACTTACTTTCCCTTTCTTAAAAAGGGAAATTGGTCCCCTTGAAAAAATTTTTTTTTTAAAATGATAATTTCTTACTCCCAATTTTTATTCTTTTTTCCCCAAAACGGGTTAAAATTTTGCTGGTTTTGCTGTGGGGGAGCCCTGTAAAAGCCCGGGAAAGGGTTTTTCTTGACAAAACCGTTTTTCCTTTTAAATAAACTTTATCTTTAAGAATTTTTTCGCTTTTTTCAAGGTTTTGAGGTTGTTGCTGTGAGATACAGCTTTTAATTAGGGCCCTTTTGGAAAACAGAAATGTGGCTTTAAGTGGCTTTCTCCCTCAAAATTTTTTTTAAATAGTGGTTTGAAAAAGTCATATTTATTTTTTTTGGGGTCATTTTCCCTGTGAGATACAGCAAAAATTTCATGGTCCTTTGGAACAGAAATTTGTGGCTTTTAATTTGGGATTTTCCCTCAAAATTTTTAATAGTGGCTGAGAAGCCCATTTTTTATAATTTTTTGGGGTCTTGTTGCTGTGAGTTTCAGAAAAATAATCATGGCCCTTTTGGGAAAAGGGAAATGGGGGTTTTAAGGGGGTATTTCTCCTCCAAAATTTTTAAACCCAGTGGCTGGAAGTAATTTTTAAAATTTTTTTTGGGTCGGCTTTAAAATCCCAGCAAATCTAAAAGGTCCTATTATAAAAAAATGTTTTTTTCAAACAGACATTTGTTCTTCAAAATTGTAAAGAGTGGCCCCAAGGGTGATTGTGTCAGAAACGGGAAAAACTTGGGGACATGTTAAGGGACCATTTTCCCAAAATGATTTTTTTTGAAAGGATATTTAACTTAGCTATCAATCCTGTATTGAGCAAAACCCTTTTAATAAAATTTAAAAAAAGAGAAGCAAGACGGGGGTTTGGGTTTCCATGCTTTTTTAAAAAAATGTGTTTTTTTAAAATTTAAAACTAAAAAAAAACCTTGAATGTCCCCAAAATAGTGGAAAAAAAAAATTCCCTTGAATTGTAAAAGGGAGGAAACGGGAAAATTTTGCCCAGTTGTGGTTTAAATTCAGAGGCATGGAGTATGGAGCACAGCAGAAAAAACAAATTCAGAGACCATTTCCTCCAGCATTTTGAGAAAAATGAAAAAAAGGAATTTGCCAAGGATAAAGGGCCTGGGTGTAACAGGAGCGTTTAACCAATATTTCCAAGGGGAAGTAAATTTGGTCACATCATACGGGGGGGGCCAAGCGCTGCCAGGAAGGTATAGTAAATTTTCCAGTGAAACAAAAAAATGGTGGTTGAAAGCTTTTTTTCCCGGACTTTTTAAATGGGGGGGTTTCATGCGGGTTTTGGGGGCTCATGCTGCTTTTCCAGGAAGGTTATCAATGTCCAGTTAAAGTAAAATCCCTTTGGTTTTAAAATTTATATGCCTTCTTTTCACTTTTTTAAATTTTTGGGTGATTCGGTTTTAAGGGTATGCTGTGGGGCAAGACAGGGATAGTGAAAAAGGTTTTTTGGGTTTTTTTTTCTGTGGCTTTTTTTAAACCCAAGTATGTTGCCTAAGATGTAGACGTATCCAATTTTACGTTGGGGGGGATGTTAATTCCCGCTTCTCCCGCCCTTTTGGGGGTTTAAAAATGAAGGTGTTGTTGCTCTCCCCTAGGGCTTTAATGGTTTAAACGATCATTTAAACTAACCCTCGCTATCTTGTCGATGATGGTCGGTTTCGGAAACCCCGGGCCGATGTCGTTTGGGCCCGTAATCACTCAAATAGTCTGGATACATTTCTAGAAGTAAAATTTATAGCAAGTTCTAGTGAAACCCGGGGTTCTGGAGAAAGGGGGCGTTGAAACCCGGGGGTTTATTTTATGCCAGATTGAAGTAAAGAAGGAATGTTTCCCTAAAAGGAGGACAATTGGCTTCTACCTCATGGGGTTTTGCCTTCCTCTGGGTCTACATTATAAGGCAATAGGGAAAATGGAAAGGGTGCCTGGATTTTTTTTGTTGTCCAGATTATTTTTAACTATTTTACCCTAAATTCTTTTTTGAATCCCGTTTGCAAATCTGTCTGTTGTGAAACCCCGGTAGCAAACCCTGACCCCCCCTGGCAGTATTTCAGTTCCAGAAGAACCAGAAAATAATGTAAAGAAAGTGGAGCTCACCCACAATTGTTCGGTTTTTCTGTGTGGAGTGTAAGGACACCTTCAACTACCCGCAGGAAAAAAACAAAAAAAATAGAAAAAGGGCGGTACTTTTTTTTTTTGTATCCATTTTAAAGAAAAAATGAAGGGGCCCCGTTTAAAATGTGGGTAGCTTATGAATTCCCGGACACAAAGCCTTTTCCCTTGGGACAGCATGTTGAGTACGCTAACGCATTTCGGACACAGTGTGTTGAATACACTTACGCATTTTTTAAAAAAAAAGCTTCTTTTGGGTTTAGGTTTTTGTTGAATACTCTTATGATTCCCCGGGCACAGCATCCTTTTTTCCGCATATTTAATTTAAAATTACACGTTTTTAGAAAACAAGCGTCCTTGTTCACAGCATATTGAATACACTTACACGTTTCGGACACAAGCGTCCTTGTTCACAGCATATTGAATACGCTTACACTTTTCGGGGCAAAGCGTCCCTTGGGTTCCCCGCTTTTTCAATACACTTACACTTTTCGGGCACAAAAAGTCCCTTTTTTCACGATATTTTAATACGCTTATGCATTTCAGACACAAACATTCTTGGTAAATGTTCTTAAAGGTTTCGGACACAAGGGGTCTTGTCAGAGGGGGATTGCACTTACACTTTCGGACCCAAAAAGTCCTTGTTCACGTATGGGTTTAATACCCCTTTTATGCAAATTTCCGGACACAAGCGTCCCTTGGGTTAAAAGGGATATTGAATTCAGTACACTTTTCGGACACAAGCGTCCTTGTTCACAGCATATTGAATACGGTTACACCTTTCACAGCATATTGAATACGCTTACACGTTTCGGACGCAAGCGTCCTTGTTCACAGCATATTGAATACGCTTACACTTTCACAGCATATTGAATACGCTTACACGTTTTTGGAGCAAAACCCTCCCTTTTTCACAGATAATTTTAATACGCCTTTTCACTTTTCGGACACAAGGTTTCCCTTTTTCAAAAAGCATATTGAAATACGCTTTTGTGTTTCGGGGCACAAACATTTTGGTTAAAAGTTCTTAAACGTTTCGACACAAGTATCCTTTTCAGCATGGTGTTTGTCTTACACCAAATTTTTTTCACAAGCGTCCTTGTTTTACAGCCCTTTGAATTTAAATTTTCGGACAAAGCGTCCTTGTTCACGGGTATTGAATTCGCTTCCCCCTTTCGGACAAAGCGTCCTTGTTTTTACAGTGTGTTGAATTAAATTTGCATTCCCGGGCCAAAGGGCCCTTTTTCAAAAGGGATAAAATTTTATACGCTTACAGTTTCGGACAAAACGTCCCTTGTTCACAGCATATTGAATCGGGTTAAAACGTTTTTGGACACAAAGGGCCCTTTTTCCCCAGTGTGTTTAATAAACTTACGCATTTCCCGGAAAAAGGTCCTTGTTCACAGCATATTGAATACGCTTACACTTTTCGGACACAAGCGTCCTTGTTCACAGCATATTGAATACGCTTATGTGTTTCGGACACAAACATTCTTGGTAAATGTTCTTAAACGTTTCAGACACAAGTATCCTTGTCAGCATGGTGATTGTGCTTACACATTTGGAAACAAGGTTTCCCTTTTTCAAGCATATTTTAATACATTACATTTTTGGACACAAACGTCCCTTTTTCACAGTGTGTTGAAAACACTTACGGGATTCCGGGATACAAAGGGCCTTGTTCACAGCATATTGAATACGCTTATGCATTTCAGACACAAACATTCTTGGTTAAATGTGATTAAACATTTCGGACACAAGCGTCCTTGTTCACAGCGTGTTGGATGCGCTTATGCATTCCGGGGGAAAAAGCGTTTCCCTTGCAGTTTTGGATTGGTTACAGTTTTGGACCCCAAGCGTCCTTGTTCACAAAATTTTCTGAAAAATGTAAAACGTATTCAACATGCTTAATGTGGACCATATATTTGCATTTTTATGGATTACAGATAACATTTTGTTTTCTAGAAGTGCTGGACCTTTCTATTTGAATAACCCGAGAATACCGAAACTCTGAAACCTATGTGAAGCTTTGTTTCCCAGAATTCAGATTTATCTATTCTTCATCTTCCATATTTAATTTGTTTTGTAAATTTAACATAATTTCTGTAAAAAGAAAAATTCCAAATCTCTTCCATATTAGCATTTTGTTAGAAATCTTGTCACCTTCTGCCGGTGTCAGGGCATGTTTTTTTTTTTCTATTTTTTGTGTGGGAAAATTTGGGGTTTTTTGATTTGCATTTTCGCACTTTTTTTATATGTCCCACACAGAGAGGAAGGAAAAGGAAAAGTATTCCCTATTATTTTGCTCATCAAATCATTCCCCGAAAAACTGTTTTTCTGAGGCAAATTTTTTTCACTAATTTAAAGTTTTTTTAACGTTTTCCCATCTCGGGGGGCAAGAATTTGGGGTTATCCCTAAAATAACGAAAATCAAACATTTCCCATGGAACGTAAGATGTTTGCATACGCCTAGAATGTGAGCGGATAATTTTCACCCGGGAGAAAAAAAGAGGCGAGCCCGAGTTCCCGTAGGCCCAAAAGAGATTTCCCTTTGTTAATTATGGGATGGGGAAAACCGGGGAAAAGGGGTCAGAAAACTGAGGGAGGGTGGAAAGCTGCCCCCTGCATTTTCTTGGGTTTTAAAAGAATTATCCCCTTAGGGAGTATGGAAATATAACCAGGTGAGACGGGCTAATGAAATTAACCCTGCCACCTACTTTATTGGAAGTCACCAGGATGGCTTTTTTTTCCTTAAATAACTTTCAAGTTATTTTTGTACTTTTATTCTTTTTATTGGGTTTTACAGGACTAGAAAAACATGGCTGCTTTCTTCCAAAAATAGCGCCCCCTGTTTTATAGGTTTTTTTGTGTTGTGGTTTTAAAAAGGGGTTTTTTCCACGAAGTGAAATTTTCCTTACCTGTTATCTTGTCAGACAGAAGATAAACAAATCTTTTTGTGTCTGAAAGGGTGTTTGGGGTGGAAAAGGGGGCCCCAAGCAAAGCGGTAAAACCCAAGGGGGGCGTTTTGCAATGTTTAGTAAAATAAATTTAAATTTCAAAAAACTGGATTCTCATACAAACAGGCAGATCCCTACACTGCATTTCTCCAAAGGGCCCCTTTAAGTCATTTATTTTCCCCCGTCACCAATAGAAATGCATACATGCAAGACTGCCAGGGCGGCCCCCTCGGGTTTTTTGTCAGCTGGAGCTTTTGTGTTAATGCAAAAATTTTAAGTAATAAGGGGTTTTTAAAGAAAGCTGTAGCTCTACAGGCTTCAATTTTTGGAATCACATAGATTTTGAAAAAAAGATTTTAAAAACCCATTTTGGGGGTTCCCAAAGTCAAAATTACATCGTGGCAAAAAAACCCCCCTTTAAATTTTGTTTTCTATTGTATCAAAAAACTTATTTCAAAAAAGTAAATTAAATTTTTTAACCCCCTTTAAAAAACCCCCCGGGCCCGAAAAGGGGTTAAAGAAATGGAAATTCTTTTTGTTTTTGCCTCCTTGCGGTTTTTAAATTTTTTATTTTTTCAATGATGCAGTTGTATAGGCCCCGTTTTTTTTTCGAGAGAGTTGTGTTTATGGGGGAAAAGTTTAAATTCATTTTAAATAATTTCGAATTTTTTTTTTTAAAATTTTTTTTTTTTTTTTTTTTTTTCACCATTCACATTTTTCCCTTTTTTTAACTTTTAGATTAAAATTTTACAGGGTTTTAACGGTCGGTGGGGGGATACCCAATAAATTTTAGGGTTTTTTTTTTTGGGGTGTTAAAAATATGACAATTATTTTTTTTTAAATATTTATTTTTTTTATTTTTAATTCTTTTTTTTTTTTTTCTTTTTTTGTTTTTTTCTTTTTTTTAAAAATCCCATCAAGGAGAACTTTTTTTTTTCTTTTTTACTCTTGGTGAGTATTTATTAAATTTAAAATTTGCTAATTTATTAAAATTGTGTCAGTCTGACCAGGGGGAGTAAAAGGAAAAGCTCACCGTCTTGCCCGATCGCTGGCTTTTTACAAAAGGCAGCCCCGGGGCTACTCTTGATCCCCCCGGGCTGACCCGTGCAGCCGGTCCCCGGGCCTCCCCGTTGGGTCACCAGGGGGTCCCCCCCATCCCCGTCAGAGCAGGGGAACCCTTTGATTGCCCCTGCGGGTGAGAACTGTGGCAATCAAAGGGGTTAAAAGCACCCCGGGGGCGGAGGTTTTCCCCCCGTTTCTGAGGAGCTGTGCCCCGGGATTGGGCTGTGTAGTAAGGGCCCCGATTCCTCCAGGCTGCCGGGGGCACCCCGGGGGCAGCAAAACTCCCAAAGTCTTTCAGCGACGGTTCAAAGACGGTGGGCGGTGTTTAAAGGGGGTTAAAAAACAAAACAAGCGATTTTCTAGATTTTTTTATATTCTCTCTCTCACAGTTGAAGTGTACCTAGAATAAAAATGGCAAATCTCTCCATTCTTTTTTAGGTGGGAGAACTTGCAAAATCAGCAGGGTATCAAATACTTATTTTCCCCACTGTATATCTGCTTAAAACTAAATAAGAATATTGTTTCAGTAATTAATGGGGGCCACGAGTTAGAAAGTGTTAGATATTCTTTAATAGTAATGATCTGGCACTGTGCTCATGTTGTATCCATAAAATTGTCCACATGCCAACCACAGTGCCACCTCAAGGTCAAATGGTGCATGCAACACTACCCATCATAGTATGTGTCTTAGAGGGTGCAGATGTCGCTCTATTTTAGTAACTTTTTGGGGTAGTTACTGCCCCCATGTGCACCCATTCTAATTTTTTTTTCAAAAAGTTTTTTTGATGTGCAGAACTAAATATTGTTTTTTAGACTGTTTCTATGAGGGAGAGGCTGCCCCCTCGTTGGTTTTTCGCACTCCAACCGCCTGCACAGGCTTTTAAATCATTGCAGGGTACTTTGTAGCAGGAAACTTCTCTCCCTGAAATGTGGAGGTCTCAACAGGCACCAAGAGAGGTATCGTTAGTGTAGGTTCCCACCTGTATTGAGGTCGCCTTGCTGATGGGGAGGTGGGCTTAAGCAGTTTTGATCAAAAATGTGAAATAAGAACATCAAACATTTTTCATGTATTCTGAGTAGCAGAAATGCTTTTCCAAAAATTCCTATGTTCTTTTTGATAGTTTTTTTTAGTGTTAATAGTGTCCTACTGAAATTTGGATTGTGTTTTTAAAATGTTGTGGCATACTGCTGCTTTACAATCACAAATTGGAGTAAAATTTAGGTTGTAGGGACTGAAGAAAAAATCAGTATTGTACCTCCCATGTTGATAGGGTTATGAGTTATGTAATAACTATCCAATATACTGTAGACATTACTGTGTGCAGGCACCAGGGCTGTGGAGTCGGCAAGCCAAAGCCCGAACTCCGACTCCTCAATTTCCCAAACCTCCGACTCCCGACTTCTGACTCCCTCATACACGACGCATGTTTAAGTGATAATTTTACTGTAGTAAAATGGTAACATCCGGCTGTTTATCACCTTATGATACAATAATCAAGCTATTTAAGTAGAACAGACACTGACAAGCAAAAGGGTAACAATGTTTTGATTTTTTGAACACTTGTGGGTAGAGTTGAAGAAAAAGCTGTATTTGTATCCAAGTCCAGTCTGCACCAACATTGGGAATGTGTAGAAGAGACCTGGGATCAGATTTTGGTTAAGACCTGTTTGAATCTGATCCAGAGCCCAGAAGGATTCAGTCAGTATTGAAAACCAAAGGGGGATTTACCAAATACTAACAAAATAAAAAATTAAACATTTTGATTTTTAGTAGCAAAACAGTAACAATGCATTACAGGAAAGAATCGCAAAACTAAGCAAGGTAAATATTGAAAAGTCACATTTATGTATAAGATGTGATACTGTTAAAAATTTTACAGTCCTCATGTACAAAGCTGTAGTGGATGGAGAGAAGGAGCC
Source organism: Phyllomedusa bahiana (assembly GCA_025379985.1). Taxonomy (NCBI): domain Eukaryota; kingdom Metazoa; phylum Chordata; class Amphibia; order Anura; family Hylidae; genus Phyllomedusa; species Phyllomedusa bahiana. The sequence goes on from JAODAL010000027.1 coordinate 408,158, forward strand.
TGAAATTCCAAATTAAAAACTTTGTTATCTTTTTGCTTTTCGTGTAAAATATATTTATTGGATATGACTTTAAAAAACCCAAAAATTGTAAATATGCAAAACTCGGGAACTTCGTGGAGTCTCTGAATTTTGTTTTGAGAAATAGTATTCCCTCCATCAGTCCTGCATACATGACCTCACATTGATCTCATTTTTTCCCGGGCTAGAGAACGCTCTCTACACTAACTTGGGTTGGGAGAAAGCGGGACCACGGGGCAATCTCTAACAATGTCAGGGTAAAGGGAAATTTGCCTAGCCACATCGTTTTAAATGAAGGGTTTGAACTCTTTACTTTTTTGAAAACAGGTGAAAAATTTTGTTAAATTGTTTGTCAGGGATGGGAATCTTTTCCCCCCCCCGGGGCACGCTTTGCCTGCTCATGTCATCAATTCATCCTCATGTGATGAGGTGAAGTAGGGAGCAGTAGCCCCGGCCGGACCCAATTTCTCTTGCTCTTTCAAAAACTAACGGCCCAAAAATTATATATTGTGGGAGCGGTCCTTTTAGGTCCGACTCCTGCAAAAAAGGGACCCACCCGTCCACAGCCCCCGGCAGGCACAATGCTGGGGGGCCTTTTTTTTAATAGGGTCCCCCATCACAAGAGATCATAGTGTCCCTGCTCGGGACATCGAATCCACCATAGGAGAAATGAAGCATTGCACACCCCTCATTGTAAAGAGTCTTCCAGAGCAAGAGACGCTCTTGTAGCCACCCTGGTTAATTGAGAAGAGTTCTAAAATGGAGACCCTGCCTTCTTGTAACTCCCCCGCTAGGGGGTGACGCATCGTTCTCCTTTAACCCTTGGGGTCGCCGTTCTGATAGCGGCCATTTCAGGCCCCGGTGCCGTGCCTCGTTCTGTAATGCTTGGCAGATCTTGGGCTCAGTCTCCGTTTGGCTTCATTAACACTTCTGTTTTCGTTCGCGAATATCCACTATTTTCTGCGTATCTTCCGCATAGTGTATACATGTCCGCTGGCGCGGTGCCTGAGGTATAACATGTTATGCATGATTGCTGTTTTGTCCAGACGAGCGAGATTATCCCTGAGACAATCTGCTGCTCATATCCTCTCTACCTCTACATTAAGCGTTGTGACATTAATGGAATGCTAATCCAAAATGGACGCACCAGGCCCATCAGCGTTCAGTGTCCCATGGTTAATTGGCTGTATTGTTTTGTCATATGTGCTGCCATTTGTGCCACGCTTGTGCTTTTTACACTCGGCTTCCTCGTCACAGATCCGCATAACTCTCAAGCGCTGGCTCGTCGGAGCACGGCCCTTTTTAAATCTTAAAGTAGATCCGTCACCCACACACTTCTAATGACACCCGTGCCCAAATCAGTGTATAGAGTCGAATGGTGCTGTGATCACCTTTGTATGGCAATGTGGAGGTACCAGACATGTTGTGCCTCCATCTTGTTACAAATGGCTTCCAGCATATTGAGCTTAAATGTTATTTTGAGAAGGTATCCAGCTTTGTATTATGGGATGTGTGTTGGTTACTCCCTACTCATAACTGTGCTAGTAACTAGTCTGGGCTCCATGCTGATGCAGTTTACCTGCACTGATACTTGTATTGAATGATCACGATAGGAGAAAATTGTGCTACTGAGGATTGTCTAGACTGGGTACAGTTGTACCAGTCCCTCGGCTGTGAGAAGTACTAGACCTATATGGGTATTCTGGGCCTTATGGACTTTTTTTTAAAAGCTTTTCACACTCGCCCATTTTTTTATTTTTTTATTGTTGGGACATATCTAAAATAAATCAAAATTTAAGCAACTAGGCTTGATTGAAAATAAAAA